>OY757935.1:30653001-30708001 GCA_963585895.1 Sepioteuthis lessoniana
AGCATAAGTACACATTTTAAACACAGTTAAATGTAAAAACAGCTAATTTCAAACAGTTCAGTTTAGTGCAAATACTCAGTTTAGTTCTATTTGATCCATAAATAGGACCATATCAGGTATAAACACTCCGAGTCAGTGTGTCTTAGAGTCCAGTTGTCTAATTCTAACACAAACAGAATATAAAGAAAGGTATGAAGAAATAGGACATTACAATCATTGCAATACCAACACGTAATAAAATATCAGATAAATAATATAATGAATTAAATAAATCAAAGAATTGGAAATAGAAATGGAAAAAAAATGTCCACTTTGAAACTATCAGCCTGCCAGTATTAATGGGGGTGGGGGTGGGGTGACTATGATCAGGGGAGAGATAGACACAGAAACAAGATACCTGATAATCCCAGCCGATATGAAATACAAAAAAAATTGCGGTCCGTGGAATTCTCATCTCCCAAGAAGAGTACTATCAATGTGACAAAAAAAAAAATAAATAAATAAATAAAGAAACAAACAAAACAAAACAAAACAAAACAAAACAAAAACAAAACAAAAAACAAAAAAAAAAATTTTTTTTTAAAATCCCCCCCCCCCAAAAAAAAGACCAAAAACAATGACACAGTCAGCTGGAACCGCAGAACACACAAACTTGCATCTCTGCAGAAAGGTTACACTCTCCCAATGAGTGTCCTAGATATAATGGTAAACAATCTGATAGTGAGGCTTCAGTTATACTGGGGTTTTGGGAAATCCTGAGTACCCCTTAATTGTCATTGGCCCTAAGTCCACTCAGACCCGGAGTAGTAGCACCTGAAGGGGTCCTATCTATGGGTCAAATAGAACTAAACTGAATGCTAAACCGAATTGTTGGAAATAGAATTGTTTTTGACATTTAATTGTCTTTGATATCTAAACTGTGTAGTTATGCTAAACTGAATTGTTTTAATTTTTTCCAGTGTTTTTTTTTCTTTATTTTGGTTACACGTGAGATTTGAAAGGATTGTAGTCAACTTCTCCCCCTGCATTCTCGACTCCAGTTGATAAGTAGAAGTGCTGACTCATGTGTAAATAATTATCGTTTATGATGAGAACTCAGTTCGGAATTTAGAATTATCCGTTCAAATAGAAAAGAGAAAGCTCACTTTATATAACTGTAACTGTTTAGATTGTTAAAAAAAGTATTATTCTTCAGTTGAGTCCTCGGTAGTATAGTGGTAAGTATCCCCGCCTGTCACGCGGGAGACCGGGGTTCGATTCCCCGCCGGGGAGGCTAATTCTTTTAAAATTTTGTTTTATCGTTTTGTGTGATTTCAGAAGTACCGAATAATTCCTTACTGAAGAGATTTCTTTCTTTTTTTTTTCCTTTCTTTTGTTTTGTGTGTGTGTGTTTTTTTTTTCGTGAATTCTTTGAACCAGGGTATGTTTTTGTTTGTTGGTTTTTGTCTTCTTTTTAAGTTGTTTTTTTTTTAAATACATCTTTAGAGATTAAAATTGGTCTGTATTTTTTTACCACAAGAAGTTGTTCTTTTTAAATTTTTGTTGTTGTAGTTATTGTAGAGGGGGATTGGGTTGAGAAGAATTCTACAACAGTGTTACAAGAACCTCTTGCGGTAGCATGCTCGAAGGGTGTGAAGGATAAGGTTGGTGACAATCGTTAAAGTGTGCGTTTAAAAGAGAACGATTTTACACAGAGAGAAGTCCCTGTTTTTTGTTTAAGTTTTTGTTTTTATCTCTCTCTCTCTCTCTCCCTCTCTCTCCCCTCTCTCTCTCTCTCCATATATATATATATATACATATATAAGTAAATGAGTAAAGTTGGCGACCCGAAGGCTCCCTTTTTAATGGCTACTACACCGTGGTGTAGGAAAGGGTGCAACTCCTTTCCCCGGATTTCTCCGCTTTACCCATGATACATACCTGATAATACTGCGTGTTAATCAAGGAAGTGTCAAATACCATTTTTTAAGTCTTCTGTATGATTCGATCTGTGATTAGAACCCTGGTATCCCGGGCTCTAGGCGAACACTCTACCCACTAGGCCAATACACACACATATTTAAGCATATATGCATATAAAAATGCAATCGAAAAAATGAATGAAACTGAATTAGTTAAAGCAAGCTTGTATTTCATTTATATCTTCGTTGAAATGCTGAACAATGTTGCCCGTGAGTAAATAGAATCAATCAGAACAATTTATGAAACTTCGTCTATTATAAGGATATTCAACAGATAAGCGACCATTAAGTCTACCTGAAGATAACTGGAATGTCTGAAATACATGTCACACAATGATAATAATAATAACAATTAAATGTTGCTAGTTAATAAATATTTTCAAATTATCTGCTGAACAATCAAAGAATGATTTATTCTTTTGTTTTTTAAGGTTGAAATGAAAGTTTTGTTAATGTTGTTTAGAAGGAAGGAAAGAAGAAGAAGAAGAAGAAGAAGAAGAAGAAGAAGAAGAAGAAGAAGAAGAAGAGTGGTAAGAACAGAAAGCGAAGATAAAGCAGAAGAAGAAGAAAAAGAAGAAGGAGCAAAAGGCGAAGAAGAATAAGAAGGAAGAGGAGGAGCAAAATGCGAACAAGAAGTAGACGAACGAACGAACGAACGAACGTAGAAAAAGAAGAAGGAACAGGTGAAGCAAAAGGCAAAGCAGGGGGAGAAGGAGGAGGAGCAAAAGGTGAAGAAGGAGAAAGAAAAGGCGGATGAGGAATAGAAGGCCAAGAAGTCTAAGAAGAAGAAGAAGAAGAAGAAGAAGGAGGAGCAGCAGCAAAAGATGAAGAAGAAGAAAGAAAAGATGGAGGAAGAGGAACAGAAGGTCAAGACGTCTTAGAAGAAGAAAGAGAAGGAACAAAAGGAGGAAGAGGAGGAGTGGCAAAAAGTGAAGAAAAAGAAAAAGAAGCAAAAGAAGAAGGGGCAAAATGCGAAGAAGAAGAGAGAGGAGGGACAAAACGAGAAGAAGAAGAAGAAGAAGAAGAAGAAGAAGAAGAAGAAGAAGAAGAAGAAGAAGAAGAAGAAGAAGAAGAAGAAATTTGGGCTGAATCCGTTGGATTCAATAAAACTAGTCGTACTGGCCGAGTTAGAATGATATTAAAGAAAGATTTTCTGTCATTGAGAAACTAGAAATATACCATCAACTAAATGCAAAAAAACATCAACATGACCCTCTACTCGAACCGAAACGCTGAATACTTAACAAGAAAAAAAACCTAACCTAATTGAAACGCAAAATAATGAAAACGAAGAAGCCTTTTCTATATCAAATTCTGCTGCAGAAATCGCTTTAAAAGGATAAACATCTGGGCTGTCCCCCTTGTAAAATACTCGGGTCCATTCTTAAGATGGATAAGGGAAGAACTTAGATAAGAGCGCCAGAAGACAATGACAGATGACGATGCACCAGACTTTACACCCGAGAGATGGCAAAGACAGACTACATATATCCAGAGGAAGGAAAAGGACTCGCCAGCATTGAAGATAGTGTTGATGCATCAATATGACGGCTCGAAGAAGAGCAAAGAAAGATTATTTACAGCGACCAGAAACAGTACAGACAGCATAAAGATAAACAGAAAAAACAATAACTAGAAAATAGAAATAGGAAGAAAAACTGTACGGATATTTCAAGTGACAAACAGACAAAATCTCAAACGAGAAGACCTTTACATGTATATAAAAGGGAAACTTTAAGAGAGAAACTGAATCTCTTCTAATAGCAATGCAAAACAACCATGCGAAAATAAATAAGACAACAGAATAGCGAGTCTAGATTATATGGTGACAGAGACAAAACGATTACTCACATATAAGGTGAATGGAGCAAAGGGAGTAAAAAACTAATCACGACTGGGTGGGAAAGGTGATCCACTGGGAATTGTGCAAGAAATTGAAGTTTGATCATGCAACCAAATGGTTTATGCACAACCTAGAATCCATCCTGGAGAATGAGGTGCAAAAAATCTTCTGTGGTTTTGAAATACAAACACATCACCTAATCCTGGCCAGACAACCAGACCTAGTGATAAGTAGTAAAAAAAAAATGATAAGATAAGATAAAATCTTGTGGACTTTGACGTCTCGGCGCACCACAAAGTGAAATCATAAAAGACGAAAAGAGAAACAAGTACTTAGATCTTGCCAGAGAACTAAAAAGCTATGGAACATAAGTGACAATGATACTAATTGTAACTGATGCAATTGGAACAATCCCCAAAGACTTAATAAGGAGATGGAGCCGAGACTATCCAAACTACAGCATTTTTGAGGTCCGCCAGATTACTGAGAAGAGTTCCACCAGATTACTGAGAAGAGTTCTGAAGACCAACCCTGTCCCTTAGATTTCAGTGAAAGAGCATTAGCTAATGCTGGAGTGAAAACATCGTATTGACTAAAATGATAATAATAGTGGACGTTCTTGTGCCAGTAAAATATAGAGTGAAAGTGAAATAAAGCGAAAAGTTTGATAAATACACGGGCCTTGCCACTGAGCTGAAAAACTGTCAGACTGTGATACCAATCATAGACGGAGGCCTTGAAACAGTACCCAAAACCCTAGAAAATAAACTCGGTAAACTGATGATTAGAAAAGAATCGAGACCATCCCGACCACATCACAACGAAAAATCAGCTTGGGTAGTTAGTAAAGTTCTGGAGACTTGAGGAGACTTACTGTCACTCAGACTCCAGTGAAAGATCATCAGCTAACGCTAGTATGAAAAACTCTCAAATGAGTAAAATAATTAAGATTGGCCAGAATACTGAGAAGAGTCCTGGAGACTTGAGGACACTTGCTGTCACTTAGACTCCAGTGAAAGCCCATCAGCTAACGTTGGTGGGAAAAACTCTCAAATGAGTAAAATAATCGTTCAGATTGACCAGAATACTGAGAAGAGTCCTGGAGACTTGAGGAGATTTGTTGTCACTCAGACTCCAGTGAAAGACCATCGGCTAACGCTGATGTGAGAAACTTTCAAGGTGTAAAATAATAATAAAGTCCCCTTTTGTATGACTAACGGCTGGGGCTGTAGAATACACCGACTGCATCTCTGCAGAGGGGTAAAGCTTTCCCAACGAATGTCCTGGATATAACACTGAACTATTTGATGGTGTGGTTCCAGCAATGCTGAAACTTTGGTAAATGCGGAATACCTCTTCATTGCCATCACACCCTGGCTCACTCTGACCGGATTGCTTGCACCTGATTGGGTCACATCTATGGGTCGACTTATGCTAAATTGATTTGTTTGAAATAGTACTGTTTGATTATTTAACTGTATGTAAACAAATGACTGATGTTTAATTGAAATGTTAGTTATATACAACAATACTTGGAAATATCTAACTTCGTTGACTTATGTTTACAAATCATATATAAAGTAAAGTTGGCGACCGTAGCCGAGGGCGACTAGAAGGCTCTCTTTTCAATAGCTACTACACCGAGGTATAGGGGAGGACGCAACTCTTTTCCCTGAATTGCTCTACTTTACCCTCAGTACGTACCTTATATTGCTGAGTGTTAAGCAAGGAGGTATCAAGTACCATTTTTAAAGTCTTCGGTATAACGTGACCTGGGATTGAACTGCAGTCTCCCGGATCATTGGCGAACACTCTACTCCCTTGGCCAATGAGTTGGTTTACAGATCATATACCTCTAATATATTTGAATGAACCTGATTTGGCATTAAATAACCTACAATAGTTGATATGCCATAAAAGCAAACCAAATCAATCATTGACATTTAAAAAATCGATACATTAACCCTTTTGTGGGCAGGGGGGTGTTTTGTCATTTTATCTGCCTGCAAAAGTGTTAATAAAATTATCCATTAACAGCCTAATAAAATTCCTCTGGTGGTGTAATGGTTCGCAAGTTAAACTAGCAAACCTACACAAGTGAGTTCGAGTCTCATTGGATGCCTCATTCATATAGCCTTGTGCCATATCTTAGTAAAAAGCTGAATAATTACTTCTTAAATCTAATAAAATTCCGACAAAAAGTGTGTGTGTGCGATCGTGTATGTGTGTATATATATATATATTGTTGCTACCTCCGTTCCCACACTCACCACATCCTCACATCCCTGAAAGGTCACTCGGGTGGGTAAATACACAAACAAAACTAACAGCCGTGGCACCCATATTTTTTTTATTCCGCCTCCGCGCACTTTTTATTTATTTATTTATTCCGTTTAAGAATCTCAAATTTCTTCAAACAATTTTAATTTAGTTTTTACTTGTGTTTAAATAAAATAAAATTTCTCGTTAAAATTACATTTGAAGATTTTAAAGCAGAACTGGACCATTTCACTTTTTAAAAAAAATATGTGAAAACGTATACAATGATTTATAATCAACCCTAAAATTCTTTTGAACTTAACGAGATCAGTATAGGAAATTATCCCATTAACTTCAATTTTCATTTTTAAGGTTTGTCACCATGATTCAAAATCTGCTTATCAATGTTAACGTTGAATCAGTTTGAAAATATTCCTTTCAGCATTGCTTTTCCGAATTCTCATTAAAATGAATTATCTTGGATTATTACAAGTGAGTTTTATTAAATGTCTCCGGAAAATAGAACACAAGATCAAATTGTGTGACAAACTTCCGGAAAACACGCCGGAAACATCTAACAAATTTAATACAAGTTTGTGGGGGGGGTGAAATAGCTAACGTACTGGATTTTGACCGCGAAGTGAACGAGTTCGAACTCCAGTCGTGCCATTATGTTTACTTTCGGATGATTATCTTTTGGAAAAGGTTTAGAATTCCCTTATCCTCCAGCTCTGGGGTGAATAGAACTATTATTCATCTAAAAAGGATGTCTTTGGCATTAAATAACCCACTATGGTTGATAAGTCATTAAAATAAGAAACCAAATTAAACAAGATTATGGAAATAAAGCACAGGGTTTTACAGAGCATGAAGCATTTCTCTAACCAAGAAAACGGTACCAAAGGAAAATGATTCATGGGGAATTAAGATTGATTCGTTGATTTTCAATCAGGGATGCCAACCGGAGAAAATGAAGAAGCTTCATAAGTCGCTTGATACTTTCTATGAATAAGTTTCTCCACTCTAAATAAAAAATTCATCTGATACCAGAGCCCCTTTATTTCCCTAAAATGAATAGTGCAGTTGTCTGAAAATGACTATATATATATATATATATATATATATATATATATATATATATATATATAACATAATAAGGATTTAGAAAAAAATGTTTTTTTTGGGAAAAATATTGGGGAACATAATGATAAATATATTAGCACTCCACCAAACTGCTTTTCACGAATATTCACTGTTATTTCTTTTCAAATCTATCTATCTATCTATCTATCTATGACACGATTTCTATCTATCTATCTATCTATGACACTGTTTCTATCAAACCTATCTATCCATCTATCTATCTATCACACTGTTTCTATCAAACCTATCTATCTATCTACCTATCTATGACACGATTTCTATCAAACCTATCTATCTATCTATGACACGATTTCTATCAAACCTATCTATCTATCTATCTATCTATGACACTGTTTTTTCTTTCTTTCTTTCTTTCTTTCTTTCTTTCTTTCTATCTATCTATCTATCTATCTATCTATCTATCAGACATTCTAAAAATATACTAATGAACTCATCCATAAATGAATTAATAGAATTCCTAGCCACCCGTTAAAAATGTTTAAATATTCACCATTAGTCAACCTTTTAAGATTGAAAAAAAAAATTACTACAAAACTCGGGATTTACTTTTACCTGGGCACTAAAATCCAATCTTTTACTACAGAATGGTCAACCAGTGGATCAGTTCATCGAACAATCAATATAAACCACTTTACCGAAAGTCCAGCCAACTACCACTGACATTTCCAATTTAAAATTGTGTTTGGTGAACATATTAAACAACTTAACACAGAGATTAATATAAAACCATAAAACTGGTTTGGTTTGGTTTGTTGGGTTTTATGGCATATCAACCTTTGTAGGTTATTTAACGCCAAATCCATTTTTATGTAAATAATCTGCTCTATTTAAAACAATTCAGTTTAACATAAGTACAGTTTAATTGTCAAAAACATTTATTTCAAACTATTCTAGCAGTTATATGTAACAATTCAGTTAAGTGTAAATACAATTTTAATGTTAAAAAACAGTTCTATTTCAAATAATTCAGTTAAGCATAAGCACGCAGTTTAAATGTAAGTACGGTTTAATTGTCAAAAACATTTCTATTTCAAGCTATTCAGTTTACTCAAACAATTCAGTTTAGCACAAGAATGCTGTTAGTTCTATTTAACCCATAGATAGGGCCCTATCAGGTGCTACCACTCCGGGCCAGAATGGACTTGGGAGCGATGGCAATAAAGGGGTACTCCGTATTCCGCAAAGCTCCTGCATTGCTGGAACCTCACCATCAGATTGTTTAGTGTCATAAACAGGACACTCGTTGCGGGGGTGGGGTCTTACCCCTCTGCAGAGTAGCAGTCGGTGTATTCTACAGCCCCAGTTGACTGGGTAAACCATAAAACTGTAATACAAATTAAGTATCATATTAACACCGTATCACGTGCCGTTTCCAACAGCTGATGCACTGATTGTAAACACAAACCGGGACGTCACAATGGCCTACTGTATGTTTAGGGGTCAACCTATACGTACTGTGAAGGTCGAACCCAGAATTTTGAGCTAAAAATTTTGAGATCGACTTCCATGCCAGGCTGACTTGTATGCCGCAATATTCGGTATGTGATACCACAGTCCTTTTATGCCAATGATATGAATTGCGAAATTTGTTTTGTCTCAAAATGACACCCCCCCCAAAAAAAGAAACAAAACATAAGAAAAAAAACTAAAACAACATACGTTAGTTTTACTTTGTCCCGGAACATCCAATTTCGAGAGTTCATTTCGCTTTTCCCTGCTAAGTTAATCTTTGACACTTGATTGGTTGGTTGTTTTGTTGGATAGCATATCAATCCTTTTCGGGTCATTTAACGCCGATTTAAATTTCAAACAATTCAGTTTAGTATAAATGTAGTTTTTGTTTACAAACAGTTAAATGTCAAAACAGTTCTATTTTAAACAATTCGGTTTAGTATAAGTACGCAGTTTAAATGTTAAAAACAGTTTAATTTTTAACAATCCAATTTAGCATAAGTTCACAGTTTAGCTCTATTCAAAAACAGTTCTATTTCAAACATTTCAGTTTTAGGATAAGTACCCAGTTTAGATATATAAAACATTTCTATTTCAAATAATTCAGTTTAGCATAAGTACACAGTTTAGTTCTATTTGACCCATAGATAGGACCCTATCTGATGATACCACTCCAGGCCAGGGTGAACATGGGAGCGATGGCAATGAAGGGGTACTTCGCATTCCCTCGAGCTGCAGCATTACCGGAGCCTCACCTTCAGATAGTTTAGTGTCATAACAGGACACTCGTTGTGGGTGGGTGGGGGTTAACCCTCTGCGGAGAAGCAGTGAGTGTATTCTACAGTCTTAACCGTCTGGGCAATACACAGAGTTAAGTTTAAAAACAGTTTTATTTCAAACAAGTTAGTTTAGTATATACACACACACACACACACACACACACACACACACACAAAAAAAAAAAAAAAAAAACAAACCCAGTTCCATTTCAAACAATTCAGTTTAGCAGAAGTAAGCAGTTTAAATGTCAGAACAGTTTTATTTCAAGTAATTCAATTTAGCATTAGTACACATTAGTTCTATTTTACCTATAGATAGGATCCAATCAGGTGCTAGCACTCAGGGCCAAAGTGGACCTGGGATCGATGGCAATGAAGGGGCACATTTCCCAAAACCCCAGCATTACTGGAGCCTGACCATCAGATTGTTTAATGTCGTATCCAGGACACGGGTTGAGGGCGGTTCTTTTTGATACCTGATTATGAAACCTTACTGCTTACATGGTTCCTCCGACCATCTTCTATAACTGGCAGCATTTCGGCTATATAATACATTTAGTCTATGTAGTTTACATGTAAATGTAACAATTATTATGGCACAGCCGTGATTTGACCTTTTTTCTTTTTTTTTCTATAATTGAGAAGTTGGTTTCCCATTGTTATTACGTTCATGATGATATCACGTGTTCTTTACACCAGATGTCACCACATGTACACGTGATGACCCCGAAGAGACGACAAGTTACTGACCCAGGATTCGCCACTCGGTACGGCCTGATAAATATAGGTGGGCGTAGACGAGCCAGAGGTCCGGAATGTGGGCTAGGCAAGGAAAAACAAAACAAAACAAAAATAATAAAAATAAAAGAAATTGACAAAATAAAATGAAATAAATAAAAATGAATAAACAACTCCAAAATAAACACAATAAAAAATATGTCTTTAAAGTTATAATATCTATTTTCTAAATTAAGACTGACTGATTGATTTTAATGGTATGTCAACTTGCCTCGGGTAATTTTATGCCTAGAGGTTAAGGAATCTCATTCATTCCGGATTTGTACTTTCAGCATTTATATTTCAAGTATTCCTATCCAATACAAAACATTTGCTCACGGTTGTATGGTTTCAAGTATTCCTATCTAATACTAATAATTATTTGGTTTCAAGTAATTATTTCTATTTAATAATAGTTATTTCTTTGCCCACAGTTATATGGTTTGGTCGGTTTGATTTCTTTGTTTTATGGCATATCAAGCTTTGGGGGTTATTTAATGCCAGTATCATCCGTAAGGAAGAACAGCCGTAATATTGTTTAACCCATAGTTAAGGGAAAAGTGGATCCATGTCTTTTCCAAGAGTATTTATACGAGACTAAACATAATAGCGCAACTGCAGTTCGAACTCGGTATCTTCGAAGCTGTAAACCAGCACTTTAGCCATTGCGCCTTAATAAACAGGTAAAGGTAGGGAGGTGCCCGTGGTGTAAGGGAGGTGCCCGCGGTGTAAAGGTTATCATCGTAGGAAATGGACCCGGCGACACGAGTTCAAATCCTCGACGAGACTGATTACATTTCACATAGCACTAATACCCTTGGGAAAGGTATGAATCCAATTATTCTCCCTCTAGCTATGGGTAAATAGTAGGACAGACTGGCTTCTTTGGAGATTCCCGTGGTGTAATGGTTATCGACGTAGGAAATGGACACGGCGACACGAGTTCAAATCCTCGACGAGGGCAGACAAGGTTCTTCTGCCTTGGTGAGGCAACTAGTCTAGAAGAAGGAAAACTCTGAATTCAAACCTGTTAAACTCCGCTTAAAAATTGACCTTGTGTCATATCCTGCCCGAGCGGAGGGGTTGGTAAATATAAATAATTAAGTAAAGACTCCATACTTACTTCCAATATCCAATGGTGTCATGGCTAAAACCTTGAGGTAAGTGAGTTCGAAGTCAGGTTGCACTATTAGGAAAAGTATATACCCCCTTATACCAAAACCGTGGGTTAAATTGTATCACTACAAGAATGGCTTTGGCACTAAATAACCTGCAGAGGTTGATATGCCATTAAACAAAGAAACCAAACCATTATAATTGTCTCAAGCGCGAATCATTTGAAATTCGTAAAGGCTTCATACTTCGTCTCAATAACAATGTTTTAAGAGCCAATCATTTTAAACAGGTAAAGACTTCCCTTAAGTTACAACATCAAGGTTTTAAGTGCCAGTCATTTTAAACAGATAATAACATCGCCCTGATGATGGTTTTAAAACTGAAACCATAAACGACGGCATATTATTCATATATAAATAAATTGTTATCATCCTCATCATCACCATGTCGTGTTACTAGCACGGATTTCCCAGACCCTCTCTCGTTTCTCATGTCTATCGTCCATCGCTCCCGGCAGGTCTTCTATGCTACACTCTGTATCACTACAGAACTGTTGAAAATAGTTTCTAACTGGTCAACCTTCTCTTGCCCGTCCTTGTGAAGGTGTTCACAGGAGCACAGTACTCACGAGTTTGTCCCAACTTCTCCAGCAGTGTACCACATGTCTTGTTCGTTTATTTTGGATGGTTTTCGAGATGGGTGGTAGGTGGCCGTACAACTGCTGTTTTGTGGGACGTTGCCTCCAGGATTTATTCTATATTGCTCGTAGCATTCTTGTGCAATTGCTGTCTTTTTCTCCATACGCTTAGTCAGCGTCGATGGAGTGCATCCATATAGCAGTATTGACACGACCGTTGCTTGGAATCAACTGCGTTTTATTTTATCGGATAGGTCTAACTTCCATAGGACGGATACCCTAGCGATAGTTGTCCATGCCTTTGCTAGTCGCGCATTGATGTCTTTTCCGGGATGAAACGCTGTTTCCGAGATAGGTGAATTTGTCCACAAGTTTCAGAGACCTACCATTTTTGTGAAGATGTCGCGTCTTTGATTAAAGCATATGAGCTTTTTTGTCTGCGTTCAAATGGAGGCCTGTGAATATGATCTTTTCATATTTTCATATTTACTTACCGTCGGATTTATTTCCCTTTCCTCTAATATGTATATTCATTTCATTAATGAGGGAAATATTTCGAAGCTTTCGCATAAAAATATGCACAGATCTCCATTGCTTGAGGACTGCACATCGCAACCGATATTGAACACCATTTCGTATTTTCAACAGAAATATCGTTAACAACCCAACGTCCAGATATTGTCATTTAGTCCGTTAAATAAAAAAAGTTTTCCTAATTGAGTTAATGGTCCCTTTTGAAGAAAATTTCGACTGGGAAACAACAGCGTAAGTTGGAAAAAAATATGAGGGTCTGCGAGAACAATGTGTCAGAAATGGCTGGATGACCCATGTATTTTCTATCGAGGTCGGATGCCGAGGTTTCATTACCAACTCAACCTCTGCATTCTTGACTAATCTTGGAATTTCTCTATCAGACAAGAGGAAATACATAAAAAATATCCAAGATAAGGCTTTAACTGCATCAGCATGAACCCAGAGTCATCATCTGATGAGGGCTTTGTTGGAAGCAATGCTGGTGTACAAACATCAGTCATTGTATGAACCTATATATATATATATATATATACTAGGTGCATACGATAAGTTTCCAGACATTCTTCGTATAGGCACTTTTATCGATAGTACACACATGAAACTCTAGTCCCCTTCGGCTGCAATGCACTTGTTGTACCGTTTCAACAACTTCTGGAAGGCCCCAATGATAGTCCTCTTGTGTGAGCGTGTCAATGACCTTCGTCAAAGCCTCTTTCACCTCCTCAATTCTCTCATAACGACTGCCTCGGAGCCTAGGGAATAACCAAAAGTCACAGGGAACAAGGTTTGGGCTATAGGGAGGGTGAGGAACTGGGTTGATGCCCATCTTGGTCAAATAGTCTGTGACAAGGATGGAGTTGTGAACTGATGTATTGTCCTGTTGGAAATGCCACTGATCCGATTTGAAGAGTACTGGCCTCTTCCGACGGAATCTTTTTCTGAACTCCCTTAAAACCTCAACATAGTAACCCTAACCCTAACCTTAACCCTTTGGCCAATCAACTCTGGTGTATTGACTTCCTTACTCCTCCCACACCTCTCATCATCCCTCACAGACTTCCTGCCTTCCTTGAATCTCTTATGCCACTCAAAAACTGATGTTCGATTCATGCAAGATGCTCCAAAGGCAGTCTGAAGCATTCCATACGTTTCTATGGCATTTTTTCCAAGTTTAAAACAGAATTTTATTGCATATCGTTCTTCTAAAATGTCTGATTGCATTTTTGAAATTCACGAGCTGTGACAATCAGGCTTTAGTTGGGTGTATTCCAATTGCTGCAGTAGCTGTTCATTTAAATCTGAAATCCCAAAAATTGGTCAGTCATCTCATAAAATGTATAGCAATAACATACTGAAATTTCAAAAGTCTACGACAATTTTAAATGCCCGTACGAAAAATGTCTGGAAACTTATCGTATGCTCCTCGCATATATATATTGGCAGTCTTTCTCTTCATCATGTTGTGTGTAAAAGCACAACATCCTTTTTAAGAATTTTTAACTGTTAGTCGGAAAGTGGACGTTTATTGCCCAACTGGAGTTCGAACTTGCTTATTACTCCCGCACGTTAGCCACTACACTACAGGAACTCTCTTTTCAAGTGTATAATCAGTATGTTATTTTTTCTTTCAAATTCAGTGAAAGTTTGAGATGTTTGCTATCCCCAGTAAAGAGAGATTATCAATATTTACTAGTATGAAAGAATTTTCGGAAAAAAAAACAAAACAAAACAAAACAAAAAACAAAAAAACGAAAAAAAAATAATGAAATAATAATAATAAAAACAGCAACAACAACAAAACAAAATCAAAAGAAAACAAACATTTCATTTTACGTAACGTTTTGTTCAACCCCTTTATCTAAACAAAGCCAGTTTATAGTTTTCTATAAATGCTTATGTCAAATATATGTCAAACATTACTTATATGCATCAGTGCTAATGTCCGTAATCTAACCCAAAAGTTCAAGGGTATCAAACAAAGCACGACAGCTAAATGTAGTACAGCCACTTACTTGTTCCTAACCCTTATGAGCAGAAGCTTTTAGGGCATCGATTTATACGAACGGAATATGACTATTAAAAAGAAAAAAAAGTAGGAGCTCGAATAGTATGTATCTACCCAACTCCTCCGTCACAGGCAGTGTGACACAGGGTCAATTCTCAAATGGAGAACAGCTGTTTTGAATTCAGAGTTTTCCTTCTTCTGGACTGTTTTTTTTTACCAAGGCTAAAGAACCCAGTTTGTTCAACTATTTACCATATTTACTAACCCCTCCGCCCGGGCAGGATATGACACAAGGTCAGTTTTTAAGCGGGGTTTAAGAGGTTTGAATTCAGAGTTTTCCTTCTCCTAGACTAGTCACCTCACCAAGGCTGAAGAACCTAGTCTGCCCTAGCTGGAGGGAGAATTATTGGATTCATACCTTTCCCAAGGGTATTAGTGCTATGTGAGAGAGTAAACTTTGCCTGTTTGATGAGGCATTCAGTCTCTTCGAGGATTTGAACTCGCGTCGCTGTGTCCATTTCCTACGACGATAACCATTACACTACGGGCAACTATTTACGCGTGTCTGGTAGGGGTGGGGAGAAAAGTTGGATTCGTGTTCTTCCCAAAAGCGTTAAGTGGAAAGGGAACAACTTCGTCTAGGATTTGAATTCGACTTACCGATTCCTTTTTCTACAAGCAAAACCATTACGCTAAGATGTTCATTATCAATTTTACTGGATTAACAAAGATGGGTTTAGCATCAAATAACCAACAAACTTTGATATATGATTAAACAAAGAAATCTAGACTTATCTTATCTATAAATCTATCTCTGTTTTTTCCCATCTATCTATCAATCTATCTATCTATCTATCTATCTATCTAAGACTATTTCTTTCTATCTATCTATCTACTTCATTTCCATACTTTTTATCTCGATCTCTGTTTTTTCCATCTATCTATCTATCTATCTATCTATCTATCTAAGACTCTTTCTTTCTTTCTATCTATCTATCTAAGACTCTATCTATCTATCTATCTATCTATCTATCTATCTAAGACTATTTCTATCTATCTATCTATCTATCTATCTATCTATCTATCTAAGACTCTTTCTTTCTATCTATCTATCTATCTATCTATCTAAGACTATTTCTATCTATCTATCTATCTATCTATCTATCTACTTCATTTCCATACTTTTTATCTTTTTTATTTTCTTTTCTTCCTCTTCATCGTTGTCTCCTACTCTCTTTTAGACTGATGAGGAAAGACAGACTGGCAGACATGGACATATTTAAATGATATTGATTTGAACTTGTATCTGTATATATTAAGTGGGACATTGACGTCTAATATTGACAAATGGGAACCCACAAGACATACACATACTCAGACACACATCCACACGCACACATATATAAATCATATATATTCATATACATACACATATGAAAATAGGCACTCGTGGTGTAACGGTTATGATCGTAGGAAATGGACACGGTGACCAGAGTTCAATTCCTGGATGAGGTTGTTAGCATTTCACATAGTTCTAATACACTTGGGAAACATATGTATCAAACTATTTTTCCTCCGGCTTCGGATAAATAGGAGGGCAGACTGTGCTCTTTAACTTTAGGACAACTGGTCTTGGAGACGGAAAACACTGAGTTCAAACCTATTAATCTCCGCTTAAAAACTGACCTTATGACACCCCCTATCCGGGGCTGAGGCTTTGGGTAAATATTTACAAGTATATACATATACGAAGAAACTTCATATCGCCTGAAGATAGTAATATTATGAAAGTGCCTGTAGCAATACATCTGTTGGCGTTTCAAATGTCTTTTACTCTCTCTCTCTCTCTCTCTATATATATATATATATATATATATATGTATATATACTGGCCCAATTTCTAGTGGGTAGAGTGTTCCTTAATGTTCCGGGACACCGGGGTTCAATCCTCCGTCGAGTAATAGCAAAGACTCAAAAAATGGTACATGACACCTCCTTGCTTAACACTCAGGATTATAAGGTATGTATCAAGGGTTAAGTGGAGCAATCCAGAGATTGTTATAGCTAGTGAAAAGGAAGCCTTCGGGTCCCCCTCCACAATGGTCGCAAACTTTACCTATATATATATATATATATATATATATATTCTCTCTCTCTCTCTCTCTCTCTCTCTCAATATATCTATCTATATATATATATATACATATATATATTCACCATCTGAGGAGGCATTTCGTACAGAATATATATATATATATATATATATATATATATATATATATATATATATATATATTCATATATAAATTTAGAGAGAGTAAACTTTGCCTGTTTGATGAGGCATAGAATACGGTCGCTGCGTGTAGCGGTGATAGAACCTCTCAAAAAGGATTGTCCTCGATATAACAAAGTACTGCAACTAATAGTGTGGAGTACTCCTTCATTGCCATTACTCCCAAGTCCACACTGACCTAGAGTACCTGTTTGGTCCATGGGCCAAATAATTCGTTTGAAAATGATCTATATGTGGTAGTATTTATCAAACGCCCCACGTACACACAAGCATGGCACAACGCCTTTTTATAGTGGGAACGTAGCCCAGACACGCTCAGCGGTTCCAAAATTGCCATGAGCCTTGTTGGCATTCCCCTAAAAAAGAACACCTCAGGCTCCAGGCCATAAACTTAGCCTCTACGGAGAGAGTTGGAACCTGCGAGGACGGCCCCCTGAGGCTCAAGGAGTGTCGGTCTTAGCGAGTGTGACATGAATGCCAGATTCCCGGAATCCATGTCAGACGGCTTCGACCTACTATCACCAATGACCTGATCCGTGTGCCCAGAAATGTGCCGCGACTCCCAGACATGTCTCTAGACATCTGGTACAACTCATGATCTGTCTAAGGTTGGAATACTCGACCCCCTATAACCGTGAGCAAATTGTTTGTGTAAAGTTGGCAAATTTTAGCACAAAATATGGGTTGTATATTTGTCAGTAAATGTGCATTTTCTCATATAAAAAACAGAAAAGAGAATTTTTGCTCACTTTTTGTCCTATTCATATGAGCATGAAATCATCCCCAATGCATTTCTATAATAAGAATTATCTGCAAAGTACTTCTGTAGTAAAAATCACCTTTGATGTATTTCTAAAGTAAAAACCACCTTCCTATAATTTCTTTAGCAAAAAAAACAAAAAACAAAAACAAAAACAAAAAAACAACCCCCCCAAACACTTCCGATGCATTTCTATTGTAAAAATCATTTCCAATGAATATCTTAGATTAAAAAAAGCACTTTGAATGCCTTTTTGTAATATGAAATCATTTCTAATGCATGTCTATTATAAAGATAATTTCCTATAACTTTTCAAGAGAAAAAAGCACCGCGAATGCTTTTTGTATAGCAAAATGATATTTAATTCATTTCTATAGTAAAACGATCTCTAATACAAATAGTTTCATCAAAATAACACTGAATGCTTTTTGCATTGTAAAATCAAACCAAATATATTTCTGTAGTAAAATTCGTCTCTATGCTTTTCTATAGTAAAAATCACCTCTAATGAATTTTCTATGATAAAAATTACCTTCAATTCATTTTTATCGTAAAAATCACCTCCAATGGATTTTCTCTAAACCACCCCCCTAAAAAAAACAAAACACCCTGAATGTTTTTTGCATAGTAAAATCAACCCCATTTAATGGATTTTTGTTTTAAAAATCACCTCAGATGCATTTCTATCGTTAAATCCATCTCCTATGCATTTTCTATTATAAAAATCCTTTTGAATGCTTTTTGTAGAGTAAAATCACCCTCAATGCATTTCTATAGTAAAAACCACACTTATCCATAATGAAAATCACCTTGAATGCTATTTGCATAGTAATGTCATACTCAATACGTTTCTACAGTAAAAATAATCCCTAATATATTTTATCTCATAAGAATAACTCTAAGTGCTTTTTGTATAGTAAAAAGTGAAGCAGTTCTTGGTGTGACATCTGGCTTATATCTCGAGCTCGTTATGGTCTTTTGGAAGAACACGTACTTCTGTGTGAGTATGAGGTTGGTACAAAAGTAATTACGACTTTTAAAGTATCAACTTCAAAGCAGTTTATCTCATTTCACGAGGTTTTATTGATTTACCAATTTTGTGTTTATGTCGAACAACTTAATGGCTAACATTTAGCTCTTTTGAAATTTCTCGGATTACTTTCACTGTGTTAGAGGGTTGGTTGGTGTTTAATGGCATATCAACTATTGTTGGTTATTTAATGTCGAATCCTGTTTTTATTATGTACACATGATTTGAAAGCAGATAGTTTGGAGGGAACTATTTTTAAAAGTTAGAGCCCGAGACAGATTATTAGACAAATTTCGCATTATACCTGGTCTTGCTTTATATATATATATATAATTTGAGGTTTGCAATTTGCTGTCAATGTTTCAATATCTATATCTTATATATATAAAAGTAAAAGTAAAGTTGGTGACCGTAGTCAAGGGTGACCAGAAGGCTCCCTTTTCAATAGCTGCTACACCTAGGTGTAGGGGAAAGTACGACTCCTTTCCCTGGATGGCTTCATTTTACCCTTGAAACGTATCTTATATTGCTGAGTGTTAAACAAGGAATTATCTAGTACCATTTTTAAAGTCTTTGGTATAACGCGACCTGGGATTGAACCCAGGTCTCCCGGACCATTGGCGAACACTCTACCCACTAGGCCAATGATATATATATATATATATATATATGTTCTAATCTGAGGTTTGCATTTATGATGTCAATGTTTCGATATCCATGTCTTATTCACTCTGGGAATTTCGTTTTCATCGTGTTTTGATCCTTGGGAATTAATTTTTGTTTGTTTGATTTGGTTTCTCTTTTTTTTTTTTTTGTTTATTTTTGATTTTTGATTTTTGATTTTGTTCTTGATTTTTGAAGATTCTCTGGATTGAGACGATGGGGGGTTTGATATCATCAGTCACTTTTGTTCACTTTTATGTTGAGCACGACTTAAGTTGGATGGAGGGGAAGGTTCTAGTTTGGTCGGGAGTTGCTTTGGTGTTTAGTTCTGGATTTATTTTGGTAATGGGTGGACGGATCGGCAATCTCGGTAATCTTCCCTCGGATTATTTATTTTGGTCAAAAATCTAGGGTTATCTGTAGCTTTTCTTTCGGTAGTAATATGATTATTTATAGTTGTAGGTTTGTTTCAAGATCTTTTTGTTTAGTTTGTAGTTCTGTTTGATAAATTTCGGCAGAGTATTGGTGTTTTACTGGGACGTTGGCCTAATGAGTAGAGTGTTCGCCAATGGTCTAGGAGACCAGGGTTCAACCCTAGGTCGAATCATACCAAAGACTCAAAAAATGGTACTTGATGCAAACTTGCTTAGCACTCAGTATTATAAGGTAAGGATCAAGGGTAAAGTGGAGCAATCTAGAGAATGTGTAGCGCCCTCTCCTACACCTCGGTGTAGTAGCTATCGAAAAGGGAACTTCCGGGTCGCTTTCGACTACGGTCGCTAGTTTTTATAGGTATTTTAGCTACTCCTGAAACTTTGGCCAATCGATTAGTTCTAGTTTGGTTTGAGTGTATTTTAAGGCATATCAACTTTTGCGGGTTCTTTGATGCCAAATCTTGTTTGAATATATGCCCTACCGATGAATATTATTGGGTATATCCCATTCTTATATATTATTATACATTATTGGGTATATCCCATGAATACATTGGACATAATTGTCAGGAAATATTTTTGCTGACTAAGTCGTCAACAGTTTCAGTGGATTGCCTTCTTCACGTCGCTGGCGAGTGTTGTATTTTGTTAATGTTATAAAGATTTCCATTCCATTTCAAACTTCCGTTTTGGTTATTCAGTAACCTTTGTTAGGTTACAGCGTATACACAACCACACACACACACACACACACACACACACATATATATATATATGATTTTTTTAAGTTAATAGTTTGTGGGCAACATAGTTTTTAAATGAGCATAAACTCTTTTTGTTTATTCACTTAAATGATTTCAGTACTAATAATTCTATTTAGTATTAATCATTTGTTTGCACATAGTTAAATGATTTCAAATTTGCTATCTAACCCTGATGGTTTTATTTACACTGTTAAATTGTTTCAAGTATTGCTGTCTCACACAAATAGTTCTATTTAATATTAATCATTTGTTTGCTCACAATTAAATGATTTCAATTATTGCTAATACAAATAGTTCTATTTTCACACAATAAAATGTTTTCAAGTATTGCTATCTAACCCGAATAATTCTATTTAATATCAACAATTTCTTTGCACACAGTGAAATGTTTTAACGGATTGCTTACACTAATAATTCTATTAAATATGTTAGCGAATGGTATCTTTAATATTAATCATTTGTTTGCATACAGTTTAAATGGTTTAAAGTGTTGCTATCTCAGTGCAATTGACCCTCAGCCACCACATTTAACACCTTTAAGATAAAATACGGTTGGGTATTTGTTTGCTACAAAAGCAATTTGAAGATTACAGTCGGGACAATCATATTGGTGTTAGGGCTTAATATGACCATGTGATTAATCGGATAGGGCCTGTCCGACCGCTCGTTTTGCTCAGTAAGTTCCAAAGTGGAGAGTTGCAAGTCCTGTTACCACTTTAGTTGCCGAGTCAAGGACTGCTCAGCCACCAGGATTCCGTAAGGGTCTCCTCTCTCGGCCAACAGGTGGCTTCGTTAGGGAAGTCTTACCCCTCTGAAGAGGTTGCAGTCGGTGTATCCTACATCCCCAGTCGACAAGGCTACCACTGGTTTTAATTGGAATAGTTTCTTGACAAAAGTTCTGTATTCGTCAGGTTTGTTGCTGCTGATAGGATTCGTCCACCGTGCTACAGTGGCACAAGTATTCACTACCATGTAGGACTCTACTAATTTCCTAGCTTTAAAAAAAAGTCGTTTCTTTTTTATTTGATTTCCATTATTTTTCTCTTACTTTTTTGAAATTGCTGGTTGGTTTTCTTGGCAGTTATCCCAACATTTAGTTTTGTTGGGATAATCTTCCTCTATGTGGTCTGGGCTCCTTTGGCCACACATTCAGCATGTCGGACGTAACCGTAGTATTTATATTTATGACATTTAAAGAAATTCAAGGATGTAATGTTCTACCCTTTCGAAGCAGTTTCCAATTTTTACTTCTCTATGAATTATTGATTTTATTTGGGTCTGCTTCATTCTTAACTGTCAATAGGTTATTGTCAGTCGTGTAAGAAATTCTGTTGAATCGACTCTAAACTTTTGCTCACTGTGACAAATAGTATTATGACCTTTTCCCTATGGTTATTTCTGATATTTCTCCATGATTCTTCCTCTGTAATTTTTTCCTGTGACTTTTTCCCTGATATTTCCCAATGATTTTTCTTCTGTAATTTTTCCAGTGACTTTTTTCCTGAGATTTCTTAAAGATTTTTCTTCTGTACTTTTTACTGTGACTTTTTTCCTGATATTTCCCAATGATTTTTTTTGTAATTTTTCCTGTGACTTTTTTTCCTTGATATTTCCCGATGATTTTTCTTCTGTAATTTTTCTTGTGACTTTTTTCCTTGATATTTCCCAATGATTTTTCTTCTGTAATTTTTCCTGTGACTTTTTTTCCTGATATTTCCCAATGATTTTTCTTTTGTAATTTTTCCTGTAACTTTTTTCCCCTGATATTTCCCGATGATTTTTCTTCTGTAATTTTTCCTGTGACTTTTTTTCCTGATATTTCCCAATGATTTTTCTTCTGTAATTTTTTCCCGTGATTTTTTCCTGCTTATTTTCGAATGACATTTTCCTATGATTTTATCCCAGTCGGCCGAGGCTGTAGAATACGCCAGCTGCAACTCTGCAGGGAAGTAAGAGTCCTCCACCACAACGAGTGTCCTAGATATGACACTAAACTCCATCTGATAGTGAGGCTCCAGTCCTGGATTTTGGGAAATAGGAAATTCTCGTTCATTGTCATTACTCTGATCAGGAATGTTTGTTGACCATTTATAGGTCAAATAGAACCGGTTTACTACTTACTAAACTTGAAACCATTTAACTATGTGCAAACAAATAAATTCTGGCTCGTTTAAAGAATGTTTCCAACAAACTATTTACTCAAAAAATCATGGAAGTAAATAAGGAAATAAATTCAAGAGTATGAAAAAATATCGAAAAACCAAAATACTTCAAAATTTGATGAATTTGTTACGAATAGTTATGCAATATCACCAAGTTATTTTTCGTTGATTCTCTGGTATTATATCAACTCTTTTATAAGCTGCCCAGTCGGCTGGGGCTGTAGAATACACCGACTGCTTCTCTGCAGAGGGTAAGACTTCCTCAACGATTGCCCAGTATATGACACTAAACAATCCGATGGTGAGGTTCCAGTAATGCTAGAGCTTTGAGAAATGCGGAGTACCCCTTTACTGCCATCGATCCCAGGTCCACTCTGACCTGGAGTGGTAGTAACTAATAGGGTACTATCAATGGGTCAAATAGAACTAAACTGTGTACTTATGCTGAACTGAAATAGTTTGAAATAGAACTGTTTATATATATATATATATATATATATATATATATATATATTTGTCCACTCTGACCTGGAGTGGTAGTAACTAATAGGGTACTATCAATGGGTCAAATAGAACTAAACTGTGTACTTATGCTAAACTGAAATAGTTTGAAATAGAACTGTTTATATATATATATATATATATATATATATATATATATATATATATATATATATATATATATATATATATATATATATATATATATATATATATAAACAGTTCTATTTCAAACTATTTCAGTTTAGCATAAGTACACAGTTTAGTTCTATTTGACCCATTGATAGTACCCTATTAGTTACTACCACTCCAGGTCAGAGTGGACAAATATATATATATATATATATATATATATATATATATATATATATATATATATATATATATATATATATATATATATATATATATATATATATATATATATATATATATATATATATATATATATATATATATATATATATATATATATATATATATATATATATATATATATATATATATATATATATATATATATATATATATATATATATATATATATATATATATATATATATATATATATATATATATATATATATATATATATATATATATATATATATATATATATATATATATATATATATATATATATATATATATATATATATATATATATATATATATATATATATATATATATATATATATATATATATATATATATATATATATATATATATATATATATATATATATATATATATATATATATAACCGGGACATTGGCCCAGCGGTTAGAGTGTTCGCCAATGGCCCGGGAGACCTGGATTCAATCCCAGGTCGAGTCATACCAAAGACTTTAAAAATGGTACTTGATACCACCTTGCTTAACACTCAGCATTATAAGGTACGGTTCAAGGGTAAAGTGGAGCAATCCTGGGAATGGAGTAGCGCCCTCCCCTACACCTTGGTGTAGTAGCTATCGAAAAGGGAGCCTTCGGGTCATCCTCGACTATGGTCGCTAACTTTACTTACTTTTATATATATATATATATATATATATATATATATATATATATAAATGCATTTGGGATTAAATAAACTACAATGGGTGATACGCCATAAAACCAATGCAAAGCAAAGCAAACCAAACTATGACGTTTAATGTTTCGGTTTTGATAAATTTCTTCAGGACTTTAAATACATGAAAAACGTTGCCAAAATAGCGATGGATGTTTGATGAAATAACAAGAGAAAAGAAAGTGTGTATAAAAGAAAGATCCATAATAGTTTATTCAGCGTTCTAATTTTTGAAAATGTTACAATGCTGTTGTCATGTGGACTGATGCTTGAGATTTGTTGGGTTTCTAAGAGATATTTCTCCTGATATTTCATCAAACATCCATCGCTATTTTAACAACATTTTTCATGAATTTAAAGTCTTGAAGAAGATTAAAACAACTGAAACGTTCAACGTTGACTTTTACTATAAATTCATCAAATTTTGGATTATCTTTTTAAAGAAATCATGTATAAACAAGATATTGAGTAAAAACTTCTTTAAAATATCGTGCAAACCGGGACATTGGCCCAGCGGTTAGAGTGTTCGCCCGGGAGACCTGGGTTCAATCCCAGGTCGAGTCATACCAAAGACTTTAAAAATGGAACTTGATACCACCTTGCTTAACACTCAGCATTATAAGGTACGGTTCAAGGGTAAAGTGGAGCAATCCTGGGAATGGAGTAGCGCCCTCCCCTACACCTTGGTGTAGTAGCTATCGAAAAGGGAGCCTTCGGGTCACCCTCGACTATGGTCGCTAACTTTACTTACTTTATGTTCACTTTCAGACTTTGGGAAAGGTTTGAACCCCATTATACCCCCTGCTATGGGTTAAATAGTACTACTACTGTTCTTCTACAAGGATGGCTTTGACATTATATGACTAATGAAGGCTGCAATGCATTTAAAACATAGAAATGACATTCTCAAGTTTTTTCTTGCTTTAAAGAAATAGCCTTGAATGGTTACTAGGAGTCTATAAATGTTTAATACTCACAAAGAGATACTGCGATAGGTGCTGGAAAGTTGTGGGGACTAGTTCTCTCTAAGACTTCAGCGAAAGCCAATGTGGAAACTCCCAGAATGTAAAACCGTATTCTTTTGAGATATTGAGTACGATGGAACATGAACTTGACCATGATAAAAGTTGTAATTGATGCACTTGGAACAATCCCCGAAGGATTGGTAAAGGGACTGGAAGACTTGGAAATAAGAGGACGAGTGGAGATCATCCAGACTACAACATTATTAAGCCCGGCCAGAAAACTGAGAAGAATCTTGAAGAGTTGAGGAGACTTGCTATCACTCAGACTTCAGTAAGAAACCATCATCTAACGCTGGTATGTGAAACTCTCAAGGAGTAAATAATGATGATAATAAAAACAATAATAACAATAACAGCGAAATAATGATAATATCAATAATGATAATTACACTGTGTATTAAGTAACTATTTAGAATACAAATAATTTGCATACACTGATATGGTTTTAAGTATTTCAATCCAATAATAATAATTTTAAAGCAGATCTATTTGATTTATAGACGAGGCCCAACAGGAAATATCATTCCATGTCAATTTTCAAATAATTTTCAAATTATTAATTATCCTCCAGGTCAATTACATTGCAAATCATATAAAAAAAACAAGGCCCAGATGGGGGTTGACGTGTTGAAACTTATCTATTCTAAAATACAAAATAGTTAAAAATTGCAAAAATTACAATTATCTTGCAATTGAAATAAAGGTTATACAAGGGAAAGGCATGGAAGCCATTCAACTGGAGTCTTTGATTGGAGGCAAGCATGTAATTGTTTAAATTACAATTATCCTAGAAATATCAAGAAAAATTTTAGCAAGGTACTCATCAGTGATATTAAGTATATCGCATGGCTCTCAGGTCTTTACTTAATAAAAGCCTTAGAAGCCATCTAATATTTAGACTGGGTGGGTCTTTAACTTATATATATATATATATATATCACCCAAAGGTCAAATATTGTGTTACTTTTTCCTGTTTTAACAGTGACGAAGGATGTGAACGTGGCAATGTCATAATAACACTAACTTTTCATATTGATTCGGATCTGTTTGCCAATCGACTTTCAGCTTTATTTTAGCCCACTAGAATATCTGACATGTAACCTTAAAGCATTTTTATGAGAGACAGGTTTTATTCAAAAGTCTCGTGTCAGTCCATGCATCTAAAAAAAGCAGAATTTTTTTTTGCTATATTTGACTGATAAACAATTACAATATACCAAATATTTTAATAAAAAATTCTTCCGATAAAAAAAAGAAAGCGGGTGTTTAATTCAAAGTGAAAATTACGTCTTTATTACTTCTATGTCAGATAGTGAAATAACAACAATAACAGTATTAAGACTTTGAATAATAATAATATATATAGTCATCCACAGACAGATCTGTTTCGTTCTATCTGAACTCATCAGTGTGACGAGACAGTATCTTCCCGTAGCTGTGATCGAAACCCGGTTGACTCAAACGTCAACCAAAGCTCCTAACCATTCAGCCACGAGGAGATATTACCTGCGAAGTAAATTTTAAACGGTTATGAATCACAATTACTATTGTTTGCATACATCCGTTCAACGGTAGCCGAGACCTCAATTCAAACGAAGAGGCTTGCAATAGACGCTAATGGCAACACGATTACTTCTTCGCCAGAGAACTCAACCCCACGGGGGTAGGGGAGTATATATATCTCTGTGGCTATACTGGATCCTGTGGTTTATTATTATCTGTCCTCCCATCAGCGATGTGACCTCGAATTTTTCTCATATATATATATATATATATATATATATATTAGTGGTACCCTTCTGGTAGTTTTTCTTTTTGGGAAAAATTCGAGGTCACATCGCTGATGGGAGCACAGATAATAATAAACCACAGGATCCAGTATAGCCACATTTTCTACCTATGAAGATTGTCAAACATGAAGGTTTCGATTGGCATCCTGCGAATGTCAGAGGTTCTAATTTCAGGTACACAAATAAAAGACAATGCAACAATTCAGTTGAAACACACCACTGAGGATTGCGTAAATGCATTAAAAAAAAACTCGAGAATTACATTTTAAAGAGCACAAAGCGACTAATTATTGGAGCCAGTAACAGCATCGGCAATAAACGAACAGATAGGAAAACGACAAAAACTTGGAAACAGAAATTCGGAGAAAAAAAAAACTGTATGAAAATTAGAAGACGAAATTGCATACGAGAAAACCTGGTAGGTTGGTTGATTGGGTTTTATGGCATATCAACCTTTGTAGGTTATTTAATGCCAAATCCATTTTTATACAAATGAACAGTTCTATTTCAAACAATTCAAACAATTTAGCATGAGTGCAGTTTGTCAAAAACATTTCTATTTCAGGCTATTCAGTTTTGTCAAACATTTTTAATTCCACCAATCCAGTAAATCTATATTTATAATATAAATATAGATTTCGTTTACACTCAGTTAATGACAAAACAGTTCTATTTCAAATAAATCAATTTAGCATAGGTACAGTTTCATTGTCAAAAACAGTTCTATTTCAAACACTTCAGTTTAGCATAAGTACGAGTTTAAATATCAAAACAGTTCTATTTCAAGTATATCAGTTTAACATAAGTAAGCAGTTTAGTTCTGTTTGACCCATCGACAATCTGGACATGGCAACAAATGGGTGGCCTCAAAAGAGAAACTATATCTTCTCTAATTTTAGCGTAGAACAATGCTTTATGGATCAATAATGAAATCAATAATAAACAAGAGAATAGCAATTGTATTTTTATACAAATGAACAGTTCTATTTCAAACAATTCAGTCAAAAGTCAGTTTATTTCAAAAGTAATTCGGTTTAGCATAAGTGCACATTTTTTGTTCTATTTGACCCATAGATAGAACTCGATCAGGTGCTTCCACTCCGGGTCAGAGTGGACCTTGAAGTGATGGCAATGAAAGCGGACTAAGTATTCTCCAAAGCTCTGGCATTACTGGATCCTCACCATTAGATTTTTTAGTGTCATATCTAGGACACACGTTGTAAGGGGGTCTTAGCCCACTGCAGAGATGCAGTCGGTGAATTCCACAGCCCCAGCTATCTGGACAAACGAAAAATATATCGAGAATAAAACAATATAGACAAAACTGGACATTCCAAAAACAACGAAAAAAAAAAATTCTACCCGCAAGTTGGGGTAGAATATACGAAAACATACCAACAACCGGATGGCTAGAAAACAAAACAAGTTTGGAGCAAAATATGGGAACGAAGAGAACATAACAGATGAGCCGAATGGATAAGCAACATGAGAAAAGAGTTAGAAGGACTGGAAGAAGGGCTGATGGAAAAAATACACCTTGATTCACTCAGAGCAACACTAAAAAATTCACTACCATACACTACAAACAGGCTATCAAAATGAAAAGATGCTTACAAGAAAAAGGCATTCCCGAATGGACGAGAATAGGAAAGACCATCCTGATCTAAAAAAGACCTCCAAAAAGAACCATCCCCAACAACTACAGATCCATAACGTGCCAATAGGATGTTTAGAAAATATTAGAAAGAATGTCACAAGGGACCTAGAGGAATCGGAGAGCTACTATACACTGATCATCACATCCTCAAGGACAGCAAAACGAAACAAAAAATCTAGCTCTGGTGTGGATTGACAACAAAAAAGCATATGATATGGGCCTACAAAGCTAGATAATAGACTGTCTTAAAATGTACAAGATATCTGGCGAAGTCATAAAGTTTATCGAAAATACCATGGAAAAATATTGAGTCAAACTGACAGCAGAAGGAAAAAGCTTAACTGATGTGCTATCACCTCTATTATTTATAATAGCGATGATGCCGCACCATCTCATACTCAGAAAATGCATAGGTAGATACAAATTAACTAAATCACGTCCATATGGACGCTATCAAACAGCCAAAGATGAAAAGTAATTGGAAACCCTGATACAGACAGTGAGAATATTCAGTCAGGAAATAGGGATAGAGTTTGGCAGATAGAGTTTGGCATAGAAAAATGTGCCATGCTAATAATGAAAAGCAGAAAACGGCAAATGACGGAAGGAATAAGTAGTAATATTGGTGAATTTAGTCAAGGGTGACCCGAAGGCTCCCTTTTCAAAAGCTACGACACCGAGATGCAGCAGAGAGTGCTATTCCTTCCCTCGATTGCACCACTTTACCTTTGATCCTTACCTTTTAACGCTGAGCGGCATCAAGTACCATTTTTGAGTTTTTGGTATGAACCGTCATGGGATTGAAGACAGGTCTCCCGGACCATTGGCGAACACTCTACTCATTAGGCCAAATCAAGTAAAAAAAATCCAGAACTTTCGGAGAAAAGGAAAGATACTCGGCATCGTTCTTCAAGTGGGCGAGAAAAGAACATAAACAAATGGATCAGAGAACAAGAAAACTCATGATAATTCATAAGGCCTTACATCCCAGAGATGACGTAGACAGACTGTATGTGTCAAAAAAAAAAAGAAAAAAAAAAAGAAGGAGCAAGTGGCTTCGCCAGCATTCGAGATAGCGTCGATGCATCGATACAACGACTATATTACATAAAAAAGCGCGGAAGATGACTGATTACAGCCACAAGAAACAATACAGACAACACAAACATCAACAGAACAAAAATAACCCGAAAGCAAAAAAAGTTTAAAAAAATAGCTTTTCCCCAAAGAAAACCAAACATCATACACGCTTCCTTTCCTTTTTTTTCTTCTTGTCAACTATCACGAAAACCACTGCATGTGTTTGAAAACGTCAAAAAAAAACAAAAAACAAACAAACAAAAAAAACGACAAAAAACAAAACAAAAAACAAAAATAAATAAAATAAAATACAGGAAACAAACCAGCCAATCTATATTTCGTAGTAAAATACAAAAACTGAACAGTGCAACGGGTAATTATATCCAATTCGCAACTCTCTTAATTCATTTAATACTGTGATAACTCCCAATTTAAAACAACTTATAAAAAGAAATAAATCTGTAAGATTACTTTCTCAGTTATGTTCATCAGTGTGCTCTGACGAAATATTTGTCTCAACAGATTAATGAAGCTACCATAGTATCATATGTCATCGAATGCAATGACTACTTTCAATTTAAAATAACTTGGAAACCGATGTACGTCCTGGAAGGCCTTCAACAAGGAGAGCGCTTGCTATATTGAACTCTGTTCACTGTGCCAAAACTAAAAGAAAATGTCGAGGAATAGAGAAAATATGCAAATATTTTGAGTATCAATTTTCCATTCTTGTAGGGCAAGGGTGCCCACTTTTTTTTCGGTTTGCAAGCTTCTTTTAAAAAGTGCGAGTCAAACGTATTAAAAATGCATAATACAGCGTGTTTCAGTATACATCGAACCCATGAGCGAATAATTCTACTAATAATAATTTTGTGTTCTTTTTTGCTTCAGATTTGAAAATAGTATACTATAAGGACTACTCATTCTTGATCCCAATGTTTGGACAAGAAAGGAAAAAATGTTTTGTGTCGCTACTAACTTGGAGACATAATTATTCAAAACTGTCTCAAAATAGAAGCAAACCATAAATAGGATAATGATTTATTACTGAGACAAGAAATTCAAAAAAAGATTTCATGTCCTGGAAGCTGATATAATAACAATTAAAAAGAAAACATTAATTTGATATCTCTACTTAAAGGATGCAGTTTTTACAGGAACGTGTTCCAAATGTCCACGATTGCACTTGTCTCAGTAATAAATCATAGTCATATCAATAAGTTGCATCTATTTTGAGACACTCTATATAATCATTCATATATGTTTGGTTTGGTTTGGTTTAATTTTTTTTTTAATAGCAATTCAACCTTCATGGGTTATTCAATACCAAAGCCTTCCTTACAAAAAAAAAAAAACCCCCAAAAAACAGTAATGATACCATTTAACCTATAAGTAAAAGAAAAGGTGATTCATTTATTTATTTCCCAAATGTATTAGTCTAACAATTAATGTATGAGCCTGACTAGAGTTCGAACTTGCTTAATATACTATCTCCGTCCAAGACGTTAACCATCACTTCACGGAGACTTCCACCATTTACATATTCTCTGATTATACTTTATATATGTATGTTCGCATATCTTGCATCACTGCATGAATCCTCAAGGCATAGGAAGAGAGCTCCTATGGCGTAATGGTTAAATCGCTAGACTGTAGCTAGGAGATAAGCGAGTTCGAACTCCTCTCACGTATTTACGATCATTTTTGGACTTTTACTCTTATATAAGCTTTAACCCCCCTCTCCTTATCCTTCTAGTTATGGGTTAAATAGTACCACTGTTGTTCTTCTAAAAGGATGGCTTTGGCATTAGAAAACCTACAAAGGTTGTTATGCCCTTAAACAAAGAAACCAAACTTCAAGACACAACAGAATTGAATACGTTTATCGTTGCTCTCTTTCTTGGATGACTTGCAATGAATGAATTCAGCTTAGGTTGCGCCGTCCTAACCGTAACTGCTGGTTGTCAGCTTAAGCAGGCGTCGAAATGATTATCAGTCATGGTGGAATGATGCATGGATTAAATAATCTTCGTCTGGGAAAAACTGATTTGTATGAATACGTAAAACCAAATAATGTAGCCTTGTGGGTAGTACATTTGCTTATATCTAGGTACTTTTCCTTGGTGAGTAAGAAAATTATATATCGAAGTAGATAGGCATAGTTACTTAAAACATGAAACATTTTAACAGCGTGCATACAAATTATTATTATTATTATCAAATAGTCATATTTACTTGAAACATGAAACATGAAATAATTAAATAGTCATAGTTAATTAAAACATGAAACTATTTAACAGCGTGTATACAAATGATTACTATAATCAAATATTCATAGTTACTTGAAACATGAAACAATTAAATAGTCATAGTTACTTAAAGCATGAAATATGAAACAATTAAATAATCATAGTTACTAATTACTTAAAACATGAAACATGAAACAATTAGATAGTCATAGTTAGTTAAAACATGAAACAATTCGACGGCCTGCATACAAATGATTATTATTATCGAATAGCCACAGTTACTTAAAACATGAAACATGAAACAATTAGATAGTCATAGTTACTTAAAACATGAAACAATTCAACGGCCTGCATACAAATGATTATAATTATTGAATAGCCATAGTTACTTAAAGTTAGTGAAAGCATGAAACATGAAACAATTAAAAAGATATAGTCACTTAAAACATGAAACAATTTAACAGCGTGCATACAAATTATTATCATTAAATAGTCATCGATACTCAAAACATGAAACAATTCAACGGCCTGCATACAAATGATTATTATTATCGAATAGCCATAGTTACTTAAAGCATGAAACATAAAACAATTAAATAGATATAGTCACTGAAAACGTGAGACAATTAAACAGCATGCATATAAATGATTATTATCAAATAGTCATAGTTACTTAAAACATGAAACATGAAACAATTAACTAGTCATAGTTACTTAAAACATGAAACATGAAACAATTAACTAGTCATAGTTACTTAAAACATGAAACAGTTAAATAGCCATAGTTACTTAAAACCGTATAATTGTGTAGAAATTATAAGTCGGTAATACGTTCCCATTGGACTCTCGGGAAAGGTATGATCTGCTTTATCCCCACCCTTAACTATGGATTGAATAGAACCACTAGTCTTCTTCTTCTACGGGGAGGGTTAAAGTTGTAAATAACCCATGAAGGTTGATAAGAAACCCATAAGCCAGTCATTTAATTCATCAGAATTAGATTGGAAGATTTGAAAGCACGGAATTGTGCCAATGATTATACTCTTTGAATAGATATAATTCCTTGAGACCGAATAATTATATATAACTTTTTAATATCTTGAATATTTGGAACCTTTTAACTGAGTGAAAATAGATGTTTATTAAATGGTTTCCTTTTTGGTTTGGTTTCTTTGTTTTAATGGCATATCAACCTTTGTAGGTTATTTAATGCCAAAGCCATTCTCCAAGAAGAACATTTGTAGTACTATTTAACCCATTGTTGGGAGGATAAGGGGGTTCATACCTTTCCCAAGGTTCATACCTTTCCGAAAGTGAACGTAATAGCGCGCCTGGAGTACGAACTCGCTTACTACGATTCCGCAATCCATCGCTTTAACCATTACACTACGAGGACACCCCCTTATTAAATGGGAATTGTTACTTAAAAGCATATAACTGTATATAAACTATTAGTCTTAAAAACCCTTGAAACAATACAACCGTGTGAAAATTACTTATATGAGATAGAAATACTTTAAATAACTATGTACCGACAATAATGATTATAAGTAAATTGCTGTCATGTCAGTTTGGGGTTTTGTTCATATTTAGATAAGATACGAGAACGGATTTCCGCCTCTTTACCTGAGATAAGTCCTTGTACAAAAATCACACCTTTGAAATGAACCAGGGTTACTTCATGAAGTTTAAATATTTCATATTATCCATTAACAATGATTGCATATCTCCAAAAAAATGATCCTGATCTTTTTTGTAAGGTTTAGACATTGGCAACGCGTACGAAAAACTATATGATTTACAGCGAAAATTTTTCAAAAGTATGAGCAGTCTCATCAAAATTTATATTTTCTGGTTTTTCGGGCAAACATTTAGTTGCAGTATTTTTCGAATTCACCTTTCAAAACGCCAAATGAACATGTTTTTTTTTTTCATCAAACCAGTCTCTTGACAATCTTTCTTTGAACGTTTCTTCATACGTGGTGCTTCAATAAGTTTCCAGACCTTTTTTTGTACAGGCATTTAGAATTGTCGCAGACTCTTGAAACTTCAGTATGTTATTGCTATATATCTTATGAGATGACAGACCAATATTTATGATTTCAGGTTTAAATGAACAGCTACAGCAGCAATTGGAATACACCCTACTAAAGTCTGATTGTCACTGCTGGTGAATTTCAAAAAGGCAATCTGACATTTTAGAAGAACGATATGCAATAAAATTCTGTTTTAAAAAAATGCCAAAGAAACGTATGGAATGCTTCAGACTGCTTTTCAACCATCTTGCATGAATCGAGCATCAGTTTTTGAGTGGCATAAGAGATTCAAGGAAGGCTGGGAATCTGTGATGGATGATGCGAGGTGTGGGAGGAGTAAAGAAGTCAATACACCAGAATTGATTGACAAAAGGGTTAGGGTTACTAAGTTGAGGTTTTAAGGGAGTTCAGAAAGAGATTCCGTTGGAAGAGGTCAGCACTCTTCAAATCGGGTCAGTAGCATTTCCACCGGGACAATCCACCAGTCCACAACTCCATCCTTGTCAGACCAAGAGGGCCATCTAGACAGTTCCTTAGCCTCCCAATAGTCCAGGCCTTGCTCCCTGTGACTTTTGATCAGAGGCTATTGTTATGAGACAACTGAGGAGATGAAAGAGGCTGTGACGAAGGTCATTGACACGCTCACACAAGAGGAATACCATGGGGTCTTGCAGAAGTTATTGGAACGGTACAACAAGTGCATTGCAGCCGAAGGAGATTACTTCGAAGGGGACTAGAGTTTTATGTGTGTACTATCAATAAAAGTGCTCATACGAAAAAAGTCTGAAAACTTAATTAATGATCCTCGTATCACGTGTAGTTTACTTAAAAGACTTATCCAGGTTATAAGAAATCTCACCGATTTAATTTGCAACGGCATCAGAAGTATATGAAACGTTTTTACTTGGTTCATGCATTTTGTTTTCATAAATGCCTATATTTGTGTTTGTTACTGTATCAGTTTTCAGATGTTTCATTTTGAATTTAGTAATTAAAAAAAACCGAGTAATTAAGTAAGATCAAAATCTAATGTCACCACTCTTTTGTTGTGATGCTGTTTAGTACGCAAAGGCAATGGAAAGAATTCACATTACTTTAGGAAAAGGTTTATTAACATTGTTACGAAAAAACAAGACTGTCCTTTTGTTGTGATACTGTTTAGTACGTAAATGCAATGGAAAGAATTCACATTATTTTAGGAAAAGGTTTATTAACATTGTTACGAAAAAACCAGACTGTCCTTTTGTTGTGAAGCCCATTAGTACGTAAATGCAATGGAAAGAATTCACATTACTTTAGGAAAAGGTTTATTAACATTGTTACGAAAAAACAAGACTGTCCTTTTGTTGTGATACTGTTTAGTACGTAAATGCAATGGAAAGAATTCACATTATTTTAGGAAAAGGTTTATTAACATTGTTACGAAAAAACCAGACTGTCCTTTTGTTGTGATGCTGTTTAGCACGTAAATGCAATGGAAAGAATTCACATTATTTTAGGAAAAGGTTTATTAACATTGTTACGAAAAAACAAGACTGTCCTTTTGTTGTGATGCTGTTTAGCACGTAAATGCAATGGAAAGAATTCCCATTGCTTTAAGAAAAGGTTTATTAACATTGTTACGAAAAAAAAAAGACTGTCCTTTTTTTGTGATGCTTTTTAGTACGTTAATGCAATGGAAAGAATTCACATTACTTCAGGAAAAGGTTTATTAACATTGTTACGAAAAAACCAGACTGTCCTTTTGTTGTGATGCTGTTTAGTACGTAAATGCAATAGAAAGAATTCAAATTATTTTAGGAAGAGATTTATTAACATTGTTACGAAAAAACCAGACTGTCCTTTTGTTGTGATGCTGTTTAGTACGTAAATGCAATGGAAAGAATTCACATTACTTTAGGAAAAGGTTTATTAAAATTGTTACGAAAAACCAGACTGTCCTTTTGTTGTGATGCTGTTTAGTACGTAAATGCAATAGAAAAAATTCACATTATTTTAGGAAGAGATTTATTAACATTGTTACGAAAAAACCAGACTGTCCTTTTGTTGTGATGCTGTTTAGTACGTAAATGCAATAGAAAGAATTCATATTAATTTAGGAAAAGGTTTATTAACATTGTTACGAAAAAAAAGACTGTCCTTTTGTTGTGATGCTGTTTAGTACTCAAATGCAATGGAAAGAATTCACATTACTTTAGGAAAAGGTTTAACATTTTTAAGAAAAAACCAGACTGTCCTTTTGTTGTGATGCTGTTTAGCACGTAAATGCATTGGAAAGAATTCAGATTACTTTAGAAAAGGTTTATTAACATTGTTACGAAAAAACCAGACTGTCCTTTTGTTGTGATGCTGTTTAGTACGTAAATGCAATGGAAAGAATTCACATTACTTCAGGAAAAGGTTTATTAACATTGTTACGAAAAAAACAGACTGTCCCTTTGTTGTGATGCTGTTTAGTACGTAAATGCAATAGAAAGAATTCACATTTTTTTAGGAAAAGGTTTATTAACATTGTTACGAAAAAACCAGACTGTCCTTTTGTTGTGATGTTTTTTAGTACGTAAATGCAATGGAAAGAATTCACATTATTTTAGGAAAAGGTTTATTAACATTGTTACGAAAAACCAGACTGTCATTTTGTTGTGATGCTGTTTAGTACGTAAATGCAATAGAAAGAATTCACATTACTTTAGGAAAAGGTTTATTAATATTGTTACGAAAAAACCAGACTGTCCTTTTGTTGTGATGCTCTTTAGTACGTAAATGCAATGGAAAGTATTCACATTACTTTAGGAAAAGGTTTATTAACATTGTTACGAAAAAAACAGACTGTCCTTTTGTTGTGATGCTGTTTAGTACTTAAAAACAATAGTGAGAACGCATATTACCTTCGAAGAAAATTTATTAACAGTTTTAAGATAAATCCAGGCTGTCCTTTTGTTGTGATGCTGTTTAGCAGAAGATTTATCAACATTGATACTACTAAAGACGACTGGCTATTTAACCGTCTTCCCACTCATATGATATATAACACAAAATATTTTTATAGCAGGTAGCCACGCACAACTCGAGACTCATTCACAGCTAGATTAAAAATGCTTGGTTCATTAAGCGTTCATCCCTTTTGGCCGCTTCGGGTACCACACCAGAGACTCAGCTCTTCAATTCAGGTATTGTTAGGGGAGAAGACCCTTTACAGCCAAGTAATTCTTGGTTTGACCAACAATATTGAAGGCCTGTCTTCAAAAGCAGACAGGATTTAATTCACTTCATACTAAGTCAGGATGTGACACAAAGTCATTTTATTGTGTGTGTGTGTGGGGGGGGATGCATGAATCGGGACCAGGCTATGAGTTCAGGCCAGAAAAGCAGGTATTCGCTAGGGGGACGGCCCCGTAGGGCCAAGTGATAGTTGGTCTGTCTACTAAAGTAGACTGTCTATAGAACGCACAAAAGTCTCGTGATATCTTTACAGACGAGTCCACTAAGTAGCTGATAAAAAAGGGGTTACAGGTAGAAAGCAAGTCCAATCTCTCACAATACAAATAAAAAGTGTAATTAAGAAGATAGAATGGAATATCGAAAATATAATTATAACGACAATCAAATATTTATAAATAGAACTAATTTCGGCATTAAATAATCCATAAGGAGTTGTGATGCCATTTAACAAAGAGATCTAAGCTTTTCTTCATTTTGGATTGCTCTTCTTTTAATCTGGTCTTTCTCTTTTTTAACCAATTAAATACGTTCACTAACCAAAAGCCCAGTTCAATTTTCCCGTCTCGTATTCTTCCTTTTTCCTTTTTATATTTTTAAAATCTTTCTTTTATTCACATACGTTATTAATCATAACCAAAAACCACCATATGGGCATGCCATACAATATATATATATATGTATATATATGAAATCAGGAATTGTTCCTGCGACTCGAATTTCATGAATGTAGGCATGAAAATAAGAAAGTAATTATTTTCCCGTTAAAATATTTTCGTTTAAATATTTGACTATTTGTCACTTGATCTAAACTCGTCATGCAATAAACACGTTTTTTGTTTTACTTTTTGGATTGAAATTAAGATATTTACCACCTGATTTAAAATACTGGAACGGTAAGTTTGATAGGCGATATTTCACATTCATGAAACTCGAGTCGGAGAAAAATTTTGCAATATTTTAAATTAGATATTTATTGGGTATGGCGATACTTGTAAATTATTGAGCCCCCCCACTTTTTTTGGTTTTTGCTTGTCATTATTATTATTTTGATATATATTTGTTTGGCATATATTTGTTTAATGGCATATCAATCTTTTTGAATCATGTAATGTCAAAGGCCTCATTGTTAAAGAACCGCTGTGCTACATTATAACCCATAGAAAGATGAGTGGGTTCATACATTGATTAGATGCATCACAATATTCACATTGCCCTGATGATGGTCTAAAAGAAAACAAACCCCGAAATGTTTGAAATTGGCAAATAATCAGTATATATATATATATATATATATATATATATATATATATATATGATGGTAGTTTGTAATTTGCTTGAAGCATTGCGCAAATTATTCTATTTTGTAGTAGTGAATTAATTTAGAAGGCTATTGCAATGCGAAATAATAATCATTTGTATCTAATTAATTTCAAAGGAAAACTTTATCGTCAGAGACTTTATTTTATAGAATTAATTTAATAATATATATATATATATATACCGGACATTGGCCTAAAGGTTAGAGTGTTCGCCAATGACCCGGGTTTCATTGAAACGGATCATCAGGGCGGTTCTAATGATTCATTTATACTCAGTAGATAGATATATATAAAGAGTTAAAAAATAGACCTATATATAGTCATCCACAGACAGATCTGTTTCGTTCTATCAGAACTCATCAGTGTGGCTAGACATACTAGCTTCCCGTAGCTGGGATCGAAACCAGGTTGACTCAAACGCCAATCAGAGACTCTACCCCTCAACCACGAGGAACTAGTAGCAACGAATTAAATTTTAAACGGCTATTAATCACAATTACTATTGTTTACATACATCCGCTTAACGGCTACCGAGAGCTCAATTCATTTATGATGAGCCTTGCAATAAACGCTAATGGCAACGCGATTACTTCATTCGCTAAAGAACTCAACCATACGCGGGTAGGGGAGTATATATATATATATATATATATATATATATATATATATACAAACCATAGAAAACATCATCTTTAACAATAGCTATTATATATACGATGCTCGGCTATGAATTGAATCAATAGCATCAATTGAATCAACTGAATCAAATGGTATCATTTCTTTCTTTCTTTCAGGATGGCTTTGGGATTAAATAACCCGTGAAGGTTGATATGGCATTAAAAAAAAACAAAGAAATGAAATATATATGCTGAAAATAATAACATTTTCACATCCATATAATAGTAGAAACAAACTCTGCTGTAAAGACAGCAACGAAAGCAACACCCTACAAAGCAGCAGCTGTACGGCCACCTGCCTCCATCTCACAAACCATTCTAGATAAACAAGATATACTGGGCACTGCTGATGAAGTAACGGCGAACGTTCTCTTAAGAAGTCTTGACCGTCCAGCAAGGACTTACGAATATGAGCTCAGTGCGGACACTGAATACTGTCAAGAGGATCTGCCTGGAACGATGGACGATAGAAATAGAGAGAGAGAGAGAGAGAGAGAGAGAGAGAGCTCCATGCTATCAGTTTGACTCAATAACGATGATGACAATGATTGTTCTACGAGAGTATCTTGGTCAGACCATTAACTTTTCAATAAATCCTCGTACCCACATGAAGATATACGCCCCACCATATATATATATATATATATATATGAAATTAACTTAAATCACAAGTCGGAAATCTCCTACTAAAGTTTCACTTTAACGGATCATCAGGAAGTCTAATCCCGACCTATATATAATTCTATAACTATTCTATAATTCTGATGGTGGGAAAATTACCCAGATGATACAATCTTGTTCTATAAACAAGAATAAAGTTGTAAAGGAAAAAAATTCTTATTTACCTTTTAGAATGCACACGTTGCTCCAAACAATGTATAGAGAAATCAGAATTGCTCTTAAGTTTTAGAATGGACGACTTTCGATACAGAATTAAATCTCTGAATCATAATAAACTTCACCCAATAAGATAACATGTGTGACTAAAGAAGAGAAAAAAAAACAGTAACAAAAAATGACTACATTGATTCGAGAAACCTATAAGGGTAGATACAAAATACATCTTGAAGCCCTTACCGCAAATGAACTCAGCAACAAATTAAATCATTCAAAAACACTGCGGCGTACTAGTCGATCTGGCATAAAAGTCGTCCTCAAGATATTGGGTTAGACCTATACCTGGTATGTATGTCTACTGTTGCAATTTGACTTTTGACAGAACCAGATATTTCAGCTGTGTAAAAAAGTTATTACAGGGTGCACCTGTATAAACAGGAAGGCAGCGATGCGTAGTTATAAACAGCACGTGTGTTAAACCAGAAATACGTAGGCGTTACGAAATTATATATACACAGGTAGCCACAGAGTCAGTCTCAATCTTGCTACCAGAAGAGATCTAGTCAGTCACAGAGAACGCCAGCGAGTGGCTAGGCACCCCTGCTGAGGCAGTGGGCTTCCGGTTGAGTACCCCTCGGCGGAGAAGCAGAAGAAATGCCAAATGGGACCCTGAATAGGATTATAGAAGCCCTGCATAGTTAATATATATAGCAGTGCCCAAGTGTCTAACTCCTTCAGTCGTCTCTCGCATCCGTCTGTCTCTCTCTCTCAAACTACAGAAGATTCAACCTCTTTCAAAGAATAAAGAGAGATACCTTTTTATGAAGAAGTAACTTGACGGCAATTACACAAGAATGTTGAGAGCAATATTGAACAAGTCCTAGCGACAACACCCCACAAGGCACCAACTATACGGCCACTTGCATCCCATCTCGAAAACTATACAAGTTAGACGAACCAGACACGCAGGACACTGCTGGAGAAGCAAGGACGAACTCATCAGTGATGTACTCCTACGGACCCCCGCATATGGCCAAGCAAAAGCAGGACGACCAGCTCGAACATACATACAACAGCTATGTGAGGATACGGGATGTAACCCTGAAAACCTGCCAAAAGCGATGAAGGTTAGGGAGAAGTGGTGAGAGAGGGTCAGGGATATTCGTGCTGGTGGCACGACATGATGATGATGATGTTGATGATGATTCTGTCATTCATCTTTCTTGTTTGTTGTTATGGTATATAACTCGACCCCCAAACATATAATAGACTACTAATGCAGCAAAACTTATCAGATTTGCCTACATGAAGATAGGCTATGATAACTTTCAGCTAAAGCATATAACAAAGCATAATAACGACTCATAAAACCGTCCTTACTGCATTAGTGTATGGCATACGTAATCTTAATCTGAAATCAAAATTACATCCGACATATGTGAAACATGCAAATCTTACACCTTGGAGATTATATTCGTATGAATTTACAGTATATTGCACTATCATGAAACTGTACAGATAAACAATAGAGCGTAGTCGTCTAACTGGTTGCCTGGGTGCTATGACGTTCCGAATACTATTTACTGTCTGTATATCAGCCATTGAGAGCGGCGTGCGATATAGCATTAATATAATACTTAATTTGTATTACAGTTTTATGAACTTACATAGATCTCTGTGTTGATTTATAAGATATGTTCACCAAATACGAGTTTAATGAAGAACTATTTGTGGTAGTCTGCTGGAAATACAGGAATTAGTGTATATCGCTCTTCAGAAGTACTGTCGACCATTCTTTAATAAAGGTGCGAATTTTTGTCCTGCCGTATAAGTCAACCCCCAATTTTGTTGAGATTTTTTCAGCCTTCAAAGGTCGACTTGTACGGCGCAATTTATGGTAATTTTCGACCTCATTACGTTTTTAACTCAACTCATTAATTTTAATATAGAAAAAATTGAAATATTTAGAGATTCCTTATTTAAAGTCTTATGTGTTTATTATTTGTTTTATCGTAGGTGTTGATCGATTTTTGATGATTTTATAATTGTAAAATGTGAGTATTTGGTTTGCCTCATGATTTTCGACAGCATTTTTTTAATATATCAAATAACTTAAAATAAAACATATTGAAACTACCTAAAATTTTAACTCAGGCTTTGTTTTGACATCTGAATAGTTTGTTTAAAATTTTACAATTTTTTCGAACCGAAATTAAATGATTAAAATTCATGCGATTTACTTAACAACTTCAGACGATATATATATATATATATATATATATATATATATATATATAAATATATATGTATATATATATAAGTGTGTGTGTGTGTGTGTGTGTGTGTGTGTGCTGGTTTTAAGCCGTTTATACAGATTTTTTTTAGATCAAGCTACGCACACGCATCAAATTATAACTGATTAAAACTTACCTACTGGACCATTGGTCTAATGAGTAGAGTGTTCGCGAATGGTCCGGGTGAACGGGGTTCAATCCCTGATCGAGTTATACGAAAGACTCAAAGAATGGTACTTGATTCTGCCTTGCTTAACACTCAGCATTATAAGGTAAGGATCAAGGGTAAAGTGGAGCAATCCAGGGAATGAAGTGGCACCCTCCCCTACACCACGGTGTAGTAGCTATTGAAATGGGAGCTTTCTGGTCACCCTCGACTACGGTCGCCAACTTTATTTTTTAAAACTTATCTACTGTCAACAATTTCACGAGATAGTTCTATAAGAACAAAAACATTTTGATATTTTTAATATCACTACAGGGCTCCTCTGACATTTTTCTAATTGTGTCTAGCACTTCCTAGTACTGGCCCTATATATATATATATATATATATATATATATAATTAGAATTAGTAAATTCACTTCCTGATGAAATCTAAAATGTTTGATTAGATCTAAAAACGCAAGTAAAACTATCAAAATAATTAGTGTCCAACACCCAAAAGTGCAGAAGATAAATATTTCGATATATATAGAGTCAACCTAAGTCAGACTGTCCCGTTGTATCACAACTCTTCTGTGTGGCTAGACCCACCCGATGCTTCAAGCCAAGATCGAAACCCGGTTAACTTTACGTCAATCGGATATCTTACCCCGAGGCATTGTCAATCTAAGCATAAGCAAGTCTACTTTTTTATGCATAATCTTTTTACATATACGCTATCGGCTACCAGATTACTCAATTCATGAGAAGAGCATTGCGTATGTGGCAATTGGCAAATTCCCACGAGTGCTCAACCCACAGGAGGAGCATATATACCTGCATGTTTTTTCATAAATAAATAAATACATATATATATATATATATATATATATATGTTGTGGTCTTGAAGGGCCAGAAATGAATGACACAAAAAGATGTAAGATTTACAGCAGTATATAATTACGGAAATACAGACAGTAACGGTTCCCGGTAACTGACTGAACTCGCTTGATTCGTTTATCAAGCCAGTCACTATTTATTGTGCAGTGTCGTCATGGACAATATCACCATAACAATATGTAAAAACAAAAAAAGAAAAAACAACACACACACGGAGTTTTACACAATCGGTCTTCAGGAGAGCATTTTTAACTCCATCTTCAAGCTGCTGAGTTCTTTGGATATATTGTAATATAAACGGGTTCAGGAAAATTTAAGTCACGTGGCTATTCTCTCCCTCTCTCTCCCTCTCTTCTTCTTCTTCTTCTTCTTCTTCTTCTTCTTCTTCTTCTTCTTCTTCTTCTTCTTCTTTCTCTCTTTCGTTCTCTCTTTCTCTCTCTCTCTATATATATATATATACCTACAACCAACCACTCAATCACCCACATCCACTCATATATATATATATATATATTCTTTGCGCTATAAAATAGTTGTATTTTGACACATCTCTTAAATCAGACGTAACAATCTGGTGCAGGCAAAAAAGCAAAACGCCATCTCCTGTGACCATCTGTCGTCAACAAACAAAGAGGACAAAGTGAGTCTCTTGCATTTATCTAAAGCTGTCGGAAGTATTCATCTGGGCAAAAATAGATCTATTAATACTTTTTTCTCTTTTTCTTCTTCACAATGACAGCTGAATTCCAATAAAAACCCTTGTGGTTATGTCTATATTAATCATTGGAAACAGTTTTTCTGTCAGTCCTCCCTAGAAATCCAAAACGCTTGATGTAAACGTAACATATTTGTAGTCACACACTTAAAAAAGTGCACAGAATCGCCTCGTCAGTGATGTTCTTGGGGTCCTTACAAGTTTCGGGTCTTCCAACATCATACTTGCTCTCCCAAGTGACCCTATCGAAACTATTGTCCCAGCCGGCGATCCTGCAGTAAAAATACGCCCAGCTTGCAAAATTACACAGTTCACACCTCAAAAAAAAAAAAAAATTTTTAAAATGCTACTGTTAATGAATTTTAAAATGGTATTGGCCAATGAGAAACGATTTACGTCACTTCCCTCCCAGTCGCGGCGAATTATAAAGGTAAACATACCACAAACATGTGGAGGTGCCTGTGGTGTAGTCGTTATCGCCGTAGGAAATGAACACGGCGATACGAGTTCAAATCCTGGACGAGACTGATTGCATTTCATATAGCTAATACCCTTGGGAAAGGTATGAATCCAATTATTCTCCCTCCAGCTATGGGTAAATAGTAGGACAGACTAGGTTCTTCAGCCTTGGTTAGGCAACTAGTCGAGGAGAAGGAAAACTCTGAATTCAAACCTGTTAAACTCCGCTTAAAAATTGACCTTGTGTCATATCCTGCCCGAGCGGAGGGGTTAGGTAAATAGTACCACAAACTTGTTCCATATCTTGTATGAGTACACTTACTTGCACTGAGCCAGGTTTGGATAAAAATAACTGGTAATATCCTTCTGACAAGTAAGTCTTAACAAAAAAAAAAAAAAAAAAAAAAAAAAAAAATAGAAAGCCTTTTCCTCCCTAACTTCTTTATGACGATGAATTAAAAAAATACCTAAATTAAGATAAATAAATAAAAATATATATATACGTGCATATATTTTTCTATGCATCTTTTATAACTCCTTTTTTATTGTGAAACCGCTTCCAATGCATTTTCTTTGTAAATTCATTTCTAAATCAAAGTAATTATTGAATCATAGTAAAGCTAAAATAATTTCCAATGCATTTTTATAGTGAAAATTCCTGCGATGGATTTTTATAGAAAAGTTTCTACAACGTATTTTTATAGAAAAAAAAATTTTGCAATGCATTTTATAGTAAAATCGTTTACTATGCATTTTTATAATAAAAATAATTTCCAATGCAATTCTATAGTAAAAAATAATTATCTTATAATAACATCGTTTTTTACATAATTTTATTGTAAAAATTGGCAATGAAGGGATAACTTCATACTCAGCAGATCCCGAAAATTGGAACTGTTATATACTCATCTACAGCATCACAACGACACGATAATTAAGACAGACGCAATGACAAAGACGCAAGAAGGAACGACGCATGAAGGAAGACGCAGGAAGACTTCTTTACAAATATATTTTACCTCTCACTTTATTGCAAGGGTTTGAAAGGGTTGTTCAAGGGTTGCATGTGAGAGGGAGCTGGAGATCGAATATAAACTGTAATATGTTGACCCCACTGTTATGACTGTAACGTTGTGTCTTTCTCGTTCTTTAGTGCTGTTCAACCGGAGGCCTAGGGCCCACTGCTGGATGATGGCTTTCTTTATTGCATCTTATCAGCATCTTCTCTGGACCCCAAACTCCATCGGGGTTTCCGAGGGCCCCCTCGGTCGGGTGTGGCTTTCCCTACCACATCTGGTCTCTAGCTGTCTGGAATTCTACTGGCAACTACTTCTTGGACTCGAACTCAACTGAGTTAAATAATAATTCAACGCCCACACGACCGCCCACTGGATCTTTGAAATCGAATGTTTAATCGTCATCAAGCGGAAATAACTGTCATGCAGTTCACAGGTCACTCTCTTCCGGTGCATCAGTCTGTATTGGCACAGTGGGACCTTCACTTTGTCCCATATTATAAGCCTTAATCCGCCCACGCGATCTCTTTCGATTACTGACCATTGGAATGTGTCACTTCCTTCCGGTGCATCACCTTGGAATAGCATTTTTTTTGGGCCGGGTCGAAGGTCAAAACATAATAGAACCTCACCACCGGATGAAATTTAAGGTCATACCAAGGTGGGTCTTACCTCTGACGCATTCGATGTATTCTTAATACCCACCCATATATCGACTTGTAATTTACACAATTACAGGATTTCATATAACGAATAACATTTTGTAAGCAACTGTAATTTCAGTTAACTATTCTTAATAGAAATAATTCCCATACTGTTCAATGGTTTCTAGTATTCCTATCTAATATCAATAATTCTTTTTAATAATAATCATTTGTTTGCGTGTCCAGTCAGTTAGGGCTGCAGAACACACAGGCTGCTTCTTTGCAGAGGGGTAAGACCCGCCCCAACGAGTGTCCTGCATATGACACTAAACAATCTGATGGTGAGATTCCTGTAATGCAAGAGCTTAGAGGAATGCGGGGTACCTCTTCATTGCCATTGCTCTCCGGTCTACTCTGGCCCGGAGATAGGAGGAGACTTGCTGCCACTCAGTGAATGATCACTAGCTAACGCCGGGGTGACAAAGGTATGAAATAATGGTATATGGACAACTCAGCACCTGTCCAAGAAAATGACACACATAAACTCCTATGGGACTTTGACATACACACGGATCACCTAATCTCGGCCAGAAGACCATACCTTATAATTATCAGAAAAAAAAAAAAGAATTTGCAACATTGTCGACTTTGCCGTCCCAGCTGACCACAGAATAAAACTGAAAGAATGTGAAAAGAAGGATAAGTACCTCAACCTTGCTAGAGAATTGAAAAAGCTGTGGAACCAATTCTGATTGGTGCTTTTGGTTTAGTAACTAAAGGATTGTTAAAGGGCCTGGAGGTCTTGGAAGTTGGTGGACGAGTGGAGACTATTCAAATGACAGCATTATTGAGAACGGCCAGAATACTGAGAAGCTTCCAGGAGACATAAGGAAACTTGCTGTCACTCAAACTCCAGTGAAAAACCATCAGCTAACACTGATGTGAAAAACTTTAAAGGAGTAAATATGCTACTTCTACTACTACTACTACTAATAATAATGATGATTATAAAAAAAGGCTCATGACATGGTCCCTCAAAGCTGGATGATACTCTGTCTCAAAATGTACAAGGTATCTGACGAAGTCATATTTTTCGAGAAAACTATGCAAAACTGAAGAGTGGAATTGACAGCAGGGGGAAAAGGTTTAGCTGCTGTAAAGATGCAGGGATGATTATTCCAAGGAGATGCATTTTCATCATTACTATTTGGAATATTGATGATACCACTCAACCACATACTCTGAAAATGTACTGGTGGATGGAAACTTACAAAATTGAAAGAAAAGATCAATCACCTAATGTATGCGGATTTTAGGGGTGTCCTCGTGGTGTAATGGTTAAAGCGATGCACTGCGGAATCGTAGAATGCGAGTTCGTACTCCAGTCGCGCTATTACGTTCACTTTCGGGCAAAATACCCTTGGGAAAGGTATAAACCCCCTTATTCTCCCTCCAGCTATGGGTAAATAGTAGGACGGACTAGGTTCTTCAGCCTTGGTGAGGCAACTAGTCTAGGAGAAGGAAAACTCTGAATTCAAACCTGTTAAACTCCGCTTAAAAATTGACCTTGTGTCATATCCTGCCCGAGCGGAGGGGTTGGTAAATAGTACCTAATGTATGCGGATGACATCAAATTGTTTGCCAAAAACAAAAGAAGAATTGGAAACCATAAGACAGGCAGTGAGAATGCACAGTCAGTGCATAGAGATGGAATTTAGCATAGAAAAATGTGCCATGCTAATAATGAAAAGCGGAAAACGACAAATGATGGGAGTGATGGAACTACCAAAGCAAGAAAAAATCAGAACACTCTGTGAAAAGGAAAGTTACAAGTACATGGGAATCAGTGGCGACTCTAGCCTATTTTTGCTACTCGTGCCCCACCCCGCACTCTGTCAACTTCAGTTCCCAACCCGTGGTCCGTGGACCCTAAGTAAGTAATCATAGTTGCTATTGCGTGATTCTCCATTGTATAGCACAGATTGACAAACCTACCTTGCATGGTGTTTTTTTGTAAACAATCAAGATACTATATAATTTGTAGTCTTGTTAATTCAGTAGATAAGATAATTTTTTTTTCATTTCAAAAGTATAGAAGAAAAGAGAAGATGTCCATTACTATGACGAGAAAAATATGTTTATTAGAATAAAGAAACTGATGACAATATACACAGACACAGCTAGTAGTTTCAATTTCGCTTAAAATAAAGATTATTTGTTGAAAATGTATTCAAATAAACAAATTTTACTTACAGAATGTAATATATGCAACATTCATTAAAGAAATAGAGATGGGTTAGTGAAAAAACGAATTAAAACACGCCATTTGATCAACATTTACCATAGCGATGATGATGACGTCGGCGACTGCTCTAATCTGCTATCCTCTCTCTCTCTCTCTCTCTGTCCCTCTCCTTCTTCCCAATATATCTATCAACAGTCGCACGTGCTAAGATTTTTGAGCACAGTGGTAGGGTTGCTCTTGCTATTGGCTACAGCCAAAAGCGTATTTCTCTAACATTACTGTTATTATAAGGGTCTAGTGCCTGGCACGGATCGGGCGTTCAACATTATAGCCGATTTTATGGGATGTTCGATGAATTTGACGGTGGCCGGACAAAGACCATCCGTTCAAAACAGCATCGTTGTATTATTCCCAGATATATTTATGAACTTTTGGCGACTTAGTTATCGAAACTTGAATAGATACGTAATTTAATTGAGATCAGACTAAGTATGTTTGCTTGAAATTAATGGATGATTTTTAATCCATTTTGAATAACATTGACCGAGTTATTGGTCGTGCCGGGCACGAGTAGCACTAGTCCCGTCTCCGCCCCTGAGGGGAATATTGGAAGCGGACACCGTCAAACAAGCGGAGATGAAAGAAAAAATTTAAAAAGAGTATCTCAGCAGAACGCGAAAACTATTCGAAACCAGGAATCTTATAAAATAGATAAACACTTGGGCTGTCTCTCTCGTAAGATACTCGGAACCATTCTTGAAGTAGACGAGAAAAGAACTTAAACAAATGGACCAGAAACAAGAAAATTGATGACCTTGCACAAGGCCTTACGCCCCAAAGATATCTCCAGAAAAGAAAGAAGAAGAAGATTTGCTTGCTTATAACGTTGATGCATCGATACACCAACTCCAAGACTACATCGAAAAGCGCCGAGAAAGACTTATCATAGCCACCAGAAATATTATAGAGACAACACGAGGATCACCTGAATAAATATAACGAGAAAACAAAAATGGGAAGAAAAACAACTTTATAGACATTTTAAGTGACAAACAAGCAACATCTCACACGAAAAAACGTGGACCTGACTAAAAAAAAAGGGAAATCTTAAGAGAGAAACTAAATCTCTTCTTGTAGTAGCACAAAACATTGTCATAAAGATCAACTATGTTGAAGCAAAAATAGACAAGAAGCAACAAGATAGCAAATGTAGGTTATGTGTTGATAGAAACGATTAATCATATAATAAACGAATGCAGCAAATTAGTGCGAAAAGAATATGAGACGAGACACGACAGGGTGGGAAGGCGATCCACTGGGAATTGTTCAAGAAACTAAAATTTGATCATACGAACAAGTGGTATTTAGACAACCTAGAATCCGTCCGAACATTTTGAGATATAACCAGATCACTTAATCGCGGCCAAACGACCAGACTTAATTATAGTAAAAAAAAAACAAAAACAAAAAAAAAAAAGAAGAGAATCTGCAGAATTGTTGACTTTGTCCTCCCGGTAGACCGCAGAGTAAAATTAAAAGAAAGTGAAAAGACTTTGCAAGAGAACTAAAAAAAAACAAAAAAAAAACTATAGAACTTGAATGTGACGGAAATACCAATTATAACTGATGCGCTTGGAACTGTCACTGAAGGATTGGTAAAGATAGAGGAAGACTTGGAAATAAGAGGACAAGTGGAGACCATCCAAACTACAGTACAATTAAGATCGGCCAGAATACTGAGAAGAGTTCTGAAGACTTGCTCTCTGTCAAAATTCAGTGCGAAAAATTCTCAATGGAATAGAATAATAATCTAATTTCGGCCAGACGATCAGACCTAGTGATAGTCAACAAAAAAAGAAGAGAACCCGCCGAATAGTGGACTTTGACGTTCCGGCTATCAACAGGGTAAAACTGGGAGAAAGCGAAAAGAGAGATAAGTACCAAGACCTTGTCAGAGAACTGAAAAAACTATGGAACATTAAAGTGACGGTGATACTAACTGTAACTGTGGGGCTCGGTACAGTCACAAAATGATTGGTACAGTGACTGGATAACTTGGAAATAAGATGACTAGTGGAGCACTACAGCATTGTTGAGATCGGCCAGAATACTGAGAAGAGTCCTGGAGACTTGAGGAGACTTGTTGTCACACAAAATCCAGTGAGAAACGATCCGCTAAGGCCAGTACGAAAATCTCTCAAAAGTGCATACTACTACTACTACTACTACTACTACTACTACTAATAATAATAATAAGAAGAAGAAGAAGAAGAGGAAGAGGAAGAAGTAGAAGAAGCCTTAATAAACAGTTATAGTTTCAAATAACTATTTTTGATAAAAATGATTTTCACTGTTTCATGGTTGGTATCAAATATAAAGTTGGCGACTGTAGTCGAGGGTGACCCGAAGGCTCCCATTTCGATAGCTACTACATCAAGGTGTAGGGAGGGCGCTACTCCTTCCCAGGATTACTCCACTTTATCCTTGATCCGTACCTTACCACGCTGAGGCATCAAGTACCATTTTTTGAGTCTTTTGTATGACTCGACCTGGGATTGAACCCAGGTCTCCCGGGCCATTGACGAACACTCTAACCGCCAGGTCAATGTCTGACCAATTCAAAAATGAGCCTTAGATGGAACCTTAACGGGGTCGGGGTGGACATGTAAATGTTAATGGACCTTCCGAGCTGTAGAACTAGAACTTTACGACCGGATGAAGTTTTGTGCCATTTCCGGGACAAATCATTGGGTGGGGTTTCTCACCTTTCTGTAGATGATGCACTTTGACTTATTTTTGTTGTTTTTTGTTTGTTGTTTATTTCTTTCTTTTTATTTCTTTTCATTTTTTTTTTTTTGAGTTCGAAGACATTTACTTCGGAACTGCAGTCCAGCCCTTTAGCCATTACGCCACCTACCCACCCCTGTACTGTCAAAGTGTTCCGAATCTAAATGACACGATTATTATTTATCATTAAAATCATTTTTGCATTAAAAAAATAATTAAAAAAAGACTGATCTCAGCATCAAGTAAACTCACAAAGTTTGACATGCCTTAAAACCAACCAACCAACCATCCAAACAAACAAACAACCAAACAAACAAACAGGTTTCTTGTTATTTATTTCGCAAATTTATCCTTCTTGAAGACACAACAAATTTTCTCGAAATATTATTTTATTTCTTAAGAAGATAACGATTTTACAGCTTTTTTGAAGAAAAAAAAACGAGAAAAAAATTCATTGCGCCATTTTTGACGGTTTATCTCCTAGTTAAGTAATCGAACCATGACCTTTTGTTACTCTTTAATAGAGAAAAAAACTAATTGATGTCGTTGTAAGATAACTCGTCACTTATCAATACATGGCTGTTTACAAGTTATTTCACGCGCCGATATATATATATATATATATATATATATATATATATATATATATATATATATAACCAGATAAGCAAAGATACCATGTCATTCGGTACATACAGAAATTTTAATGCGTGCGGCTGCGTGTGACCGGAGGGACGTCTGTGACCCGAGGGAAGTGTGTGAACTGGGAGATGTGTGTGTGTATGTGTGTGTGTGTATGTATGAAGATAATTCATGATGGGACCCACACGAAAGATCTAAGATCTTTGAAAGGAAAATGATAATGATAATCGCTAGTTCAATCATGTGTCTCTCCTTCAGCTTATTTGCTGTCTCTGTCATTACGCGCGTGTGCGTACCCCCTCTCTCTCTCCCCCTCCCTCTCTTTCTCTCTCTCTCTTTCTCTCTCTCTCTCTCACACACACATACACACAAACACTCCCCCACACACATAAAGTATATTGCCAGATGTCTCATGTTTATATATTATACTTTAACATAATAAAAATGGAACATCATAGCGATGTCTTATTTGAGCAATATACATAATAAACAGCAACCCAGAGAATAAAGTAATTTCCAGTTCAGTTAGACAATTTGTATTCAATTTGTATTACCTTCATACGCACAAAAATTAATTTTTTATCTATCTATCTATCTATCTATCTATCTATCTATCTGCTTCTGTTCATATCTATCTATCTATCTATCTATCAATGACAAAGATTCTAATCCTGTTTGGGAGTGATAGAAGCCCAATATAAATTACATATCATAGCGAAAATTTCATTTGATTCATTAAAAAAAATCAACTCAAAGAATAAGGCCATTTGCAGTCTAACTTGCAATTGAAAGATACGCTGGTGTTGACACTGTCCCGTTGAACGTCATTTTGCATGCACATTTTCGCCATAACGGACATAATTTTAAGATTCTAATTAGAATCCTTCACCCTTTCTTAAGAAGAAGCATCAATATACCGTTTCAGTGCTGTTGCAATAGGAATCAAAGGGGTTTATGGGTCGCGCGGGCGCGCACACACACGCATATATATATATATAAATATAATTATGAATGGTACATATAGTAGGGGAAAATACTTTGTTTTTTAAGCCAATATAAAGGAAATGGCTATGAAAACCTCTTAAAAATACACAATGCAACTTAAAAGAATTCAGCTCAAAGAACTGAAAACTTAACAGAACGTTCATTGTTTTGCGGTTTCATTCATATATGGTTAGTTGGGTTTTATGGCATATCAACCTTTCTAGGTCATTTAATGCCCATTCTGAATATTCATTTATGAATATAAGTGGTTTGTGACCGAATAGTTTGTTGTTTGGGAGGGATTTTTACCGCATGTTAGCCCGTCTGAGGGCCATCCTGCGTCCAGAGGTTAGGTTTGGTTTCATGGCATACCAACCATTGAAGCTTATTTAATGCCAAATCCGGTTTATAAATAAAAATTAGATTTCCAAGATTTGTCGAATATTGCTATGTTTCACTAACAATTCAATTAAACATCAGGCATTTGTTTACACACAGTTAAATGATCAAACAGTTCTATTCCAAACAATTCAGTTTATCATAAACCAACCAAGTTAAATGGTTCCAAGTATTGCTATGTATCACTAACAATTCATTTAAACATCAATCATTTGTTTACATACAGTTAAATGTTCAAGCCGTTCTATTTCAAATAATTCAATTTAGCATCAGTCATTTGTTCGCTCTTAGTTTAAACGTGAAACAGTTCTATTTGACCCATATATAGGACCCTATGAAGTCCATTCATTCACATAACTAATATAAGTATCTATGTGCCTCATCTAGGATCAAAGTAAAATATTTCTTCTGATTTGATTATTTTCATATCTTGTAACACTGGATCGTTGTCTTCAAGAACAGATGTCAAAAATGAGGTGAAGCTGGTCCAAAGGGTTCTGATCATGGTCATCACCTCCCCATTGCACAAAAAGGAGTGATCTGATGCCTATGTAATACTGTCTCCAAGGACTTGGATGCTTTTGTCCTTGCTCACATATATGCGTAATGAGGGGAGGCTGCCATGTTAAACTGATCATGACACATTCTAGTTGGGCGTTTAAATATTGAATAAGAATATAGTATCTGTAATAATAGATATTCAATGTTTTTTAAAAAAACATATGATAGGAATTATGCAGATTATAACATTTCAAAATTATATTTTTTTTTATTTCTTCAAAATTGAATATAAAATAAAAAACGAAGGAACAACTTTTTTATGAATTTTTTTAAAATCAAAGATACTGGAAATGTATTTCAAACGGAACAGAATAGAATCAAAATATGTAACATTAGGCATTATTTATCTGCAAACTCTACAATAATGAATATTTGAAACCAAAAATAAAATTACAACAGCTCGATAATCGAAACTAAAATTGCGTCAATATATTTGTATGTATGAATGTGTTCTTTTAAAGTTTAGGGGGTAAAAGGCTGCTGTACACTCCTGGACAAAAATATAAGACCACTCTTAAAAATGAAGAAAAAGATATTGTTTACAACTTTCAAACTATGAAAATCAGATATTTGAAAGATAAGGTTGACATTTGAATTCAAAATAAAAAGAAATTTCAATTCATTTTTATATGCATATTTGTATTCATGCTAAATCTAAAAATTTATTTTTGATATAAATATAAGACCACCAATAAAAACTAAAGGAAAACGGACTTAATTTCATTGAAAATTTATTTTATATAAAACCAACGTAATATAATGGCTATTAAAACTCTAATACTTAAACATGAATGGCTAAAGAAACTAAATAATCTGAATTTGAGAAAGGCGAGATTACAGCTCTGAAAAGAGTTGGAAAATCACGGAGAGAAATTTCTATGGCCCTAGAACGCAGTAAAACCGTTATCTGCAATTACTTGAAAAGTCCAAATAAGTATGGAACAAGAAAACCGAATGGCAGGCGAGAAAAATTATCACCACAATTCAAGAGATGAATTGTTCACGACCTAAAAAAGAAAACTTCAACATCAAAAGTATTGAAATCTCTAGAGGATGTTCCTTGCAGTACTAGAACAATTAGAAGGCATTTTAAAAAAGTTAAACATGAGAAAA
>OY757935.1:30713001-30809357 GCA_963585895.1 Sepioteuthis lessoniana
TTTTAGGGCCATTGACAGTAAAAATGCATTGTAAATCGAGAATAGTGCATTGTCAGTAACTAATTCAAACCCTTGAAAACAATCTAGGTGCATTAAATCTATCTATCTATCTATCTATCTATCTATCTATCTATCTATCTATCTATCTATCTTTTTCCTTCGGTTCCTCTCTATTTCAGTATCTATCTATCTATCTAGCTAACTATCTTTTTCCTTCGGTTCCTCTCTATTTCAGTATCTATCTATCTATCTATCTATCTATCTATCTATCTATCTTTTTCATTCGGTTACTGTCTATTTCAGTATCTATCTATCTATCTATGCATACGTACATACATATATATATTTTCTCCAGCAAAGTTCTTCAATTTTAGTCAAGCAACCCGTCTAGGAGGAAAACTCTAAATTCAACACTGTAAAACATTGCTTAAAAAGTTGACCTTATGTCATATCCTGCTCATGCGGAGAGCTCGTTTGATACATACATACATACATACATACATACATGCATACATACATGCATACATACATACAATATCGGGGATAAGTGAGTGCACTCCGAGAGATTTCTTATTAAACAAAATAACTTTCCTTTAAATCAGGATTTTATTATTTCAAGTGGAACATTACATAATAAAATAGGATATCATTAGGTGTTATTTATTATCGAACTCTTTACTATTGAAACACTGCAATCCAAAATATGAATATGAATATGTGGCAGTATACTACTTTGTATATATCTATACAATTTTATTTTTGGTAACAGTTTCAAGGCCACGAAGTTTCACTACTTAACAAATACCCTATGGGGACACACACACACACACACACACACACACACACACACACACACACACACACACACACATATATATATATATATGTAAACAAATCTTTATAAAAACCTTTTTCTTTATTCAGCTCAAATTCTGACCTATAGAGTAGGATGTAATCTAGAATGAATATTTTTCTCACCCCCTAATGTCAGACTCATGACTATGAGTTTCACGTGCTTTTTGATAAAAAATGTGATGATTTATTTTTTTAAAATAAAAATTCTTTAAACTTATAACCATGAGACTGGCGTGTAGAAGTGAGAAAACTTTTACTTATTTTAATTTATATATATACATATATCTCTCTCTCTATATATATATATCTATATATGTATATATATATATATATATATGTATATATATATATATATGTATATATACATATTTATATAAGTAGATAATATGAGAATAAATACGACAGTATGAAGAAAATAGAAAGACAATGTAATCCAAAAGTGATGAATTTATTATGATGGAATGTCAGTGTTAAAACGTTTCGGTTTTAGTAAAACCTTCATTAGAAATTTGAGATGGTGGAAAATGTTGTTAGAACACCGATGGATGTTTTAATAAAAAGCATCGCAGTTCTTGTAACATTTTTCACCATCTCAAAGTCCTAATGAAGGCTTAATGAAACCGCAACGTTTTAACGCTTACTTTCCATCGTAATAAATTCATTACTTTTGTATTACTTTACTTTTCTATTATATATATATATATATATATATATATATATATATATATATATATATATATCCAACGTATATAAATACAAATATATGAAAAAATATTTAGAGGATGTTTTAATTATATATGATGATATGAAAAATGTTTAAATTTTTGCTTTTTTTTTTTCATTTATTTATTTATTTAATCATCTTCAGGGTGATATTAAAATGCGAGTTAACATCCGAAAATTATGTCACCAAATTTTGAAATAGAACACAATTAAAGATACTAGAACGTTAGACATTTTCTAAGTTTTTTCTTTTTCGTCTCGATTTTTCATTTCAAAATAATTTTCGTTTGAATTATGGCATTCAGCATCGCCCTTAAGATGGTTTAACGAAAAACAGGAGCGTTGGCATATTATCATATATAAATAAATACATTCTCTGAATATTCTAGAAAATATTTTAATATTCACACACACACACACACACACACACACACACACACACACACACACACACACACACACACACACACACACACACACACACAACAATATAATCTCTGTGTGTATAAATATTTCTGCTGTTGTGCGTGGGTGGGTTTTTGCACACGAGCTACATATGTCATTTGTCCGTTTATACTTATCACCTAGAATTCGTTATTGTGAGCGACCCTCTGAAAGTCTGGTAGGTCCACCAACACGAGACAGAAACAGAGACAGATAAACACGGAGAAAATGCCCAAAGGAAAAGGGGGAAAAGAAGAGATATTTTTGAAGGTGTTACTCCTTCTCTATTACAAATTTATCGGTTAAATCACACGTCTTCATCCACGAATAGAATCAAAAGAAAAAGAAGAAAAAAAAAAAAAAGAATACATAACCGCTTCTGGTTTTTAGGTTTTTAGGTTTTTTTACTCGTTATCTTAGTCCGGCGAATAACAGTCCGAATAACGTTTAAATATTCGGATTTTCCCCATTTTTTTTTTTTTTTTTTTTTGGTATTGATGGGGAAATCTTTTTTTTTTTACAATCCTGACTAAATGTTTAGAATTTAAAATTCGTTCCATTCGATCAGTAGCGCAGTTCGGTTGATATGTTCGAATTTCCATTGCTGAGTTCTTTTCATAGGGTCACACGGGTTAGTAAATATCTCCTTCGTATTGGGGTCACAATCCAAACAGCTGTGAGTACTCGGATGATGAAGGGCAAGACTGCGTACATTATACTTCCAGTACTGATTACCTTTTTGTCCATGGCAGGTATAAAGCACAACCGGGGCTCGGGGTGCGTTGCTTGCCGCATCAAAACAGACGGTTCTTTTCAAAGGTCGTATGTCTTTATGCCAGGTAATTTCAAATTTCTGCTCCCCAGGGGTTCCCGCATCTTTCGTACATTCTTCCAGCACGAAACGGTTGTTGGCTCCTTGAAAGCGAGTGTCAATGCAAAAATTGGAGGCGACGTTTCGAATCTCACCGTGGGCGGAACTCTTTGGAATGACGGTAGGGTAATGTTTGACCAAATCGAACGCTATCTCTTCCATGAACCACTTGAAAGGTTTACATCTGAGCCGTTTCCGTAGTTCGAATTGACTGGTTAGATTGCCTGCATCGGCAATGCTGAAATGTGGCATGCGTTGGTAGACGTATTTCTTGTATTCGTCCATCCAGACTTCGGCTACCCGTTTGTGATTGTGACCTAGATAATCAACAGCGCCCCCTGATGAGAACGGAGCAAACCTGCGGTAGATATGGCCAACTCTGGAACAAGGAACATCGACCATTCTCCCTCCACATTGCCAGATCTTAAAGGATAGTTCGTACTGTTCGCCTCCCCATATCTCCAGGCCTGGATCATATCCCCCTAGCTTCCAGAACCAGGAAGCGGAAATAGCGAAAAGACCTCCAGCCATAACCGGACTCTCAAACACTTCCGCCGGATTCATATTTGTTTCTTCTAACTTCGGCAGTCTCTTATAATCCATTCGCCAGTCGAAGGCACCTCGGGCGCCTTCATCTTGAGCTCGATAAGCAAAGGTATCGTAATCGATTACATCAATGAAGGGACAGGTGACCGTTTTCGCATCATCGGCGATCGGTTGTAAAAGAGGCGGCAACCAGTTGGTATTAGGTTCGACATGAGAATCAAGAAAGATCAAGACGGGACCCTTGGCCACTTTAGCGCCGAGTAACCGAGTTCGAATCAGGCCTTCTCTTTTCTTTGCACGGATAATTCTTACATTACTAAAATGCTGACTAACGTACTCACTTAGTTTCGCCTTGCAGTGCAACTTGGAGCTGTAATCATCGACCAGGATGATCTCTTCGATTAGTGTTGGCGGAGATTTTTCGAGGACGCCGTAGACCGTCCGTAGAAGTGTACTCCAGTGTTCGTTGTGAAAAGGTATCACGATGCTGGCTTTGGGAAGATGTTTGTAGTAACGCTTATTCCGGCAGTTAGGGTGGCGGATATCGTTAATGCTCCTGTGGAGAGAGATTTTATCACTGACAAGAGCATTGAATCCGTTTGACATGAACAGTTCATGTTTTTGTTTTTCTTCGTCGGGGCCCAAGACAAACCCAACGCCTTGTTCTCCAGGTCCTCTACGTTCTTTGTCTTGCGTAATTTTTCGGTAATCGTGCCAGTCAATAAGTTCTTTGTTTTTTTTCTCTTCGGGAAAATTAATATCCTTGTTTTTTGCTTTGTTTTTGTTGTCTGTTTCAGCATCATCATCGTCGTCGTCATCGTTGTTGTTGCGTTTAAGATTCATGACTTTTGTTTTGATTCCTTTCTTCGCCATTTTGCGTAGATCTGGCGGTAGTATCTGGGCGGCATCTTGAGGATCCTGTTGAGATCTGCGGATAAAAGCAATGTTGGGTCTTTGTTTCAAAGATCCGAAGAAGGGCCACATGACAAAAAGAAACACTAAAACAAGCAAAGCATATTTTAAAAGCCTTACAGAATGCCGTTTCATCTTTGGTAGTAAACAATGCGCCAACTCACGAGTTGCGGTCAAAAACGAAGCAAGGAAAGCAATCGATCTCGAAATTAAACAAAGAGATTTCAGTCCCGAATCTCAAAAAGAAAAATATAGATCAAAAATTTAAAAAAAGAAAAGAAGATAAAAAAAGAAAGGAAAGTCTTAAAAAGAACAGTAGAAAATCTAACAAAAAAACAAAAGAAAAAAAAACAGTAACCCTTGACGAAGCCCGTTCACTAAAACAGGAAGTAGCTGGCGTTTATACCGGAAGTAGCAGGCTTTTAGAGAACAAAGATAGATCCGCTTATATCAACCACTACTCCTATCTTTCCCTCTCTTTCACAGTTTCATGAAGCCCTCCCTCTTAGAAAGCATTTAATTTTTTTGTTATTATTATTAACCAGATCTGATATATTCTCATTCCTCTTTATTGAATTTCTATCAAATCGACATATGATCTTTTTCCATTTTTGTGGCAGACAACATCTGCGTCTCTCTCTCTCTCTCTCTCTCTCTCTCTCTCTCTCTCTCTCTGAGCTTTTTAATCCCTCGACCACCACCTAGATTATTTCTTGCTTAATTTTTTTCCCCAGTAACTAATCTTTCCATTTCTCTGTCTTTTCAATGTGAAAAATTTCTTTATCTTTCTTTTTCCTTACATTTCTGTCTTTTTTTGGCGTTCTCTCCTTCTTTCTTTCTTTCTTTCTTTCTTTCTTTCTTTCTTTCTTAATCCCTATTTTCATATATTCTTTCTTCTTTTCTTTGTTTGTCCCAGTTTTTCTTTCTTTCTTTCTTTCTTTCTTTCTTTCTTTCTTTCTTTCTTTCTTTCTTTCTTTGACTTCTTTTTATGTCTTTGTTTGTTTTTTTTTCTTCCGGATATAGTCCCTTTCTTTCTTTCTTTCTTTCTTTCTTTCTTTCTTTCTTTCTTTCTTTCTTTCTTTCTTAATCCCTATTTTTCATATATTCTTTCTTTCTTTCTTTCTTTGTGCCAATTTTTCTTTCTTTCTTTCTTTCTTTCTTTGACTTCTTTTTATGTCTTTCTGTGATTTTTCCTCCTGGATGTGATCCCTTTACGTCCAACATTCTTTCTTTCTTTCTTTCTTAATCCCTATTTTTCATATATTCTTTCTTTCTTTCTCAATGTCTTTTTGTCTCTTATCTGATTCGAGAGACACCTGTGTCCAACGCCGCACATCGTTGGTTTGGGTGACCTTCTTGCATTTTCTGTCGATGTGGCATTTGTCGGCCGAGTTCCCGGCATTGAATCGATAACTGTTCGATTCTTCAGGTAACAGGTGCCATCAAATAGCATAGAAATTTAAGCATGTATTGCGCGCGCGTGCGCGCACACACACACACACACAGATACCACACACACACACACACACACACATGTACTTACATGCGTATATCTGAGAACAAAGTTTTGCATATTACATACACTCATGTGTATAAACTTATATATGTTTACACGTAAATATTTATTTCTTTAATATATTCATGCATATCTATGTATAAGTTGTCATATAACCACTGTGAATACTTGAGTTTATAGTGAAAAGTTTTACACACGTATATACATATCTATAAGCGTGTGCATACGCACATACACACACATTGAAGGAGAGAGAGAGAGAGAGAGAGAGAGAGAGAGAGAGAGAGAGAGAGAGAGAGAGAGAGATTCACCCATGATATATATATATATATATATATATATATATATATATATATAAACTATGGGTGAACTTCGTTCCCTTTCTCTTTCTCTCTCTCTATATATATATATATAAAGACAGAGGAGAGAAAGATTCACCCATGATATATATATATATATATATATATATATATATATATATATATATGTCAATTATGGGTGAATCTCTCTCCCTCTCTCTCTCTCTCTCTATATATATATATATATATAAAGAGAGATAGAGAGATTCACTCATAATTGATATATATATATATATATATATAGATAGAGAGAGAGAGAGAGAGAGAGAGAGAGTGAGAGAGAAAGAGAGATTCACCTATAAATAATCCTAACAACTTTTTTTTTTTATTAAAACTTAACTTTCTTCTTAACTAAACACACAGAAAATTTATGGCTTGTAACAGAATATTATACAATCAAAACGAATACATCTCAGTTGACTTGGGCTATAGAATAGACCGACATTATCTCTGCAGAGGACTAAGACAACCCCAACGAGTATACTGGATATAACACTAAAAAGTCTGATGATTAAGCCTCAGTCCTGGAGTATTGGGAATGTGGAGTACCACTTCATTGCCATTACTCCCAGGTCCACTCGGACTCGAAGTGATTGTACCTGTTAAGGTCTCATCTATGGGTCAAATAGAGCTGTTTAATAATTTAACTGTGTGCAAACAAAATAATGTTTATATGAATTGTTAGAGTTGAATAGCAATACTTGAAACTATTTAACTTTGTGTAGATAAACCTACTGGCGCTAGATAGCAATAATTGAAGCCATTCAGTCTTAGTCGTAGCCGAGAAGGACCCAAAATTTCCCTTTTCAATAGCTACTACAACGAAGTGTAGGGGAGGGCACTATTCCTTTCTTTGGATTGATCCACTAACCTTGATCCATACCTTATAATGCTGAGTGTTAAGCAAGGAGGTATCAAGTACCATTTTTTGAGTCTTTGGTATGACTCGACCTGGGATTGAACCCCGGTCTCCCGCCGGGTCATTGGCGAACACTCTTACAATTATGCCAATGGGCCGGTTTAAGTGTGTACAAACAAATGATTAATATTTGATAGATTTTTTTGTGTTTGATAGGAATACTTGAAACTATTGAACTGACAGCAAAAATTAAATTATTGGTATCACATCGCAATGCTTGGAGCCATTTGACTGAGTGCAAATAAATAATTAGTGTTAAAAAGCAATACTTGAAATCATTTCGCTCTCTGCAAAGAAATGATTTACTTTCAATAGAATTATTAACGTTTGATGAAAATACTTGAAACCATTTAACTGTGTAGAAACAATAGTAATACTTAATTGTGTGCAAATAAATTAGCTCTAACTCATTCGAAAATAAGATTACCAACAAACTATTCACTAACAAATCATGTATGTATAACCATTTAACTGTGTGCAAACAAATGACACATGTTAAATTAAATTGTTATTGTTATTTAGCAATTCTTGAAAAAAGTTAACTGTGTGCAAGGGTTGATATGCCATAAAAATCCAACCAAATAATAAAAAAGAATATAATAAAGTAAAATCTATTACCAAATTCCAAAACAAAGAAAGTTATGATTTATTACCAAATTGTGTAACCAAAAATAAAAATGTATGTGTAACCATCTAAAAATAAATACAAACTTTATTCAGACTCTATTTTCTGTCAATATTTACTGTCATTTTGGTTACGGAGGTTTTGTAATTTTATCTTTAGTGAATGTTGTAGAATAACATTATTTTTAGGTATTTGATATGACATCAGTCATTCTATCTAGCCAGTATTCCTATCCAATTCAAATAATTCACACACAGGTGTATGGTTTCAAATAACCAACAATATAATAACAATTATCCTTAATAAATGATTGAACTGTTGAATTTAACTCCTAGATGAGACCCTAACAGGTAACTGAGTCAGAGTGGACCTGGGAGTAATAGCAACGAGGAGTACTCCACATTATCCAAAGCTCTAGGACTGGAGCCTTACCATCTGTTGCAGTTTAGTGTCAGACTCAGGAGACTAGTCTCGGGGTGGGTAGGTTTCTTATCTCTCTGTAGAGTTGCAGTCGGCTTATTCTACAGTCCTAGTCAACAGGATGGTCAAATGCTTGGACAAAGGCAGTATCCAATGCTGCATTATAAATATTTAGTAAACTGAATCCCCACTTTGTAGACATCCCATCCATCTAAAAAAATTAAAACTTCCCGAATGTAAATCTAAATACTTAGGAAAAGGCTATTTTGACAAAATTTTAAGTGGACTCAAAATCAGGTTCTAGTTTGCGTTAAATCTACATTGTAAATTAAAGCTAAAGTGTAAGATATTTGGCCATTGAATCAATATTTAATTATCCATTATAAGTATGTTGTTAAATAAAACCTCTCTTTTTTTTTCATCATACAACGTGTGAAAGCACGTGCGATACTCTAGCCTCATCAGTCGCCAACCAGGGTGATAACACAGTTTCAGTAGCTCAAGGCGGTACTGCCACATATTTCTTTTAAATACCCTATCCGATGGCAAAAGCTGCTCGGTAGCGCCAGGAGTGGCAGTACCGCCTTGAGCTACCGAAACTGTGTTATCACTCTAGTTGGCGACTGATGAGGCTAGGGTATCACACATGCTTTCACACGTTGTGTGATGAAAAAAAACAAAAAAGAAAAGAGAGGATTTATTTAACAACAAATGTAGCCACCAAACTTAGTTCAAACGTTAACGTTATTCTTTTTTAATCAAAAATCTAAACGTCACGAAATAAGTGAAAGTCATTTTCGAACATATCTAAATATGTAGGAATTAGCAATTTCTGACGAAATTATAATTCGCAAAAAATGATGATAGTTGATTTTGCCGTCTAATTTTGCGAGTCTTGCCAATTCAATTTGATACTAAAAAAAACTTTTTTTTTTATTCAGGGTTACAGTAGGTACTGTATCTGATATCTGTGTACCAAACTTAGCAAAGCTTAGTAAACTCCAGGAAAGAAATTACTTTTATCTTCTTATCAAAGACCGACATTTTTTCGCCAGGTGCTTGGTTGTGGGATGGGGATGGAGTTCTTTACTAAAATCGTTTGAAGATACAAAGCCAGTTTTTTCCATGATGGCAATTTTGGCAAGATATCTGCAATGTTTCGTTTTCTTTTCATGTATTGCACTCCACTGACATGTTAGAGAGTGGGAGGTGGTTCAATTTTTTTTCATTCGAATCTCCTGACTAAGGTAGAACCAGTAATTCAAACGATCAGTGCAGTGATTAGAGCCGTCTTCAAACGCAGGTTCTTTTGATCTCACTTCTTATTTACCAAAGTTTTCTGCCTATTTATCATCTTGTATTGATCTATATATCATCTTGTGTTGATCTATATATCATCTTGTGTTGATCTATATATCATCTTTTATTAATCTATGTATCATCTTGTATTGATCTATATATCATCTTTTATTAATCTATATATCATCTTGTGTTGATCTATATATCATCTTCTGTTGATCTATATATCATCTTGTATTGATCTATATATCATCCTGTGTTGATCTATATATCATCTTGTATTGATCTATATATCATCTTTTATTAATCTACATATCATCTTGTATATAATCTATATATCATCTTTTATTAATCTATTGTATTGATCAATATATCATCTTGTGTTGATCTATATATCATCTTTTATTAATCTATATATCATCTTGTGTTGATCTATATATCATCTTGTGTTGATCTATATATCATCTTTTATTAATCTATGTATCATCTTGTATTGATCTATATATCATCTTTTATTAATCTATATATCATCTTCTGTTGATCTATATATCATCTTGTATTGATCTATATATCATCCTGTGTTGATCTATATATCATCTTGTATTGATCTATATATCATCTTTTATTAATCTACATATCATCTTGTATATAATCTATATATCATCTTTTATTAATCTATTGTATTGATCAATATATCATCTTGTGTTGATCTATATATCATCTTTTATTAATCTATATCTCATCTTGTGTTGATCTATATATCACACACACACACACACACACACACACACATATATATATATATATATATATATATATATATATCGGAGGGACTTGTGTTGAAAGTAACGAGCCGGAATGCAACATCGTTGTAAGCGATTTATTTATATCGTTTACAAAATTTCAACTTTTGTCCTAATTTTCATTGTTTTACTCTTTCAGCCGCTGCGCTCTAAGGGCGTCTTCGGCTGTCTTTAGTTGTGATGCGCAACCTTCTGGGAATTTCTAATCTAACTCTGTATCTAATCCCTTTGTTCTCATTCAGCTGTTTATGCTTTGGATTATCTCAAATCAGTCAAATTGTCTTCTTAAGTCGATTCTCTTTCCGTTGAACCTGCGCCTAGAGATTGAACTCACGACTTCTGGGATTATGAAGGGCTTCTTGTCGGAATTTATACTATTTTCTAATCAAGAAAAAAGATCTATCTATCTATCTATCTATCTGGGTGATTACTATAGATATTTTTAAAATAAAGGGGCAACTTTGGTGGTGTAATAGCAAGTTAGACTAGCAAACCTTCATGACTTCGAGTTTCATTGGGGGCCCCCATTCACTCGGCGTGGTTGTGTAGTATATTGACCTCCGACCCGGCCAAACATGCCATTCCAAGGACGGCGGAAATGCATATTCCGATGGCCAGTTATGGGAAGAGATCACGTAGGCGAGCTTGGCTGACAATATGGGACAAGGTTAAAATACCACGGTACAGTCACAAACTGATGCACCGGAAGAGAGTGACCTGTGAACTGCATGACAGTTATTTCCGCTCGATGACGATCAAACATGCCATTTCAATGACGGCGGAAGTGCATATTCCGATGGCCAGTTATGGGGAGATTTTGTGGACGTTGAACTATTATATAACTCAGTGCACAGGAAATTCAATCAGAGTTTGGGCATCGGAAGGGTTGGAGAAATGATGCTGTAGAGCAAACAGCCCCCAGCAGAGAGCTGGGCCCCCGGGTCTCCGGTTGAGCAACCCTGTAGAACGGGAAAGAAACGCTGATGGCCATAAGAGTGGGGGTCAATATGCTGCAGTTCTGTTCGGTCTCCAAATCCCTCTCACATTCAGCTTTCAAATAAAGTGAGAGGTATATTTTTCTAAGAACTGTGTCGCTCTTCGTTATTGTGTTCAATATGTTTCTGCATGTATATGTGTTTGTATAGTTGGTCATGGTGGTGACTATACAACAGTTGCACATCTAAGCAAAAAGCTTTGTAAATTACAATATTTTTAAAATAGCATTTGCCTCCCTTGAAATAAAATTTCTAACAATCAAGTCAATCATTTGATTTACGCTTAATACAATGGAGAATATAAGGCATAGATAATAGAGTCGTCAATAATGTTAATTATCGTTTTTATGATAAATATTTGCTATTATTATATTGATTATCTAATATACCATCCAAGAAATTTTATTTCAAGAATGAAATTTTTTGTTTGTTTTTTTAACTTCACAGATTATTATTCTACGATCATCAGGAAGCAATGTGGATCGGAAATAAAGAATAATCCCTAAGCGAGACTCAAACCTAATCCTATGACGCGTTCGAAATGTACTAAGACAGTCGCTGCAATTACCAAGACAGAAAATAAACTTTGGTTGAAAAGATTATTTTATTAAAAATAATCCTCGTAGCATTCAATACACTTACTCCAGTTAGTTTTCCATTGGTTGAAGCACCTCCGATACTCTTCTTTTATCATAATGTGAAGCTTAACTGTCATATTTTTTAATGTCCCCCACGCCCTCAAATCTTACCTTTTTGATGTATTTTGAGTTTAAGAAACTAGAAAAAGTTGAATGGAACTAGATTTGAGGAGTCTGGAAGGTGCCGCACTTGTCTAATCTCGTTCTTCGTCAAAAGTATATAATCCAAAAGCTATCAAAACTCGATTATTATATTACCATAAATTTCGGCACTAAAGTCTATATGTAACGTAATGGCCGAGGGAATTCGGTTCAAGCCTTTGAGCTTAGTTAGGCTGAGAACCTTTCGGTTCAGCACATGGGTTAGTTAGGTGCAACATTGAGGCATGTGTTAACGCGGGCGGATGGAGGTGTTACTTTGAGATGTCACAATAGTCCGAGACGAAAGGGGGTGACAGGGTGCAGGTGACATTACGCACCGGAAGCGTGCCTAGGTTGGTGAGAATCTGAAGAAAGATAGAGAGTTGAAAACTAAACGCCGAACGAGGAAGTTAGACTTTTGGGGCTCGCTGAGGCGAGTCGAATTTGCGCGCCGTGGGTGCCGCACGAGATAGGGGCCAAATGAATAAGACGGCATAGCGAGATTGTGTCTCTCCTCCTTATGTCGAAACCTTTAACTCAAAGTTAATAAAAAGGTTTCGTACCTGAACAAGAAGTCGTTACGTGTTTTCGAATTTCAAGATTCCTATGTTCTTTATATGTTCTATCGTTATGAACATTATATTTCCATTTTGCACATGGCGTTAATTGTGGCTATAGTACATATATTTTCAGAAAGGAAAAAAAAAGAACTCTGCAAAAGTAATTGTCGACTTATACGACAGAGCTAAAATCCAAACTCCAGCAGACTGCCACAAACATTTCCAACTTAAATTCGTATTTGGTGAACATATTTAATACATTAACACAGAGACGAATAAGAAATAATAATAATATAAACAAATTAAGTATTATCTTAACGTTATATCACACGCCGTTTCCAGTAGCTGATGCACTGATTGTAAAAACTAACCTGAATGTCACAACACCCGGGCAGCCGGGCAGACAATTACGATATATTGTTTATCTGAGTAATTTTACGATAGCCCAATACAATGTGAATGAATAGGAATATGAGTTCTAATGTGTAGGATTTGCCTGTTTCATATATTCTACAAGTTGATTATTGGTATAAGTCTAACCCAGAATTTTGAGCTAAAATCTTGAGGTCAACTTATATGTGAGATCGACTTGTACGGCACATTGTACAGCACATATCGGATAGGGATATAAGTTACAGGGAAATCAATAACGTTAAATTTGACATGTCTCAATTGTTTACTTCTTTTTATTATAAATATCTATATTCTGACTGCCCTATTACTTCTACCCTAACATATACCCACGACCCTTGAGTAGAAATGAATAATTGTTAAAACGTTTATTTTCTTCAAAATGCGAGCTGTGTCCCAAAAGTATTGAGACTGAAGCTGTGTTTACCGAAACAGACATGAACAATGAACGAAACATTAGTTTTCTTCAAAATAATTCTCTGAGCTTTCAACACACGTATTTCAGCGAGTTTTTCCGTGGTAGAGGTACCTCTTTTGATATGGCACTTCCCTTCTGTTTTTCTTTTAATATCAGCCCTGTAAAAACATTGTTATTCGGGATCGGATCGATTTTGACGAAGTTGAAATTCTTTTTGCCTTTGCCGAACGGAACGTTTCCTCGATATGCAGAAACAAGTTCAATAAGTGCAGTTTCTTTTATTGATAGAGAGTGACTTAAGCTCACTCTTTTCGATTGATTAAGAAGAGAAGATCATATCGGAAATCGACTCCTGATCGAATCTTTGACATTTCTGTGGTAACTGCAAAGAAATCTTCGAAGGAATCATTTGATATTTCTGGCAGTTAACGAGGCGGGCCTTTGTACTTACTTCACGAAGGTTGGCACGGAAATATCTCTTGGAGTAATATCTTATTTATCTCTGAGGAGACTACAACAAAAATGCATAGTCAATGATGGCGACGATGTGGAAAAATGGTTCTTTCCATAGACAGAGAGTGTGTGTGTGTGTGGGGGGGTGCATGTTTAAAAGAGAGAGAGAGAGAAAAGTGAAAGAGTGAGAGAGAGAGAGAGAGTTAGTACATGCGTATACATGTGTGGGGGGTGTAAAAGAGAGAGAGAGAGTGAGAGAGAGAAAGAGTTAATATATGCGTATACACATGTGTGTATATGTGTGTGTGTAAAAGAGAGAGAGAGAGAGAGAGAGAGAGAGAGAAAGAGTTAGTATATGCGTATACACGTGTGTATATAAGAGTGTGTGCAAAAGAGAGAGAGAGAGAGAGAGGGAGAGAGAGAAAGTTAGTATATGCGTATACATATGTGTGTGTGTGTGTGTGTAAATGAGAGAGAGAGAGAGAGTGCGTGAGAGAGAGTTAGTCTATGTATATACATGAGTGTGTGTGTAAGAGAGAGAGAGAGAGAGAGAGAGGGAGTTAGTACATGTGTATACATGTGTGGGGGGTGTAAAAGAGAGAGAGAGAGTGAGAGAGAGAAAGAGTTAATATATGCGTATACACATGTGTGTATATGTGTGTGTGTAAAAGAGAGAGAGAGAGAGAGAGAGAGAAAGAGTTAGTATATGCGTATACACGTGTGTATATAAGAGTGTGTGCAAAAGAGAGAGAGAGAGAGAGAGAGAGAGGGAGAGAGAGAAAGTTAGTATATGCGTATACATGTGTGTGTGTGTGTGTGTAAATGAGAGAGAGAGAGAGAGAGAGTGGGAGAGAGAGAGTTAGTCTATGTATATACATGAGTGTGTGTGTAAGAGTGAGAGAGAGAGAGAGAGGGAGTTAGTACATGCGTATACATGTGTGGGGGGTGTAAAAGAGAGAGAGAGAGTGAGAGAGAGAAAGAGTTAATATATGCGTATACACATGTGTGTATATGTGTGTGTGTAAAAGAGAGAGAGAGAGAGAGAGAGAGAGAGAAAGAGTTAGTATATGCGTATACACGTGTGTATATAAGAGTGTGTGCAAGAGAGAGAGAGAGAGAGAGAGGGAGATAGAGAAAGTTAGTATATGCGTATACATATGTGTGTGTGTGTGTAAATGAGAGAGAGAGAGAGAGTGCGTGAGAGAGAGTTAGTCTATGTATATACATGAGTGTGTGTGTAAGAGAGAGAGAAAGAGAGAGGGAGTTAGTACATCTGTATACATGTGTGGGGGGTGTAAAAGAGAGAGAGAGAGTGAGAGAGAGAAAGAGTTAATATATGCGTATACACATGTGTGTATATGTGTGTGTGTAAAAGAGAGAGAGAGAGAGAGAGAGAGAGAGAGAGAAAGAGTTAGTATATGCGTATACACGTGTGTATATAAGAGTGTGTGCAAAAGAGAGAGAGAGAGAGAGAGAGAGAGAGGGAGAGAGAGAAAGTTAGTATATGCGTATACATGTGTGTGTGTGTGTGTGTGTGTGTAAATGAGAGAGAGAGAGAGAGAGAGAGTGCGAGAGAGAGAGTTAGTCTATGTATATACATGAGTGTGTGTGTAAGAGTGAGAGAGAGAGAGAGGGAGTTAGTACATGCGTATACATGTGTGGGGGGTGTAAAAGAGAGAGAGAGAGTGAGAGAGAGAAAGAGTTAATATATGCGTATACACGTGTGTGTATATGTGTGTGTGTAAAAGAGAGAGAGAGAGAGAGAGAGAGAGAGAGAGAGAGAGAGAGAGAGAGAAAGAGTTAGTATATGCGTATACACGTGTGTATATAAGAGTGTGTGCAAAAGAGAGAGAGAGAGGGAGAGAGAGAAAGTTGGTCTATGTATAAACATGAGTGTGTGTGTAAGAGAGAGAGAGAGAGAGAGAGAGAGAGAGAGAGAGAGTTAATATATGCGTATACATGTGTGTGTGTGTGTTCGGAGTAAAAAATTTGGAAATACATGAAAAAAGATATGACCAGATTAATATATCAAGATAGATAGATAGATATGAACAAGTTGAGATAATAAATAACAGATATGAACAAATTAAGGTAGATAGACAGAGAGATAGGCTGACAGACAGACAAACAGATTGACAGACTGATAGACAAACAGACAAGGATACCTAATGTACTACAAACATTTAGAGATTGATTCATTTTTTATGACTCCCCAGATACATATATATAAATGCACATTTTGCTTTTTCCAGAGAAAAACAAATTAAATAAGAGAAGTGAATTATTAGCTAGGTGTAGACATAGGGCTAAATTTAAACTATAGATAATTAACTTAAATTTAAAAAAAAAAAGCATAGAGTTAAACTGAGAATCAATGTAAATGAATAAATAAAATAAAATGTTAGAAAATTGTGAAAAAGCATATCGTATATACGTACTACTACTGAAAAGTGTAACTGATTAATAGGTTCTAAATAGTTTTGAAAATTTAAAATAATTTAAAATAAATGAAATCTTTGTTTAATTTAATATAATCATTACTGTATCATTACGTAAAGTTATTGAATAAGGTTAAAAATCTAATTTAATGTTAGATCTGTAGCTTAAGTCAAAATGTAATTAGAATTTAAAAATTGAAATAAAAAATAAAAAAAAATTTTAAAATAAATTTACTACATTTCTAACCGAAAGCAAAATAAAAACGGAAGTGGGCTAAATGAGGAGATAACTCTTCACCCCTCTTCTATCCCCTCCCACCTTTTTCTGTGTCTATTCTAGTTTTTTTATCCAAAGGATCTGAAGAAGTCCTGTTAAATTTTTTTCGTGTTTTTGAAATTTTCAAAAACGCGTAACAGGATGGAAATAAATTTATAATCCTAATATGACCGGTTTGTTGCTTTTCTTAAAGAATATATATATATATATCCGGGGAGTCGTGTCCCATTCACATGGTCTTGTGCCACGTATGTTCACTGACGAAAGAACAAACTGGAAGCATACACGTATGTAAGAACGAAATAAAATTCTAAAAAAGTTACAAATCTCTTCGTTGAACTATTCATTTTAAAATATTTTTTCTCTCTTTAGATCTACAAGGAAAAATCTTTTTACAACACACACACACACACAAACATATATATATATATATATATATATATGTGCACACACACACACACACACTCACACACTCACATACATATGTTGGAAATGCATGTTTTTATGCATACTTTTTAACGGAACACATCAATGCCTCCCAGCTGAACAATGTGTCATGGCTCCCAGTTTGGGAAACAATGATATAGGAAGAATACCGTTTAGAAACGACCAGTCTACAGCACATATCACTGATGCTTGTAGGTTGGAAAACAATGGTATAGACATTTATGGCATAAAATATCTTCAAACCTCTGACTCAGACTGAAGTAAACCAGGAAAAACCTTGAGCTTCACGAGTCTTGACATTTGAGCTCGAACCTTGGACGTCTCCCTCCTGCGCCGTCCTTAACGTATTTCTCAAGTGAGCGTAAGACGAAAGGATTACATGATTAATGAAAACTTTACACTCAAAAACTGGAATGCCCGACACAATATAAAACTCAAACGTGATGAATGAGTTCAGATTTCAGAAGACGAACAGTCATTACGTCTAATCAAATCGTTCAGTCAAATCCGTCTGACCTTTCTAATGCCAACTGGCTTTTCTTCTTCTTCTTCTTCTTCTTCTTCTTCTTCTTCTTCTTCTTCTTCTTCTTCTTCTTCTTCGCATTCCTGCTGTAGGAAAAGCCTCCAGCATTCACACTTTTCTTACTCAAGGAATGACATTCTTTAATAAAACAGAGTGCTCATAAAAGCCTACAGGAACAAGTGCGTGTGACTTGGTGCATCCCAATAGGCGTCGTCGTCATCGTCGCTGTCGCCGTCGATAGTGCTTTTTTTAGCAAGACAGATAAGATGTTAATAATATGGATTAAGCTTCAACTCTGTGACATCTATCAATCTATCTATCTTATTCTGTTCATATCTATCTATCTATCTATCTATCTATCTTATTCTGTTAATATCTATCTATCTATCTATCTATCTATCATATTCTGTTCGTATCTATCTATCTATCTATCCATCTACACGTATCTTCCTTCTTATTTTCATATTTACCTCATTCTCTCTCTCTCTCTCTCTCTATATATATATATATATATATATATATCTTTCTGTCAATCTCAGTCGGTTCATATCTATCTATCTATCTATCTACACGTATCTTCCTTCTTATTTTCATATTTACCTCATTCTCTCTCTCTCTCTCTCTCTATATATATATATATATATATATATATATATATATATATCTTTCTGTCAATCTCAGTCGGTTCATATCTATCTATCTATCTATCTATCTATCTATCTACACGTATCTTCCTTCTTATTTTCATATTTACCTCATTCTCTCTCTCTCTCTATATATATATATATATATATATATATATATATATATATATATCTTTCTGTCAATCTCAGTCGGCTCATATCTATCTATTTATCTATCTATCTCCATATTTACCTAATCCCAAATATGCAAAAAAATTGGCGAACATTTACGAAGGCGACCCGAAGGTCACCTCGGGTGTTGACAAAGGCGCTACTCATTTTCCTAAATTTCTCTACTTGACCTTTGACCTTTGATATGTACCTTATAATTCTGACTGTAAAGCAAGGAGATACCAAGTACCATTTCTTGAGTCTTTGGTATGACTCGACCTAGGATTGAACCCCGGTCTGCCGGGCCATTCGTGAACACTCTACCCATTTGACTAATATATATATATATATATATATATATATATATATATTATATATATATATCTTTCTGTCAATTTTAGTTTCGTTCATAACTATCTATCTAATTTCACAACAATCTCTCTGCCTTTATTTGGTCAATTGTATTTGGTCAATTTATCGACCTCTCTGAACGAGGAGGATATGACACACGGCCAATTTATAAACGGAGCTTTGCAGGTTTGACTTTTGAGTTTTCCTTCTTCTAGATTGTTTGCCATACAAAGGTAGAAGAGTCTAGCCTGCCTTAGTATTTATCCCAAGCTAGAGGTAGAATAATTGGATTCATGTCTTTGCCAGTGGTATTAGCGTGATGTGAAATGTAAACTGCTTCATCCAGGATTTGAAATCGGTCTGCGGTGTCCATTTCCCATGACGATCAACATTACGCTACCATCCCCTCTTATTTTGATCAACTGTAAAAGGTTTGGTTTTATGGCATATCAACCACTGTCGGTTATTTAATGTCAAATTCTCTTTATATATATATAAAATAATGATTTCTAAACATTTTGTTAATAACATTTTTAAACGAGTCTGAGCTCATTTTTCGCAAACTCTTAAATCTTGCTATTTAACACTAACAATTCAATCAAACATCAGTCATCTGTTTACACACAGTCAAATTATCAAACAGTTTTATCTTAAGCAATTCAGTTTAGTATAAATACACAGTTTAAATGTCAAACGGTTCTATTTGATCTATAGATTGGACCCTATCAGGTGCTACCACTCCGGACCAGAGTGGACAGGGGAACGATGGTAATGAAGGTATGCACTGCATTCCCCAAAGCTCCAGTATTAGTGGAGCTTCACCATTAGATTGTTTAGTGTCATATGCAGGACACTTGTTGGCGAGTATCTTACCCCTTTGCAGAGATACAGCCGCTGTATTCTACAGCCCCAGCCAACTGGGCCTGTGTCATATCCAAGACACTCGTTTGGGGAGTCTTACCCCTTTGCAGAGATGAAACTGGTTTATTTCACGGCTCCATCCGACTGTATAAGGTATGACTGTAAAGTTCTTGATCTAATTCGCAAGGGAACTTTTTTTCAATTGAGAAATAATGAACTAAACGTATTTAACTGTGGAAAGAAAATCTGGAATATGATATAAGTTTCATGTTTTTTTTTTTATCATTTTAATTGGGCAAAGAACTTTTCAGCTAATAGACTCCGACGAGCATAGTGCTACGTAGAAAATAGTTATGAACCAAGTCTCGCTACGTTTTTTTTTAATTTAAAGTTTGTTTTTTTATTATGAAACACGGGATTGTGTAAATAGAGCACTCTCTACCTTCACCGAAAAACTGCAAATTCGTCTCAAAGCTAAAATTTAAGAACCATTGGTCTGGTAGGTAGAGTGTTCAATGGCCTGGGAGACCGGGGTTCAATCGCAGATCGAGTCATACCTAAGGCTAAAAAAATGGTACGTGATACCTCCTTGCTTAACACTCAGCATTATGTTACGTATCAAGGGTAAAGTGGAGCAATTCAGAGGAAGAAGTAGCGCCCTCGCCTACACCTCGGTAAAGTAGCTATTGAAAAGGAAGCTTTTTGGTCGACCTTGACTACACTGGCCAAATTTACTTTTTTTTTACATGTACATCAAAATAAATACCGTATCAATGGAGGAACTTCAGAATGCTTCAAACAACTGAAATCTCGCTGGAATATCGTTGTTGAATACCATAGGGTCTATTTTGAAGAAAAGGAAAGCTGTATACATTGTTCAGTTATTCCTTCCCATCTTGGTAAATACAGATTCCCTCATGATACTAGAAGGAAGGTTTAGTGAAACTGTTATCGGCGCAGGTAATGGAATCAATGAAACGGGGTCAAAATCCTGAACGAGGCTGTTCGTTTTTAACTTAGCGCGATTTCCCTTGAAAAAGGTATGAGTCCAGATGTTCTCCTTTAATCATAGATTAAATAATGGCGCAACCCAGTTCTTTTAACCTTGGTAAGACAATTAGTTTAAGAGATGAAAACCCTGATTTTGAATCAGCTTAAAATTGACCTTGCATCAAACTCTCTCATGAGCACACTCCACACACACACACACACACACACACAGATATATATATATATATATATATATATATATATATATATATATATATATATATATTAGGACAGGTACACAACTATATCCAACTCTTTTCTCTTCAGGAATTGATAAATAGTAGGGTGGACAGAGCTTTTTAACCTTTTTAATCCACGTTTGTTTGTTTTAAATCACATCATAACGCTGATTCACTAATTAAACGGTCATTTTGTTCTTGTTATACAAATTTTCCATAGGTTTTTGTATTTTTTTGATTTTTAAACATCCATCTTTGATTTTACATCACTAATATCATCCCTCACAGTCATGATGATGTTTCATTAGTACTGAAACACTATAGTGCCGACTTTGCTTCTCAATAAATTTCTCCTTCGACTTGGATTACCTTGTTATCAAAATTTTCTTTATATATTGTCTGATTACACTCCATTATTTACTTCTATATATATATATATATATATGAGGGAGTTTCTGTGGCGTAGTGGTTTGCATGCGACAGGGTAGTTTTCGAGTCTGAACTCCAGTTAAGTTATCACGTTCTTTTTCAGACTAATACTCTTGGGAAAGGCTTCACTATCCTTATTCCTCGCCAACTATGTGTCAAATCATACCATCACTGTTCTGCTATAAGAATGATTTCGGTATTAAGTAACCCTGGATAGACTGATTACTTTTGGGGACAGAAGTTTGTAGTGAAACACAGGATTGTGCCAGTGCAGCACTCTCTGGAACTTACCACACCTAACTTTTTGCTTATTTCTCTGTTTCCTAAAAGTTGAAAATTCAGGTAAGGTTTGAGGTCATAGAGGGTTAAACAGAAATATGATGGCACAGCTTCTCACCATATGAGGAGAGGATTTTCTATCTATCTATCTATGGTATCATTCAGTCCAGTTAAACCGGAGTTGGGAGTATTTCATCAAGACAAAAAAAAAAAAAAAAAAAACATTCAACAGTGAACACTTAAATGTTTTCTGGTAAAGAGCTCAATGTAACTGACGTTACAGAGCAATAATTTCTTTAAGAAAAAACTGGTCACATTAGGATTATAAATTTATTTCCATCCTGTTATAAATTTATAATCCTAATGTGACCGGCTTTTGTTTTTTTATTAAAGAAATATATATATATATATATATGTATAGGGTACGAAAGCAAAACATGTAATGAATTCTTAAAACGTTTATTCTTTTAGTCTAATTAGTCTAATTAGTCGAGCTTTACAAAAGAAAAAAACACAAACACAATATATCCAAATTCTCATGATTAGCTCTATTATTCAAACGCTTCATATTAAAATTCAGTTTTGGACAAAATACCTTGGGAAAAGTATGAACCTCTTTATCCTCGCAACAATGGGTTAAATAGTACCACTACTGTTTTTTAAACGGATAGATTTGGCATTAAATAACTTAAGAAGGTTGATACGCTGAGTGAGCAAGAATAGAAACGACAAAGAATCTACGATTTGCTTAACGGCGAAACCAAGGCAAAAAAATTCCCAAATAATTGGGGTTTCTTTATCAAGCCCAGACCTTAATCCCCTTGACTCCGCTATATCGAGCGTTTTAGAAAACAACAACAACAAAAAAAGAAAATACAACTTCCCGTCCAAATATTGATTCGTTTAAGACTGCCATTGAGAAGGAATGAAATAAAATGTCAGAAGAATTTTTTTGAGACATGCAAATCGTTTCGAAGGCGTGTTGATACAATAATTTAAAAATAAATAAATAAATAAATAAAATAAAAAATGAAGGCCATATTGAGTGAATTTATTCTTTTAGGTCTATCTTCTTATTTTGTTCTTGATTTTCTAAAATCAAAATCAATATTGTTTTATAATAGAATCGTTTAATGCCGTACTAGAATAATCCTAATTTTGCTCTGCACCCCTATACACACACACACACACAACACACACACACACACACACACACACACACACACACACACATATATATATATATGTATATCTCCGATTTCAAAATCGTGCCATTCATGGATCATAGAAGCTCAATATATTCGTGCAAACATTTTATTCTCATTGACGTAATCTACGTTTGTTGAAGCGGAAACCGTAACAAATGTGATTGTTTTTCATCATAAAATCAAAAACTAAAGCAAATTGCCAATGCAATTTCATACTTGGTGACCTTGAAAAAAAAAAAAGATGTAACTGCCATGGTTTTGCTTTTATTTAGTCACAGACAATAATGCTTCTTATTTCATTTTATTTTGAATTTAGTTTCATTTTTTTAAGCTGTTAATATGAACACTTGAACTCATATGAAAACCAACTGTTATTGTTTGTTTGTTTGTTTGTGTTTTATGGCATATCAAACATTGTAGGTTATTTAATGCCAAACCCATTTTTATACAAATAAACAGTTCTTTTTCAAACGATTCAGTTTAGCGTGTACCCACTTTAAACGTCAAAAACAATTCTATTTCAAGCAATTCAGTTTAGCATAAGTACACAGTTTAAATGTCAAAATAGTTCTATTTCAAGCAATTCAGTTTAGTATAGGTACACAGTTTAGTTCTATTTGACCTTATCAGGTGCTACCACTCCGGACCAGAGTGAATCTGGGAGCGATGGCCATGAAGAAGGGGTACTCCGCATTCCCCAAAGCTCTTGCATTACTGGAACCTCACCATCAGATTGTTAGTGTCATATCTAGGACCCTCGTTGGGGGGGGGGTCTTGCTCCTCTGTAGAGAAGCAGTCGGTATGTTCCACAGCTCCAGTCGACTGGGTTACGAGACACTCGTTGGGTGGGGGGCGGTCTTACTCTTCTGCAGAGATGCAATCGATATATTGTACAGTCCCCGACTGGGCAACAACTGTTATTGGTTTGGTTATTTGTTTTGGTGGCACCAGTGCGTGTTATTTAATGACAAATTCTATTTAATATTAATCATTCTTTTCTTCTCACTTAAATTGTTTCAAGTATTGCTATTTAATACCAATAATCTTATCTAATATCAATCATTCGTTTGCACATAGTTAAAAGTTTTCAAGTTCAGAAATGATCTCACGCGTTAATTTGACCCATAGTTGGGACCCTAACTGATATCACAACTCTGGACCTTGGATTAATGGTAATGAAGGAGTACTTCACATCCTAAAAAGCTCCTGGGCAAGAGCCTCACTATCAGACGCAGTTTATTGTCATACCCAGGATACTAATTGCCGTACCAGTGGTCTTAACCCTCTACAGATATGCAGTCGGCGTACTCTGCTGCCCCAGACGACAGGGTACCCACCTGTTATTACGGGTATGAAAAACTGGTAAAATAACTGAATAAAAGTTTAAACCTTTGATAATTATTGTTAATCTACCAATGTCTCTATTTCCTTTTGGTAGGTTGGTTGGTTGGTTTGATTTTAAGGCATATCAACCTTAGTAGGTTATTTAACGCCAAATCCACTTTGTTGAAAATTATTCTATTTCAAACAATTCAGTTTAGGATAAGTACGCAGTTTAAATGTAAGTACAGTTTAATTTGAAAAACATTTTTATTTTAATCTGTTCAGTTTATCAAGTAGTTCTAATTCAGCTAATTCAGTTTAGTATAAGTACAGATTTTGTTTACATAGTTAAATGTCAAAACAGTTCTATATGAAACAATTCAGTTTAGTGTGAGTAGAGTTTCAATGTCAAAAACATTTCAATTTCAAATAATTCTGTTTAGAATAAGCACGCAGTTTAAAGGTTTAATTGTCGAAAACATTTCTATTTCAAGCTATTCAGTTTAGTCAAACAATTCAGTTTAGCATAAGCATGTCGTTACTTCTATTTAACCCATAGATAGGGCCCTATCAGGTGCTGCCATGCCGGGCCAGAGTGGACCTGGGAGCAATAGCAATGAAGGGGTACTCCGCATTCCCCAAAGCCCCAGCATCACTGGAACTTCACTATCAAATGGTTTAGTGTCGTATCCAGGGCTCTCATTGGTGGTGGGGTCTTAACCCTCTGCAGAGGTCCAGTCGGTGAATTCTACAGCCCCTGCCGACTCGGCAATTCCTTTAAGTATTATGTCCATTGGACTAAGTGATAGCTAAAAGACACCTGTAGCGTAATGTACGCCGTCGAAGGAAATGGATCATGGTGTACCGAGTTCAAATCGTGGATGAGGCAGTTTAGGTTTCATATAGCGTTTGTGCCCTTGTGACTGGTGAGCATGCAACTATCGTTCAAGTAAACTCCGAATTCAAACCTGTTAAATTCTTAAAAAATGACCTTGTGTAGTTTGCTGCTCGTGGCAGAGGGGTTGGGTAAATATATATGACTAAAACTTTTGACCTGGTGGTGAACACAGTAAAACTGTTTCACTGGTGGACAAGATATTTTTGTGCGGCCTTTAGATATGGAACGGTTCTCTGATTTAAATGAAATGCTGTCTCTTAAATAACTCTTATCTATTAACCCTATCATGTTGATCGAATAACTATTTATTCATCCGAGGAAAAAAATTGATATCAATGCCGAATTTGAAATAAGTTAATTAGTTTTTCGTAAATGCTTTTTAAAGACATGAATTACTTTTTAAGAAATATATTTGGACGACGACATTAACTAAAACTAAACTTTACATATTGTTTTTAAATATTTGATTGAGTTTAATCGAATATTTAATGAGTTTAATCGAATATTTAATTGAGTTTAATTGAATATTTAAAGAGTTTAATCGAATATTTAATAGAGTTTAATTGAACATTTAATTGAATATTTAATTGAGTTCACCCTTATTACTACATTTAATGAGGCCTTTAAAAATGGAAAGATCCCTCGGTTCAGTTTTAGATCAAAGGACGCTAAGTTTTATATGTTAACCCTATCCTTATATTGAATTGAAAAACAAAATTCAAATTAAAAACATTGAATATACACTAAAAACAAGCATATATATATATATATATATATATATATATATATATATATATATATATATATATATATATACTGCATTTTATTTTTAAACATATTTCAGTAACTTTGGCAGCATGAAAAAGAGAAAAAAAAAACAATAGATGATGCAATTTGTAAAAAAAATAAAAAAATAAACAAACAGTAAAAATTCTATGAAAAAGAAAAGATGAAAAACATCCGCACTGCTTGAAAATAATCAACCAGTATCGCAATATCAAGCCAAAAGAAAAAAAAACGCCAGATTTACCTAAGCAAATATGTAAAAGTGCTGAATGCACGACATCGGGAAAAAACTAGGTATTTTATCTCACTCTTTCTCTCTCTCTCTCTTTCTATATATATATATATATACAGAAGTGATTGATACGAGGATCATGAAATGTTCAAATGAACAGCTACAGTAGGAATTGGAATACACCCTACTAAAGCCTGATATGGGCACTTTTATAGAAACTCTAGTCCCCTTCGAAGTAATCTCTTCCGGCTGCAATGCACTTGTTGTACCGTTCCAACAACTTCTGGAAGGCCCCATCGAAGTCCACTTGTGTGAGCGTGTCAATGACCTTCGTCACAGCCTCTTTCATCTCCTCAATTGTCTCATAACGACAGCCTCTGAGCTTAGGGAATAACCAAAAGTCACAGGGAGGAAGGTCTGAACTATAGGGAGGCTGAGGAAGTGTCTTGATGCCCATCTTGGTCAAATAGTCAGTGACAAGGGGGGACTTGGGGACTGGTGCATTGTCCTGATGGAAATACCACTGACCCGATTTGAAGAGTGCTGGCCACTTCCGACGACGGAATCTCTTCCTGAACTCCCTTAAAACCTCAACATAGTATTCATTGTTGACTGCCTGTCCAGTGGCAACCCAGTGCATGTAGATCATGCCAGTGATGTCAAAAAAAAAGGGATCATCAAAAGTTTGTGGGTGGATTTTCTCTGTCTGGCCTTCTTGGGTCTGGGAGAGCCAGCATGCTTCCACTGGGAACTCTGTCTCTTGGTATCTGGGTCATAGCAGTAGATCAAGCTTTCATCGCATGGCATTTTTTCCAAGTTTAAAACAGAATTTTATGGCATATCTTTCTTCTAAAGTCCAGATTGCATTTTTAAAATTCACCAGCTGTGACAATCAGGCTTTAGTAGGGTGTATTCCAATTCCTACTGTAGCTGTTGATTTGAAACTGAAATCATAAAAATTGGTCAGTCATCTCATAAGATGTATAGCAATAACATACTGAATTTTAAAGAATCTATGCAATTTTAAATGCATGCAAAAAAAGTCAGGAAACTTATTGAAGACACTACGTATATATATATATATATATATATATATATATATATATAATCTGATATTCGAATAATGTGATAGAGAGCAAATAATGTCTGGTGGTATGATGAGATAGGACTGGGTTGCTCTAAGTTTATAGTAATGATACTTGAACCCAAAACCTGAAACCTGAGCCCAGAGTCATCATATGAGGAAAATTTGCTGTGGGTATATATATATATATATAAAACTAGTGCCCGAACACACACACACACATATATATGTATATACATATATATACCCACACACACACACACACACATATATATATATATATATATATATATAATATATATATATATATGTGTGTGTGTGTGTGTGTCTGTGTGTTTCGGTGCAATTTATATATATATATATATATATATATATATATATATATAAATATATATCACACTGTCCATATGACACAATCTTTTCATTTATACTAGCATTAACCATTTTCACTCTCATTTGCGATCACGTTCGTTTACATACTCTTACACATAACTAAGATTATTTCTCCGATTATTTAAGCAGCTTATTATTATATGATTGTTTGGTTTATGCTTTTTTGTTTTACGTTTTATGAGATTAAAAAGAATTTCGAGTGAAAATATGAAAAAGATGAAAAATAATTTAAAAAAAGTAACATTATATATATATATATATATATATATATATATATATATATAAACGAGGTTCTTTCAATAAGTTTCCATACTTTTTCTGTATAGACATGTTGTTGCTATACATCTTATGAGATGACTGACCATTTTTTGTGATTTCAGCTTCAAATGAACAGCTACCGCAGGAATTGAAAATACACCCTAATAAAGCCCGATTGTCACAGCTGGTGAATTTAAAAAAGATGCAATCTGGACGTCAGGACACTTTAGAAGAACGATATACAATAAAATTATGTTTTAAACTTGGAAAAAATACCAAAGAAACATATGGAATGCTTCAGACTGCTTTTTGACCATCTTGCATGAATAGAGCATCAGTTTTTGAGTGTCATAAGAGATTCAAGGAAGACAGGGAGTCTGTGAGGGATGATGAGTAGTGTGGGAGGAGTAAGGAAGTCAATACACCAGAGTTGATTGGCCAAAGGGTAAGGGTTAAGGTTACTGGGTTGAGGTTTTAAGGGAGTTCAGGAAGAGATTCCTTTGGAAGAGGCCAGCACTCTTGAAATCAGGCTAGTGGTATTTCCACCAGGATAATGCACCAGTCCACAACTCCATCGTTGTCACAGACTATTTGACCAAGATGGGCATCAAGACACTTCCTCAGCCTCCCTATAGTCCAGACCTTCCTCCCTGTGACTTTTGGTTATTCCCTAAGCTCACAGGCTGTCGTTATGAGACAATTGAGGAGATGAAAGAGGCTGTGACGAAGGTCATTGACACACTGACACAAGAGGACTTCGATGGGGCCTACCAGAAGTTGTTGGAACGGTACAACAAGTGCATTGCAGCCGGAGGAGATTACTTCGAAGGGAACTAGAGTTTCATGTGTGTACTATCAATAAAAGCGCCCATACGAAAAAAGTCTGGAAACCTATTGAAGGCACCTTGTATATATATATATATATATATATATATATATATATATATATATATTAAATTGTGACTTTGGAGAAAGCACACAGACCAACGGAGCTATATATAAAACACACACCCACCCACCCACACACACACACACACATATATATATATATATATATATATATATATATATATATATATATATATATATCTGCACACACACAAAAATGCGCGCTTAGGGAGTCATAGTTCGTCGTGAAAAAAGACAAGGGTGTTTGCATTTTCGTAGTAATACGCTTCGGAAAGGTATAAATCGATTTATTCTCCCTCTAGCAATGGGTTGATTTGGGTTAGCCTGGGCTCTTTAGTTTTGGTATGGCGACCAGTCTAGGAGAAGGAAAGCTTGGAACCAAACATTAAAATCCGATAGAAATCTATGATTGAACTTGAAACCGCCTTCTGGTTTTCAGGTTTGGTGTTAACGAAGCAGTGACCACCCCTTATAGATAAACGATCAAATCAACTAAGATCTATATAAATAATATTGGTAAGTATTGCTATCTTATAACAACTGTTATATTGTCTCTAAAATCAAATGAATATAAAGTGTGTTAAACGACGTATTACTCTCGTATTATTTTCTGTCTAATCTTTATTGCAACAGTTTTGCTCAATATAAAATCTGTTAATGGCTGCTTAAAACTTATAACAATTTGTCTGGACATCTGAAAAAGGTAAACACATTTCGTTTGTTAAGCGAAAAATATTTCTGATCTACGTATGTATTTAACTAGAACAAATTCAGTACAAATTCAAGTGTTATAATAAGATTAGCTTAGTACATCGCAAGGCCAAATGGGTGGGTGGTAGAGTCTGTAGATTCAGTAGGAAACTTGTACGATTGCCAATTTAAAAATGGAAACGCCCAGCCTGCCTTGAAAATCTGCACAGGGAATCGAATTTATTCTCGCCTCAAACACCCATGACTAAATACCTGTGGGAGATCAAACCATACGCAAAAAAAAAAAAAAAATGAAATCATCAAACTTTTGGAGATATTTTAGAGAAAAAGGGATTCATAGAATTTAAACAACAGAGAATCTGGAGGGCATTTGTTGCCTTGAGGGATTCCTTAATAAATTGTGTTGCATTGTGGGATTCCCAAATGACATCCGTTGGGTTGTGGGATTCCCAAATGACATCTGTTTATTGTGGGAGTCCAGACTGACATGTGTAGCATTGTGGATTCCCGAATGGCCTGTGTTGCATTGTTGGATTCTCGAAAGACTTGTGTGGGGTTGTGGGATTCCCGAATGACTTTTGCTTTTTGGGAATCCCGAATGATATGTGTTGGATTGTGGGAATCCCGAATGACGTGTTGAATTGTGGGATTTTCGAATGACATGTGTTGCATTGTGAGATTCTTGAATGGCATGTGTTGCATTGTGGGATTCCAGACTGACAACTTTGCACTGTGGGATTTTCGAATGGCGTGTGTTGCATTGTTGGATTCCCGAATTGCATTGTTGCATTGTTGCATTGTTGCATTGTAGGAATCCCGAATAGCATGTGTTGTATTGTGGGATTCTCGAATGGCATGTGTTGCATTGTGGGATTCCAGAGTGACATGTGTTGCATTGTGGGAAACCTGAAGTACGTGTGTTGCATTTTGGGATTCCAGAATGACTTGTGTTGCATTTGTGGGATTCTCGAAAACTTTTGTGGTATTGTGGGTTTCCCGAATGGCAAGTGTAGCATTGTGGGATTCCTGAAGGATATCCGTTGCATTGGGGGATTCCTGAATGGCATGTTTTACATTGTAGTATTCGTTAAGGGGTGGGAAGAAGAAATCCGTAGCGTGATTTTCTTAGTCGACGGAGGAAAAAGTTCTTTTTCTCTACAAATTATCCCCTCCTACCACCACAATGAAGGTTGTTTGCTTTGCTGGAGCTTAAAATCACTCGGCGGGAGATTCCTCGTAGCATAAGGGCTATAATGCCGGACTGCGGTTTCGAAGTAAGTGAGTTCGAATTCCAGCCGCATTATTACGTTCACTTTTGAGCTAATTCCCTAACAAAAGGTATGCAACCCCTTATCCTCACTGCTTTGAGTTAAATAGTATGATTGCTGTTCTTCGACAAAGATGTCTTTGGCATTAAATAACCCATGGTGAGTGATTTGTCATTAAGCAAAGAATCCAAGAGGAAAACAAATCAGTCGGCTTAAATCTTCACCGTCCTAGTACCAACGGTTTTTTTTCGATACTTCTCAAATGTCACGTGACTGTTTTGAGAGTTTGTGCGTCTGACCTTAGCAATCACATGACTCATAGTTGGTCACTGAGGTATATGTCGGTGAAGGAGGTCACCTCGCTTCACAGCTGTTGATATATATGGACTGCCCCTGCATTCTTGATCTGCATCAAAATCATTTCTGGTTGAGGAAAATTTTATGTATGGCATATTTGTCTTTCTGTTGTATTTTATTGAGAATGAGTGTGCGATCGAGAGCGGTTGGCTGACACAGGTGCCGCAGTGGATTTGTCAGGTGAAAAACTGGTAAGTTAAGAATGAACTTCTGTTGCTTCTCTTTACACCCATGCCGAAGACGTATGTCGGTATCTGTTTCTAATGATCATGACATATCGATGCAAATATATTTTGATTGATTAATTGGTTAATTTTAACCCTATTTACCCAACCCCTCCGCTCGGGCAGGATATGACACAAGGTCAATTTTTAAGCGGAGTTTAACAGGTTTGAATTCAGAGTTTTCCTTCTCCTAGACTAGTTGCCTAACCAAGGCTGAAGAACCTAGTCTGCCCTACTATTTACTCATAGCCGGAGGGAGAATAATTGGATTCATACCTTTCCCAAGGGTATTAGTGCTGTGTGAAATGCAATTAGCTTGGTCCAGGATTTGAACTCGTGTCACCATGTCCATTCCCTACGACGATAACTATTACACCACGGGCACCTCCACCAATAGATACTTTGATATATATATAGAGAGAGCCATCCACAGACAGACTGTCTGGTTGGTTGATTTTAACGGCATTTCAATCCAATAGGGGCGATTTATACGTTGACGTTAGAGAATCACATACATTGTACGTTTTCATCTATCTTTTTCGCACACATAAACGCTCTTCTCCTGTGGGTTGAGCACTCTGGCGAAGGAATTAACAGCGGCTACCCGCGTTATGCAAAGCTCTTCTAACAAATTGAGCACTCTAGTATCCGATAGCGAAAAATGTAAACAAACGAAAACTAATAGATATGTTTTGTAATTCCTGATCTGACGTATGTCGTTGAAATGACTGAACGGTTAGATACCACGTCTAGCGTAAAGTTAGGCGGATTTCGATCCCACCTTGAAGCGTCCTGCGTGTCTATCCATGCTGAAGTGTTGTGATATAACGAAATAGTCTGTCTGTGGATGGCTATCTCAAAGTATCTATCTAATAGAAATAATCTATACACACTCACTTTGCTTTGGTTGGATTCGAAGGCATATCAACCCTTTTTTGCCCAAATCCTATTTATACATATATATCAAATATATATGAACCGTAAATATATTTTGTAGATCATATTTTTAAACGGGGTAATTTCTTTGCACACAGATAGAAACATAATTTATTTCCATTTGATAGAAATCTTTGATATATATATATATATATATATATATATATATATATATATATATATACTTTAAGAAAAACAACGAAACCGGTCACATAGGATTATAAATTTATTTCAATCCTGTTACGCATTTTTGAAATTTCCAAAAACACGAAAAAAGTAACAGGACTTCTTCAGATCTTTTTGATAAAAAAACTAGAATAGACACATAGGAGTGGAAGGGGATAGTGGGAGGGGATAGAAGAGGGGTGAAGAGTTACCTCTTCATTAAGCCCACTTCCGTTTTAAATTTAAATTTCGGTTTGCAATGTAGTAAAATTGTTTTTTTTTTTTAAATTTTCTTTAATTAATAATTTTTTAATTATATTTAGACCTAAATTACAGATTTTTTATTGAATTAGATTTAAACTTTAAATAATAACTTCACGTAAAGATACAGTAATAGATATATTAAAACTAAAAGCAAAACAAATATTTAATTTATTTACTATATTTTAACATTTCAAAAATATTTCGAAAGCATTAATCAGTTCCACTTTTTATGCGTAGTACGTGTGTATTATATGCTTTTTTCACAATTTTCTATCTAACAATTTATTTTATTTATTCTCAAAATTAACTCTATGTTTTTATAAAAAAAATTTGGTTAAATATTTATAGTTTAAATTTAGCCCTATGTCTACACCTAGCTATTAGTTCATTTCTCTTATTTAATAATTTTTTTGGCTCAGGAAAAAGCAAAATGTGGTTTTTTTCTTCAAGACACAGGTTGCACCTACTATCGAAAGATTTTGGGGTACTAGATCTTTTCAATATGGACCATTGTATGTCAGGGGTTAACCCTTTATCTTTTAATCCCCAATAATGTTTTGATAGAGCAGTTTGATATTTTTGATGCTCATAGGAGAAGGAAAATTTATGATTTCCATATCTAATTTTACAACTAGTAGACGAAACGCCGATATAAAATTTTAACTGGACCAAGAATACTATATATATATATATATATATATATATATATATATATATATATATATATATATATGGATCTTGTAATTTGCATACCTAAAACAAATATTATGAAAAGCTGAGATATGTAAGTCAGTCTACAGTTAAAAGACCTCAACAATGGTATTGTTTATTTCCAAGATATGCAGAGGAAAAAAATATTGAATGACCAAATGTTGAGAAAGAAATTAACTTGTAACTTGTTTTCCTAAAACAAATACCAACAGAAGCCTAGATATATAACAGTTCTTACAGACCTCAACAATGCTATAGTTTATGTCCAAGACGAGCAGAGGAAAATATTATGAAATAACCTAATATGCTTCCATGATGTTTTCCAGGGTTATCCTAAATAACTAGAGTCCATAATTATTAAAATGACATTGATATAAAATAAACCAACAAGGGTTGACATGCTTCAAAACTAACCAACCAACCAACCAACCAACCATTATAATTTTGTTACCCCTGACAGTGTGTCTCAGAAAATACTGGCTGTATCCCCTGCAGAGAGGGGAAATCCTCCCCTCCCCAAAAAAGGGTGTCTTGGGTATGACACTAAATTGTATTTTAAGGTGCGGATACAGTTTCTGGAGTTCTGGAGGGGTGTTGCGAACAATTTTGGGACTACTACTTAAATGTAAATATGAACGTACAATGAACGCGATTCCCTAACCTGTAGGCATAGAATAATCGTAGACGGGTTGAAATGCTGTAAAAATCAATCAATTTTGTCTTATGCCAAAGTTTGATAAGCTGAACAAATATGATTCATACGCTGGTCACGTGGACTAATTCGTTTCTGTTGTGAGTTCGATCCTCATTTACTTTCCCACGGTTCTAGACTTGTGACTGAATAAGCTAATCTTTGTAAGTATAATTTACTGCTATTATTATTTGTAAGGGGAATCATCCGCAGACCGTGTGATCCAGCAGTTCTTTCATTAATGCAGCTTGGACAATTAATCCGATTGTCTCATCATATCACAGCCTGACCTGCTTGGCTTTAGGCTTCAATGCTATAATTATGGGGTTATTATTTTCATATTAACTGCAAACAGTGACCCGTGAATTATCAGCATTCATTGTGTAATTGAAAAATAAATAACACAGTTCTACTAAGCAGATTATCTATCTATCTATCTATCTATCTCCAAATTTCGTTCTCTCTTTCTTTCTTACTTTCTTTCTTTCTTTTCCTAATTCATCCCTATCTATCTATCTATATATCTATCTATCTATCTCCAAATTTCTTTCTTTCTTTCTTTCTTTCTTTCTTTCTTTCTTTTCCTTATTCATCCCAACCAATCTATCTATCTATCTATCTATCTATCTCCAAATCTCTTTCTTTCTTTCTTTCTTTCTTTCTTTCTTTCTTTCTTTCTTTCTTTCATTCTTTTCCTTATTCATCCCAACCAATCTATCTATCTATCTATCTATCTACCTATCTATCTATCTCCAAATTTTACTTATTCATATCTATCTATCTATCTCTTTCTTTCTTTCTTTCTTTCTTTCTTTCTTTCTTTCTTTCTTTCTTTCTTTCTTTTCCTTATTCATCCCAACCAATCGATCTATCTATCTATCTATCTATCTATCTATCTATCTTTGCCCAGTTGGCTGGGCCTGTAAAATACCCACGACTGCATCTCTGCAGAGGGGGCAAGACCCCTCACACTTCCACGACGAGTGTCCTGCATATGACACTAAACAATCTGGTGATGTTCCAGTAATGCTGGGGCATAGAGGAATGCGGATACCACTCCTTTACTATCACTCCCATATCCACTCTGGTTCGGAGTTGTAGTACCTGATAGGGTCCATTGGTCATACAGAACTAAAATGCGTACTTATGCTAAACTGAAATGCTTAAAATGGAACCATTTAGACATTTGACTGTTTGTAAACAAAAACAATATTTATACAAAACTGAATTGTTTGAAATTAGTTTCGGTGATAAATGACCCGAAAACAAAACAACCAACCTATCTATCTATCTATCTATCTATCTATCTTCTGCTTTTGGTAATTCGTGATCACGTCTGCTCCATTCCTGAATAACTTGGCCAAGCAAAGATATTCCCAGCCTGGATCTTTGCATTGCCCCTGTACCGTTAATAGTCTCTGTTCTTCCATCTTCGCAATTCTAGGTTTCTTTAATGCATCTCCGTTTTTTTTTTTTGTCAAATTAAAATAAAGACAAAACAGAATATAAATAAAGAGAAATAAAAATTGATTTTATCTAAGAAAAATTAGTAATTACAATATTTTGCTTCTTCAATAATATGGGTATAGAATATACCAACTGCATCCCTGAAGAGAGGTAAGACCCCCCCCCCCCCCCGCCAACGAGTGTCCTGGATAGGATACCAAACAATCTGATGGTGAGGTTCCAGTAATGCTGGGGCTTTGGGGAATGTGGAGTACCTCTTCATTACCATCGCTCCCATGACCACACTGACATTTAAACTGTGGACTTATGCTGAATTGAAATGTTAGAAATAAAACTGTTTGATAATTTAGCAGTGTGTAAACAAATGACTGATTTTTAATTGAATTGTTAAAGATACATAGCAATACTTGGAACCATTTAACTTTCTTAATTTTTGGTAAATTGAATTGTTCAAAATAGAACTATTTTAACATTTAACTGTGTGTAAACCAAAAAAAAAAAAAAAAAAAGAAGCTATTCAAACCAATGATTAGGTGTAAACAAAAGACTGTGAAATTATGCTAAACTTATACTAAATTATACTAAATTATATTTTATACTAAACTATATTTTAAATACTAAATTGTACTAAATTATACTAAACTCTTTGAAATTAAACGAAACCATTTTACTGTGTGTAAAAAATGCGCTCACACTTGTTTATAAATATTATCTACAAAATGTGCTTAGGAATCATATACTTAATATATGTATAAAATGGATTTGGCATTAAATTACCTACAATGGTTGATATGTCATTAAACCAAACCAAACCAAACCAAATCATATATATCTAATATATATGTATAAACCTACAAGCGATATTACTATTTGTCGACTTTACCAAGGCCTTCGATTCCATTCACAGAGGAAAAATGGAACAAATCCTACGAGCATACGGCCTACCTAAAGAAACCGTAGCAGCAATAACGATTCTCTATAGAAACACCAAAGTGAAAGTACGTTCTCCAGATGGAGACACAGAATACTTCGACATTGTAGCAGGAGTACTACAAGGAGACACACTAGCTCCATATCTCTTTATCATCTGTCTAGATTACGTGCTTAGAACATCGATTGATAAAATAAGAGAAAACGGCTTCGAGCTGACAAAGAAAAGAAGCAGAAGATACCCCGCAAAAACAATTACCGACGACGACTACGCCGATGACATAGCGATACTGGCAAATACACCCTAGCCGAAACACTTCTGCATAGTTTGGAACGAGCAGCCGCAGGCATAGGCCTCCGTGTCAATGCACACAAAATGGAATATATGTGCTATAATCAAACAGGTGACATCTCCACACTAGACGGAACCCCTCTTAAACTTGTAGACAAATTCACTTACCTAGGAAGCAGCGTCTCATCAACCGAAAAGGACATCGACACGAGGTTAACGAAGGCATGGACAGCTATCAATAGGCTATCGATCATATGGAAATCAGACCCAACCGATAAAATGAAACGCAGTTTCTTCCAGGCAGCTGTCGTATCGATACTGCTGTATGGATGCACTACATGGATGCTAACAAAACGACTGGAGAAGAAGCTAGATGGTAATTACACAAGAATGCTGCGAGCAATATTGAACAAGTCCTAACGACAACACCCAAAAAGGCACCAACTATACGGCCACCTGCCTCCCATCACGAAAACTATCCAAGTTAGACGAACCAGACATGCAGGACACTGCTGAAGAAGCAGGGACGAGCTCATAAGGGATGTACTCCTATGGATCCCCACATATGGCCGGGCAAAAGCAGGACGACCAGCCCGAACATACATTCAGTAGCTATGTTAGGATACGGGATGTAGCCCTGAAGACCTGCCAGAGGCGATGAAGGATAGGGAAAAGTGGCGAGAGAGAATCAAGGATATCCGTGCTAGTGGCAAGACATGATGATGATGATATGTATAAAGAAGATTTGGCATTAAATGACCTACAATGGTTGATATATCATAAAACCCAACCAAACCAAATCCTATATATCTAATATATATGAATAAAGAGGATTTGGCATTAAATGACCGACAATGGTTGATATGATATAAAACCAAACCAAACCAAACCACATCATATATATCTAATATACCTTGGTACCGGCCGAGGAGAAGGAAACTCAGAATTCAAATCTGTTAAACCCCGTTTAAAAAATTGTCCTAGCATTACATCGTCCTTCTATGAAGGGATGGTAGATACCTATATTACTTTTTCAATAACAATCTTTACTTATATAATATCATTAGCTGGAAAACAGATTTTTAAATCTGGCTTTGCCAGTTAAGTGATAATCTAATATTACAGATGACACCATTTAGCCGAACTGTGTCAAATCATGAAATGAAATCCAAGAAAATACTTTCAGGACTGAATAATGATGCTATGAATTTATGTATCACTAAAAATGCTTTACTATTAAAAAAAAAAAAAAAGAAAAAAAAAAAAAAGAAAAAGCTTGAAACATTTGCATCAACCTATTAAATCCAGTTTCTCAAAGGTTACCGAATTACGTCATGAGGAAAAAAAAAACTGGCATAACGTCACTCTGATGGTGAATCGTCTCGTCTAGTCTCTTATAAAGGATGACCTCCATTTCATTGGGTCATGTTCAACTATGCTGAGCCGCAGGGAAGAGATACATCAAAGTTTGCTTAAGATAGACTAGTTGTCATGTCGTTTGGTGCAGGAGTCACAAAGTAGAGTAAATAAAATTGACGTTATCTTTTTGTGCTTATATATATATATATATATATATATATATATATATATATATATATATTGTCTTTAATCATAATATATTGTCTTTAAATATATATTTATATAGATTGTCTTTTATCATATATATCATATATATCTTTTATTATATATATATATATATATATATATATATATATATATATATGAGAAAATGTCTTTTATATATATATATATATATATATATATATATGACAAAAATTAAAATAATTCTGACTGCATAAAGATATGCAGAGAAGAAAAAGCAGTCTTCAGAAGATGATTTTATTTATAGAATAATTTGCCAACGTTAAACATTTTGGTTTTGAGACCCTCATCGGGGCGTGTGAACTATATATATATATAATCAAATTTAAGACACACGACACGAGATAAAATCAATGTAACAGTAAGTTGGCATGTAATGGAAGTGTACAGCAAATGACACCATATCAAAATGTAATCATCATCTTTTTCATCGTGATTTGATTCTTCCTTGTCATCTGTCCCTGTCAGTAAGTTCTTTAGATGGCATCCAGGATTTGCATAGGGCTAATTAATGTAAGATTTTGCAGTCACGTGTCTTACCTTTGGCTCCAGATTATAAAAATCAGCTGTTTTCATGCAAAAGACTGTTTATGTAGAACTTTTGATGTTAATTTGCCTTTCCAACAAAAAATACATTGTTTACAATTGGCCTAGGGGTTAGAGTGTTCGCCAATGGCCTGGGAGACCTGGGTTCAATCCCAGGTCGAGTCATACCAAAGACTCAAAAAATGGTACTTGATGCCTCCTTGCTTAGCACTCAGCATTATAAGGTACGGATCAAGGGTAAAGTAGAGCAATCCAGGAAAGGAGTAGCGCCCTCCCCTACACATTGGTGTAGTAGCTATCGAAAAGGGAGCCTTCGGGTTACCCTCGACTATGGTCGCCAACTTTACTTTACTTACAATTCTCATATTGCAACTTAACGGAGAGTACTACTTCATTGCCATTACTCCCAGGTCGACCAAGACCCGGAGTAGTTAGACCTGTTAGGATCCTATTTATCAGCCAAATCGAACCATGTGATCATTTACTATGCGTGAAACTAATTAAACTGTGTACAAGCAAATAAGCTAAAAACTATTCACTGTATAAACAGGATTTGGAATTAAATAACTGTTGTATCGTGGTAAGAAAAAAATACATAGTGAAATAAAGTTAATTATTGATTAACTGAAGTGGTACAGTCCGACAAGGGTTATAAGTCTCGCGCTGTTGGTGTTACGTCCGAAGTTGGTCTACTACTGACCGAGATCTTTCAGAGCTCTCTGTCTGTTTCCCTTTCTGCTTAGAAACACTATGTCTTTTATACTTCCGCGATACCGGAAGTCACGTGGTACGTGCCACTATACAACAATAACCATCAAGGGGTTGGTATGCCATTAAGGCGAATAACCTAACTTAATTTCTCTTTAATATTTCTTTAACATAAATCATACACTTTTAGGTTCTTCACTATTATCTTCTTTATGATGATGGTCACATTGGTCAATCTCGACTTATGAGGACCCATCAGTTCAGTTGAAAATGTGAACGTTGAACTATCTACGCAGGTGATTTGTTAATAGTGATGATGGTCTGTGTAGAACCAGCCAGACTTCTTTGATAAGCTGATCAGAGAAGAATGTTGCATCATTGTACTACCGATTCTCCCTAACAGGTTTTGAATTTAGAGTTTTTCCTTCTGGTAGGTAACACTATTGTAGGATTTGTCAGGTTGTGTAAGGCAATTAGTTGCGATAGCTAAAAGCAATCGGTGGTGAAGACAAAAAGCTAAGCACTGTTTATTTCTGTATAAAATATACAGAAGGCACAAGGCCTTGAAGATTTTGGGGAGGGGAAGGGAGCGGTCATACTTTTCTATATATACTAAGGAGACCTAGCTAGCCACATTCGCCGACCCATTCAACAATACAATATATAGCCATTCTTTCATCGTCATGCGCGCTGCAATCACCAAAATACCACATTTGCTCTATGAAGAAGTCCTACTTAAAATCCAGAGATTCATGAATGATTTTATTTACATGTATGATTTATTTACAATGAATGTGATGGGAATGGGAGAAAAACCCCGAAATATATACAAAAAGCTAAGCACTGTCGCGACTGAGGAACGGGAGCTATTTATGGTGCCTTGGAGCATCCCATTGTGCACAAGTGGACGATTCTATTGCATGGGTCGTGGTATATAGACACACACATTTCATCTAATGGATGGTGTTTTTTTTTTCACAATAAACATATTCTGGTTTATATTTGTAATGATATTCTTCCTCCTCATCATAATAATTCTTTTATATACTTGTTCAGATGTAGATGCAATTCGTGCTACATAGGAAGAACTAATCAAAGGTTGCATGCAAGAATTAAACATCCCCCTTAGAAAATACGCAATTTTATTGGAGGCCTGATGGATAACCTTAGAAATATATACGGGTCTTCCTTAGCAAAACACCTTATAAATAATTGTAACTGTGCTGAGAAGTTTAGTGTGGACTTTTTCTTGGTTCTGAGTAAATCGAACTCGTCATTTCATTTAAAGGTATTGGAGACTATTCATATTTCATCCGACAGACCGTCTTTCCGTAAACAGAGGGAATGTCTGCCAGAACTTGATATTATTTTTGTGTAGTCTTCAAAATAATATTTCCCCCTTGTCATAAATACTTCCCTTTTTATTAGACTACATGATATTTCCGCGATTATTTTCATTTTTTCTCATATATATATATATATATATATATATATATATATATATATATATATAGGGATATTATTTGGTCCAGTTAAACCGGAGTTGGGAGTAATTCCATCAGGGCAAGAAATTTATAATCCTAATGGGACCGGTTTGTTGTTTTTCTTAAAGTATATATATATATATTCTCTGTTGAGCTATATATATATATATATGTTTTCATATATATATATATATATATATATATATATATATATATATATATATATATATGTTTTCATTAGCTGTTTACTAAAATACAGATGTCTATAAGAACGGCCGAAGTCCGGCCTTTTTATTTATTTATTTTTTCTTTGCTTTGGTAGAGGCACGAGCGTAGCACGTCACGATCACGGAGGCGGCTTGGCTCTTTCAGAATCAAGCCGGGGTTACTGTTATGATGCAGAAATAACCTGAAATCGGCAATGAAGACAGCGCATCACTGAAGACCTCCCGGGTGCATCTAAGATGTATGTTTGAAATATATATATATGTGTGTATGTATATCCTCTGTTGAGCGAGGACGAAACCGGTTAGCTAGCTAATCACTTTTTCTTTCTTTCTTTGCTTTTTATACTTTTAGTTCCATTATGACTAAAACTTTGTGTCTATTTGTTGCATTATTCAAATTTTGTTCGCATAAAAATATCTTTATATCTATGAATAGACAGGTAAATAGATACCAGGATGAGTCATACATTTTGTAGTTTTGGGGACCTGCTAGCTTGCGGTGTGTATATATCCCCAGACTGAAGCAGTTCAAGTCTCTTATATCTGGGTTTGATCTACTTTGTTTAGATAACACAGGCTCTGATTTAGGACCAGAAAAAAGCTCTCTTATATCCGGGTTTCACTTATATCAGGGTCTGTTATATCCGGGTTACACTGTACAAAAATCAGATAATTCAAGAAATTTCACTCGGGTTGCAAGAACATTGTTGATCAAGCAAGATCAGGTACACTTAAAACCGTGAATTTCGAGACCGTGATCCAAGATATAGAAAAAAAATACAGTGAGTTGCACTCGGAGAGTATCAGGCGAACTCTGCAGTCCAGTGTGAATTGTTACCCTCATGTCTTCGGTAAAAGCATCCGGAGGTACCGAATTGTGTATCACGTTACCAAAATATAGCAAAACTTTTGACTCACACAAGTAGATAGATGAATACATTGTATGGGATCATCATAAATACTCAACGGATATATATATATGTATATATATATATAAAAGAAATTCAAGTGACAACAACGATGACCAGCTGACAGGACTTCAGATGTAAAAAAAATCAAACTGAACAGGAGAACATTAAGTGATCAGTGAAATATCCTTAAGTATAGTACCAGCTTCGGCGGTACACATACATAAGTGTATTTCCGGGTTTGTGCGATAAAATTTATTCTTAGCACACCAGCTCTCCCCATGACGATTTGATGTGTTTTCTTTTTATTTCTGCTTTTAGTACAGTACGTATAAGCAAATAAAAATGATTTGTATTCATGAATGTGTTTCGGTATTTCTTGTGTGTGTGTGTGTGTGTGTGTATTTCAGCGATACTGCGTTAGTGAACCTGAAAATCGGGTCGACGACGAAAAAAGACAAGCAAAAAAAAAAAAAAAAGGAAAAAGAAAAAAGAAAAGAAAAAAAGAAAAGAAAAAAAGGCGTTGAATGATTGATGTGCAAATCGATTCCATTCAACTATCAACATGTGAAGCAGTCAGAAAGTCTGAACGCCAGAAGTCATGGTTGCTCGGCAGGGTCAAAGGTTTGGGGGTGCTGGGTGGATGACAAATCGACCGTCAGTTTTCGTGAGTCAGATGGCAGATAGAAAGCCAGATATATTAATTGATTGATTATTGGAGAAATATGGATGTCATAGACTGAGATAGATAAATCGATAGATAGATGGACTGATAATAGATAGATAGATAGATTATGAATACACTGATAGATAGATTAATAGATAGATGTGAACAGATAGATAGATAGATAGATTATGAAAACACAGATAGATAGATAGATAGATAGATAGATTATAAATACATTGACAGATATGGATAGACAAAGTGACAGACAAACAGATATATAGATAGAGGGACAGACAGATACCATAACACTTTTCTTTATAGAAATATAACTACTCTCCCACTTTATTTCTCGAGAGGGGCCTTCTTTTCTAGACCATACCTAACTGAGTTATCTTCAGGGCCTTACATTTTCGCCACTTTTGCTTCCTAGCCAAGGGCCACTGCGGGCCGTTGCCCCACCGCGTGCATGACGACCAGTGTCCGTGACTGAGCGTATCTAGACCCAAGACTCCAGATTGAAGATAGATAGATAGATAGATAGATAGATTACGAATACACTGATAGATATGAATAGATAGACAGATCGAAGATAGATAGATAGATCGATAGATAGATAGATAGAGAGAGAGAGAGAGAGAGAGAGAGAGAGAGAGAAAGAGAAGAACAGACATATTATGAATACACTGATAAATAGATAGATTATGAATACACTGATAGATGTGGGCAGACGAAGTGACAGACAGATACAAGGGTCATTCAAATAAATAAGGTGAATTTTGTCTAAGGATTTGCCAATTGAAAGCATTGATTAGAGTTGCAGATTTATCAAAAAAAAAAAAAAAAACGGTGGTAGATAGATAATCAATATCTTTCTCTCACCTCTCTCTCTCTCTCTCTCTCACCCTCTCTCTCACTCTCTCTCTCTCTCTCTATCTGAATGGAATTAGATTGAATGACTCTCGTAGAGATGAACGGAGGGATAGATAGATATGTAGTTAATAAAGATATATATATATATATATATATATATATATATATATAAAATTAACTTAAATCGCAAATCGGAAATCTACTAAAGTTTCACCTTATCGGATCATCAGGAAGCCTAACTTCAATTGGAGTAAGGCTTCCTGATGATCCGATAAGTTAATTTTATAATTGGCTCCACTTGTGTTGAGCACTTTTGAAATTGTAGCATTGCAGGATTCGCGGAAGGTTTTAGTTTTCTTTTGACCAAATGACTGCGTATCCCTTGATTTTTTCCAGGGGTCGGACGAGGTTGGCCTTTTCTTTCTTTTTGACCTATAATTTTATCTTTTTCCCCCGGGCGGGGATTCGAGATACGGGGTTTTTTCCGTTTTTTTTTTTTCTGGTAACGTGAATGCTGGTAGATATTATATTAGTATATATATATATATATGATAGAAATATGTGGAAAGTTAGATAAATCAAACACTTAACTCAAATTTAGATGTGTGATTTTTCGTTCGGCTTTATTTCATCTTTACGAACTTCTCCCGTCTGAAGAAGTTCGTGTTTGATTTATCTAACTTTCCACATATTTCTATCACACTGGCAGACTCACTACAAATCTATCTTTTCAACACACACACACACACACACACACATATATATATATATATATGCAAATTTCATTAAACATAATAGACATCTTATGTCTACATATTTTCTTCTGGATCCGTTCGAACTCCCGTATTACTTTTATCGTATTCGGGGGGAATTGATTTAGGTATTGTCCATAGTTGTATGTATCCCTAGTACTTTCTGCCCGACTTTGGGCCATCATCAGAGGAGGATCTATTACAAAAGTGATATAACTTTTGTTTTAGCAAATTACTACTGTGTAAGGACGTGTTTGCCGTTGAAGATTATGGCGTTTGCTTTTAAATGTAACTCAGTAAATAGTGCCAGTAGCTAAAGACATTTAAGTATATTAGCACTGGTTTGAAAATTAATTCTATTAAGTGCTGGTTGTAGGTTTCTAGTATATAGTGCTTCGAGAATCTGAAGTTTTTGTTTATTATTTTGATATTACTACTGTGTAACTTGCATTAACGAAGAAATGCTGCCTAAATATATATATATATATATATATATATATATAAGTGGAATTATGTAGATAAATAATGAAGGGAAAGAAAGAGTGAGAGAGAGGGAGAGAAAGAGAGAGAGAGAGAGAGAGAGAGAGAGAGAAAATAGATACGAACAAAAACAGATTAGGTATTATATTTTATCAATTACTACAAAATTAATCATAATGTCTAATAATATTCTTTAAGTGTATATTTTTCTTTTAATGATAAAGAAGAATGATGGACCTATTCCTTATTCAACTTCATAATGAATAAGCATGAAGGAAGAAATACCATAACACTTTTCTTTATAGAAATATAACTATTTTCACACTAAATTTCTCGAGAGGGGTCGTTGATGTGCGAGAGAAACACAGAGACGGAAGTTGCGAAAGACTAACTGCCATATTGACCCATAACTTCTTCTTCTTCTTCTTCTTCTTCTTCTTCTTCTTCTTCTTCTTCTTCTTCTTCTTCTATAGACCATACTTCGCTGTGTTATCTTCAGGGCCTTACATCTTCGCCACTTTTGCTTCCCGGCCAAGGGCCACTGCGGGCTGTTGCCCCACCGCGTACATGACGGCTAGTCTCCGTGATTGACCGTATCTAGACCCAAGACTCCAGACTGAAGACTGGCCTTTGAAAGATTCCCCGTATCTGGTGTGGGCCGTGCGTGTATATATAATTTCACAACGGCCACGTATTCCGGTTGTCACTCACGTGACGTGCTTCCGCTTATTTACACAGTTGCGTTCTGTAATCCCATTGTTTACACAACTAGAAAATCTGGCTCTATCAAGGGTCATTATGCAACACTAGAAATGTCCTGGGTATGACATTAAACAATCTGATGGTGAGGCTTCAGTAATGCTGGAGGTTTGGGGAATGCAGAGAACACCTTCATTGCCATTGCTCCTAGGCCCACTCTGGCCCGGAGCTGTAGCACTCGATAAGGTCCTATCTATGGGTGAAATAGAACTGTTTGACATTTCAACTGTTTGCAAACAAAGGACTTATGCCAAATTGAATTGTTAGAAATAGAAATGTTTGATCATTTGACAGTGTATAAAGAAATGACTACTCTGTGGAGGTGCCCGTGGTGTACTGGTTATCGTCGCAGGAAATGGACACGGCGATTCGAGTTCAAATCCTGGACGAAAATGATTGCATTTCACATAGCACTAATACCCTTGGGAAAGGTATGAATCCAATTATTCTCCCTCCAGCTATGGGTAAATAGTAGGACAGACTAGGTTCTTCAGCCTTGGTGAGGAAACTAGTCTAGGAGAAGGAAAACTCTGAATTAATACCTGTTAAACTCCACTTAAAAATTGACCTTGTGACCTATCCTGCCCGAGCGGAGGGGTTGGGTAAATAAGATAAAGAAATGACTAATATTTAACTGAATTGTTTGTGATACATAACAATAGTTGACTTTGTTGACTAATGTTTACAAATCACATATATCAAATATGAATTTATGAACAGGTCTTAAATAATCTACAATGACACAAACCCAAAACCCAAATAATCTACAATGCTACAAACCCAAACCAAACCAAACTTCTAGAAATAATAAAATTCTGATATAATTGGTTTTTAAGAAAATTAATCCTATTTACCCAACCCCTCCGCTCGGGCAGGACATGACACAAAGTTAATTTTTAAGCGGAGTTTAACAGGTTTGAATTCAGAGTTTTCCTTCTCCGAGTTGCCTCACCAAGGCTGAAGAACCAAGTCTGTCCTACTATTTACCCATAGCTGTAGAGGGAATAATTGGAGAATAATTGGATTCATACCTTTCCCATGGTATGAATTAGTGCTATGTGAAATGCAATCATTCTCGTCCAGGATTTGAACTCGAGTCGCCGTGTCCATTTCCTTCGACGATAACCATTACACCACGGGCACCTCGACGGTTTTTAAGAAAATTAATCCTATTTACCAACCCCTCCGCTCGGGCAGGATATGACACAAAGTTAATTTTTAAGCGGAGTTTAACAGGTTTGAATTCAGAGTTTTCCTTCTCCTAGACTAGTTGCCTCACCAAGGCTGAAGAACCAAGTCTGTCCTACTATTTACCCATAGCTGTAGGGAGAATAATTGGATTCGTACGTTTCCCATGGTATGAATTAGTGCTATGTGAAATGCAATCATTCTCGTCCAGTATTTGAACTCGAGTCGCCGTGTCCATTTCCTTTGACGATAACCATTACACCACGGGCACCTCGACGGTTTTTAAGAAAATTAATGCTTTATGAAATTGTTTAATTATAAATATGTGTATGGATGATAATAATGTAGATATATCATCTTAAAAGATTTCACTGGATTTATCAACTTGCAATGTTAATGACTTTGAATCATTAAAAAGATGACAAATTACTAACAGAACCTCCTCCAATCTCACAACCGTCCAGATAAGACAAGCAATACACAGTGGACACTATTGGAGAAGAAAAGACAAACTCATAAATGACGTTCTCAGATAGACTACTACACATGGACACACCTGTATTGACCCGACCAACAAAAACTACGGGCGGATAGTGAGAGAATCATTGATGATTAGAGAAGCTAAATCACTTGCGATTTCACCAAAGATGAGATAATTTTTATTGATCTGTTTATAAAATAATCTGCACCAAATATAAACCGTAAAATTATTATGAGATGTTTGCTCATTAAGTGATTCAAGATGGATGCTGTGGGAGTGTCAAGATAACAACACCAAATCATTGCCTACTTGTGTAGAAATCTAAAATATTAGTTAGGAAACGAAGAGACATTTACAGACAATTTATAAATGATATCCGAAGGCGTTTAACAGATCGTGATTGGCCCGGGAGACCGGCGTTCAATCCCAGGTCGAGTCATACCAAAGACTCAAAAATGGTACTTGATGCTGCCTTGCTTATCACTCAGTTTTATAAGGTACGGATACAGGGTAAAGTGGAGCAATCCAGGGGATGGGGTAGCGCCCTCTCCTACACCCCGGTGTTGTAGCTATTGAAAAAGGAGCCTTCAGGTCACTCTCGGCAACGGTCGCTAACTTTTTTATGATTGTAATTAAACCATTTTAGGACAATCCCATCATTAAAAAAATCAGTTTGCCGAAATATATATATCTGCTCAACTGAAATCGATATCGACAGACGTATTGGGAAGGCGTAGGCTGCTATTGATAGGTTATCGATTATTTGAAAATCTGATCTCTCTGATAAAATAAAGCGTGATTTCTTTCAATCTGTGGCTGTGTCCGAACAACTGTATGGATGCACCAACGGAATATAAGGAGAAAAGGCTCGATGAGAACTATACACGAATGCTGTGTGTCATTCTGAAATAATCCCGGAAGGAACAATCCACAAAACAGCAGCTTTACGGACACTTACCTCCCATCTTGTAAAGCATCCAAGAAAGACAAACGGGGCATGTGGGACACTGGTGAATAAGAAAGACGAAGTCATCAGCGACATTCTCTCATGGACTTCTACACACGGACACACAAGCATAGACTGGCTAGCAAGGACTGAAATAATATACATCGAATCTGTACGGATGCAATCAAGAGTACTATAGACGATAAGGACGGATGGCAGGAGAGAGAGAGAGAGAGAGAGAGAGAGAGAGAGAGAGTCTGCGAACTCCGTGATCTCAGCACGACTGTAGATTATATATATATATATATATATATATATTCCTGTGGCTAGAGTGTTCGCCAATGGCCCGAAGACGGAGGTTCAATCCCAGGTTGAGTCATGATACTTAACACTCTGCATTATAAGGTGTAGATCAAGAGTAAAGTTAAAAGGAGTAGATTCCTCCCCGACAACTTGGTGTAGTAGCTAATAAAAAAGGAGCCTTCTTGTCACCCTCAGCTACGCTTGCTAACTTTACTTTTTACTTATAAAATGAATAGATGAATTTGGAGTTTTTTATTCTATTTTTTATAACTTTGCTCTTCACGTGTTTCCGACTCTATAGTCATCTTCAGGGGGTTAATAATAGGGCAATCTTTTAGGCTTTTATAGTAACGATTGTTTTGATAGGGCTGTGATTCTTTTTAATTTCAGGATTCGTGTCTGTAAATGTTCTGTCGGAGTTAATTGTCCGGGAAAACCTTCGTCCTCTTGAGGTGCTTTTTCTTGTATATGCTTACAAGAGTATACCCTGTGTGTTTGTGTGTTTGTATACATGTATATTTTCAGGGTTGTAGTATTTTCATTCCCCTCTCTTTCTCTCTTACTTGAATAATTGGTTGGTCTGTGTATATATGTATATGTTTGTGTTTTTACGTGAAGTTTGATTCTGTTTATGTGTGTGAGTGAGTATATGGATGTTAGAGAGAGAGAGAGAGAGAGAGAGAGAGAGAGAACTTAGATTATGTTTAATGTCATCATCATCATCATCATCAAGTCGTGTTGAGAGCGAAAATCTTTTTTTGAGTCTTTGGTATGACTCGACCTGGGATTGAACCCCGGTCTCCCGGTCCATTGGTGAACATTCTACTTATTTGGCCAAATTAAGTTATAAACTCATCCTTTAAATACTTCGTTTTCTCCTATTCTATATTTACACACTCACAAAAACACACACACGTGAACATATATATATATATATATATACATATATATATATATATATATGTAGAAAGAGCGTAATATAAAGAGATTAAGACAGATTGATTGGTAGTAATAAATGGGCAGACTGAGATAGATAGATAGATAGATCTGGGTCGGATGAGATAGATAGATAGATAGATAGATAGATAGATCTGGGTCGGATGAGATAGATAGATAGATAGATAGATAGATTGAATGAGGCTAATGTATGCCCCATAGCAATGTCATTTTACCTGTTGAATATGACGGTGTTTTCAACTTTTTATACTCGATTTTTCAAGTTTTGTGCCACGTGTCTAATAATGTTGTATAGAATTATCCTCTAACCCATAGGTTTATGCCTTGGGGTTGTGTTATATGTAATGACTAAGTTCTGTGTTACTAAATACACACACACACACACACACGTCCATTTTTCTGCCTGATGATTGTCATGTAAAGATGGCAGAAAACCAGTGGTCACAAATAAGCATCCATGCTATTAAATATATGAAAGACTTATATATAGTTTTTTATTACTATATATTAACCGGTCCATTGGTCTAGTGGTTAGGGTGTTCACTAAAAGCCCGTGAAACCGGGGTTCAATCCTAGGTCTAGTCATACCAAAGACTTAAAAAATGTTACTTGATGCATCCTTACTTAACTCTCAGCATTATCAAGTATGGATCAAGCGTAAAGTTGAGCAATTTAGGGAATGGAGTAGCGCCCACCCCTAAGCCTCTGTGTAGTAGTTTTTGAAAAGGGAACCTTCGGGTCGCCCTCGATTACGGTTGCCAACTTATAATATATGTGTGTGCGTGAGTTAGATAGCAAGAGAACGAGTGTGTGTGTGTGTATGTGTGTGTGAGAGAGAGAGAGAGAGAGAGAGAGAGAGAGAGAGAGAAATCGTGATATATCATATACACAAACAGATGCAGTTATATCCTGTTCGCATTTTTTAATTTCTTTTTTTCTTTTTTTGCGGTTTGTTTTTAAATAAAAATAAAAATAAAGAAAAAAAGAAAGCGTATTTTGTTTTTACTGACAATCAAAACGGATACTGAATTAGTGGATCCGGTATGAATTTCTCACCGGCCAGTCAAGACTGACCCACGCATAATGTTTTAATCTCAATCAAACTTTATACAGCCTAGTCGGTGGGGCCGTAGAATACACTGACTGTATATCTATTGAGGGGTGCCCGTGGTATAATGGTTATCGTCGTAAGAAATGGACACGGCGACACGAGTTCAAATTCTGGCCGAGAATGATTGCATTTTACATAGCACTAATACCCTTGGGAAAGGTATGAATCCAATTATTCTCCCTCTAGCTATGGGTAAATAGTTGGACAGACTTGGTTCTTCAGCCTTGGTGAGGCAACTAGGAGAAGGAAAACTTTGAATTCAAACCTGTTAAACTCCACTAAAAAATTGACCTTGTGTCATATCCTGCCCTAGCGGAGGGGTTTGTAAATAGGGTAAATCTATTGAGGGGTAAGACCCTACCCACAACGGATTTTCGGGATATGACCCTAAACTGCATCTGATGGTGAGTCCCCAATCCTTGAGCTTTGGGGGATGTGGTGTACTCCTTAATTACCATTAATCTCACGTCTAATCAGACCGGAGTGGTAGTAGGTATTAGGGTTCTATCTACGGATTAAATAGAACTGCTTAACCATTTAACTGTGTGCAAACAAATACTGATGTTAAACTGAATTGTTAGTGTTAGATAGCAATACTTGAAAACCTTTAACTGTGTACAAATAAAACTCTTGGTTTTCGATCGCATTTCTTGAAGCCATTTAAATGCTTACAATGAAATGATTTGTACTGAATAAAATTATTTGTGGTTAGATAGGAATACTTGAAACCATTTAACTGAGTGCAAACAAATGACTCATAATTTGTATTGTTTATTTTTGATGGCATTTCGTGAAACCATTCAACTATGTACAAATAAAACTATAACTGTTAGCAATACTTGAAACCACTTTACTATATGTAACACTTTGTAGGTGGTCCGCCAAGCAGACGATCCCTTTGTCTGTTTTGGCGCGAAACCAGACAAAGGGTCTGGACTTGGGATCTCGACGTGACCGGAAGTAGGAAGGGAACGCCAGTCAGAGAGTGAGAGAAAGGGACCGAGAAGAAGGAGTTGGCGAAGGGTGACGCGAGTGGGCAGTCGACACCAGACAGCAGAAGTGAGCAATCGGCATGAGTGAGTCCAGTACCAGTGAAAGAAGACCGGTCAAGATGGGTTAGCATTCCTAGTAGCTTTGTAGAAATTTCGCTAGAAATCCACGCTAGCGTTAGTCGATATATGCACAAAGGGAATGCAATATTACATAACTCCTCTCTTGCACCTTCAGTTAACCCAAGCATATTGTTCGTTTGTTCTTTTTCTCCCGCTCCCTTGATTGTATTTCTTGTGGCTCTGAAGAAATGTGCGATGCCCCAGTCGGAACCACTAGTTGATCACCAGCCGTAAAGTGAAATGGTTTCGAAGAAGTTGATGTATTCGGGGGGGGGGCGAGGGGGTATCGTTACATATGTACAAACAAATGATTAATATTAAATAGAATCATTAGTGTTTGAAATATTTTCAACCATTTAACTGTATGTAAACAAAGGAGTTCTGGCTTGTTTAAGAATGTTATTAACCAACTATTTGTTTACAAATTATATATATTTAATCTATATATATTAACAGGATCTAGCATTAAACCTACTGAGTTGATATGCTATAAAAATCAACAAACCAATCAACTTTTTCAGAGGAACATGAGATTGATCTGCTATTGTAGCAACATACCCGCCATTACGGAATTTGAGGGTGTCTCAATATACATAGGACCCACGTGACTGCTAATAACTCAACTAATGATTATGTTGTATTCTTTTCTTTTTCAGATTTGAAAATAGTATACTAAAACAACTATTGAACATGAGAGGAAAAATATTTTGCGTTACTACTTATTTGGAGACAAAAATCATTCAAAACTATCTCAAAATAGATGCAACCCATTAATATGATAATGATTTATTACTGAGACAAGAAACTAAAAAATAATTGCATGTCCAAGAAGCTGATATAATAACAATTAAAAAATATTGAGTTGATGTCTCTAGCTCAAAGGATGCATCTTTTACGGGAAGTGTTCAAAATGACCGACATTGCGCTTGTCTCAGTAATAAATCATTATCATATTAATAGGTCGCATCTATTTTGATACATCGGAGTGAGAGGAAACGAAAGAGTAGACTCGGCAGCCAAATCGGCCTTAGATCTAAGCCCTAAAGCTATCTCCATTCCATATATCGATTTGAAACCGATAATCAGTAAATTCCTTCACAAAAAATGGCAACAACGATGGGACATGAACGTCAATAATAAACTCTTCCAAATTCAGCCCACCTTGGGAAAATGGAGATAAGCTTTTAGAGCATCGAGAAGAGAACAAGTCGTTGTATCCCGACTGCGCATTGGTCATACAAGGCTTACTCACGCTTTCATACTGAAACAGGAACCACAACCACAGTGTTTGATGTGTCAGACAACTTGCACGGTTAAACACACTCTTATAGAATGCAGACCTTTCGCTGTCATCAGAAAGCGATTTTTCAAAGTGACTAGTTTAACCGAATTGTTCGAAAACATCAAAATATATGACGTTCTGTTCTTTTTGCGAGAAACAGGGTTGTACGAAAAAAATATGATGAATTAAAACTGATTAATCATGTGCAAACAAGGGAAATCCTGATTATAGAAAATTTTACCTACAACGTATTCATTGGTAAAAGGTATATATATATATATATATATATAGAGAGAGAGAGAAACAGAATTTGGCGTTAAATAACCTATAACGGTTGATACGCCATAAAACCCAAACAACCAACCAACCAACTATTTTGAGAAACCTAATAAAAAAAACCGATTATTCAAGTGGACATGAAGTCTGGGTCCAGTTTCTTTTAAATCAACATGCATGCCATATCGCAAAGTCGGGCCCGATGTCAGTTTTCAAATATGCATAGCAGGTATATTGTACATTATGCTTCCACTTTAAGTCTACTTTCCGTGGCTATTTTTTTTAACTCAATAAATAAATAGGAATTAAGTGTCTTAAAAGAAATAAAACTACTTTTCTTACATATAATAAAGATATTTTTCAATTCAATTGTAAATACAGTCAAGCCGGCTGGGGCTTTGGAATACACCAAATGCATCTCTACCGAGGGGTGAGACTCTTTTAATAAGTGTCCAGGATGTGATACTAAACAACCTGATAGTGAGGCTCAAATCCTAGAGCTTTGTGGAGTACCCCTTCATTGCCTTTACTTCCAGGTCCTGTCTGGCCCGGAGTTGTAGCACCTGATAGGGTCATATCTATGGGTCAAAAAGAACAGCTTGACATTTAATCTTTCTGCAAACAAATGACACGTTACATTGAATTGTAATAAATAGAACCGATTGAGCATTTAACTATGGGTAAACAATTGACTGTCTAATTGAATTGTTTGTGATACATTGCAGTACTTGGAAACATTCAAGTGAGTGCAAATGTAATTAATAATGAAATTATCAACAAACTCTGTGTGCAAAAAAAGTAACCGTCATTTTGATTGTTATATAGCAATACAAGTGACTATTTAGCTGTGTACAAAAAAAATGAGCTCAGACTCATTTAAAAAATGTTATCAACAAAATGAGTTCACAAATCAAATATATTTAATATACACGCATGAACAGGATCCGGCATTAAATAACCTACAATGTTTGAAATGCCATAAAATCCAACCCAGCCAAATCATATATATCTAATATATATGTATGAACAGGATCTGGCATTAAATAACCTACACTGTTTGAAATGCCATAAAATCCAACCCAACCAAATCATATATATCTAATATATATGTATGAACAGGATCTGGCATTAAATAACCTATAATGTTTGAAATGCCATAAAATCCAACCCAACCAAATCATATATATCTAATATATATGCATGAACAGGTTCTGGCATTAAATTGATATTGAATAGAACAACTCGTGTTGAATAGTAAAACTTTTAACCCCTTCATGAGCGTAAATAAATGATCGACAATAAATAGAAATATTCGTGTTAGATAGAAATACTTAAAACCATTTCATAGAGAACAAAAAAATCACAGGTTCGTTTGAAAATCTATCAAGAAAACGTGTTTATAAATCATATATATATATATATATATATATATATATAAAAGATTTGGAATTAGATAACCAAAATGGTTAATAAGCCATAATACCCAAACAAACCAAAATTGTAATTTGTAGAAAAAAGGTTTAGCTTATACTAAATTTACATTGTATGTCGTGCCTTCAATAAGTTTCCAGACTTTTTTGTAAAGGCATTTAAAATTGCCGTAGACTCTTGAAAATTCAGTATCTTAATGCTATACATCTTATGAGATGACTGAACAATTTTTATGATTTCAGGTTCAAATGAACAACTACAGCAGGAATTGGAATACACCATACTAAAGCCCGATTGTCACAGCTCGTGAATTTTAAAAATGCAATCGGGACGTTAGGACACTTTAGAAGAACGATATTCAATAAAATTCTGTTTTAAACTTAGAAAAAAAGCCACAGAAACGTATGGAATGCTTCAGACTGCTTTTTGACCATCTTGCATGAATGGAGCATCAGATTTTGAGTGGCATAAGAGATTCAAGGAAGGCAGGGAGTCTGTGAGGGATGATGAGAGGTGTGGGAGGAGTAAGGAAGTCAATACATCAGAGTTGATTGGCCAAAGGGTTAGGGTTAGGGTTACTATGTTTTAAGGGATTTCATGAAGAGATTCCGATGTATGAATGATTATCCGATCTACAAATTTCTTATTTTTATTTCTTTAAATTGAGTGAAAAGTTTTCTGAAAAATAACGAACAAAATCTTTTCTTGTAAGCAAAGATTATGTTAGCCAGAGCGTAGATATTTTCGAAAGATACAGTTAAGATTCCTGAGACGAAGTACAAAAGTTGTAATTTGTTGTATACTCAATCAAACATAATTTACAAAATTCAATGAACGAACGAAACATTTCTTTATAAAAATATGTCTCTCATTTTATCCTCGAAAAGGGCCCACAGTTTGTTGTTTGTTGAGAGATAGATGAAGAGTCATATACTCAGAGAGGGGACTACTTCTTATCCCATATCTTCTTCCGGGAGCCAGGGGTGCCAACGCTTGCACTCCACTGCAAGCCGTATCATCCGAGACGACCTAACCCTCTGATCGGCTGCGTGTCCCTGGCTCGACTCTTGCTTCTCTGCACTCTCTAAATCTAACCGCGTGGTTATCACGTGGTCACTTTCCGGTTACACGCCGGTTGAACCTGCTTATCCCGACCACTGCCATCGCCCTGTTTACTAATCCCAACGTGACAGCTTGTCAAAGCACACGGGGTCACTAGGAACGAACCGAAAATCCATGTCATATGTTATATAACAAATTTACTGAGCCTTTTGCTTGGATGTAGTACAAGGCCATATGAATAAGGCACCCATTGAGATTCGAACTCCCTCGTGAAGGTTTGCTAGTCTAGCTCGCTAATCATTACACCACTGAAACCAGTAATTTTTAGCTTGAAATAAAGGGAAATATTTTGTGTGAGTAAAACTCATTGTATCTATGTATAGTTATGTATTGAGAGAATGAATTTATGACGAAAATGCAAGTCTGGATGCAAATAGCACGCGGGATGTTTTTAGTAGTAGTAGTGGTAGTAGTCGTATTCGTATCAAGTTTATGTTGAAACTAAGATATACGATAGATAAGTGGTACTGGCGAGCGCCCCGGGGCCTGTTCTGGACTTCGGTCCGGAGCGTGGCTCTGGAAAAGGAACAATGGCAGACTTGGGGCCTTTAATTAGGCACCTAGTTTCGACTAGGCTACCTTCGGGTGGGCGAGCTGCATTTTTGTCTCCTTTGTCCCCCTTGTACGGCACTAGACCATGCGTCTAGTTTAAGCCGCAAACTGGCATACGTGCCCGGACCCACATTTGGTTTCGTGAAACTGCTTGCCTCATCAGGCTCACATTGCACTAAGTGAGCCGATGAGCAGCACAGACAAGCAGGGTTCGAGTCTCGATTCGTTCCCGACCTCCCCTCCCCTTTATCCCCACTTTAATCGGCCTTCGGGCTTTTGACCTTGTGTCAAGTCATGTCTGGTGGGAAGCAGCGACAAATATTTGGTACTGAAATTAAATGCATTCTTGAGAGAAAAGAAAGTAGATTTTCTATCAAAAGAAATAAATAAAAAAGTATTTGTATAAGTAACAATTTAATAGGTTTAGACAATTCCATACGTACTGTTAATTGTCTAAGAACAGACAAATTCATATTTTGTAGGGGTTATGAAAATTTGTTGTTGGCTATCTGGTTTTTAGGGTTTTGGTATTTTAGATATCTGACTCCTTTGGTTTTCTTCTTACCCAATCTTGATTTGCTGACTTCTTCCGTGTCTGTGAAGGCCACAAAAGAATTACTGAAGGATGGAAGAAACGAGACCAAGATACCCTTTCAATTTTACTTCATTTCTGAGTTCAAAAACCATTCTGGAGGTGTGGAGATTTTCCCTGCCAAATGAAATGGTCGCGTCTCCCAGAAAAGATGTTAAAATATACTCCCGTGGTTGATAAGTGCAAAGTCTGGTGCTTTTTATGATGCTTGTTTTAGCGTGTGGACTTGCTAGCAGCAGACACAACCCGTATGCAAAACCCTAGGACTTTGCAAACAGGTTTGCTACCTTCCTAACATCCGAGACCTTTCAGTCTGAGGGGTGCTGTCGACGTGAGGTCGAATTTCTCCCTTTTGCGTCACCCCTACTTCCTGGCAGTGATTTCAGGGAATTTCTGCACTTCTTGATCTTACTTTATTATATTTATCTTATTTACTGAAGAAATATTTATTTCTTCGCTTCATACATTAAAGTTGACTGGAAATAAACTAAAGAAAGTGATAATAAATCAACGAATTTGATTGACTAAGAAATTGTATTTTAGGTGGAAAAAGATTTGTAAAATTATTTTGTAAAATCATTTTAGGTTTCGATTCATCAAACGAAGTATCTCGAAATTCTTTTGTTTTGTTTTTTTTCTCTTGAAGGGATATCAGTTTTTTTTATATATAAGAAAAAAGGTAAAGTTGGTGACCTTTGTCAGGAGTGGACCAAAGGCTCCCTTTTCACTAGCCACTACACCAAGGTGTGGGGGAAGAGTCTACTCCTTTCCTTGGATTGCTCCCCTTTACCATGGATCCGTACCTTATTATACTGAGTGTTAAGCAAGCCGACATCAAGTACAATTTCTTTTTTTTTCTATGCATTTAAGTCTGTTTGGTCAAATGAGTAGAGTGTTCGCAAATGGTCCTGGAGACCGGGGCTCAATCCTGGGTCGAGTCATACCAAAGACCCAAAAAAGGGTACTTGATGCCACCTTGCTTATCACTCAGCATTATACGGTGAGGATCAAGGGTAAAGTGGAGCAATCCAGGGAGAGGAGTAGCGCCCTTCCCTACACCTCGGTGTAGTAGCTATTGAAAAGGGAGCCTTTGGGTCACCCTCTACTAATGTCACCAAATAGTACTACAGAGATGCAGTCGGCGTATTCTATAGCCTCAGTGTAACATATTGACCTTCGACCCAGCCGTCAATCAAGAAACAGGTGCATCCGGTCGAAGATATCAAGATATAACCTTGACCGTGGACGGGTTGAATTCGGTGCAATTGCAACGCCCACGGAAAGCAGGTGGACGTCAAACAATGATATAACCCGGTGCCACTGACAGTTTGAGTTAGTTAGAGTCAGTTAGTTGGAGTTCGAGTTGCAGTTCGAGGCAGTGAGAACCAGCTCCCAGCAGAGGGCTTGGGCCCTTAGGACCCCCGGTTGAGCAGCCCAGCAGAATGAGAAAAGAAGTGCTGCTATAGTCAGAGGAACTGGGGGTCAATATGCTGCAGTCTGTTCAGTCTCCAACTCACCTCTCATGCACAACCTTTTCACAACCCTTCGAATAAAGTGTGTGAGGTATGTTTTTCTAAAGAAGCGTGTTCGTTCGTCATTATTGTTGATTATGTTTCCGCATGTATATATATATATATATGGGTGTCCTCGTGGTGTAATGGTTAAAGCGATGAACTGCGGAATCGTAGTACGCGAGTTCGTACTCCAGTCGCGCTATTACGTTCACTTTCGGTCAAATACCCTTGGGAAAGGTATGAACCCCCTTATTCTCCCTCCAGCTATGGATAAATAGTAGGACGGACTAGGTTCTTCAGCCTTGGTGAGGCAACTAGTCTAGGAGAAGGAAAACTCTGAATTCAAACCTGTTAAACTCTGCTTAAAAATTGACCTTGTGTCATATCCTGCCCGAGCGGAGGGGTTGGTAAATAGTATATAAACGGGGGACATCTCCACTCTAGAAGGAACCCCTCTTAAACTAGTAGACAAATTCACGTACCTAGGAAGCAGCGTCGAATCAACCGAAAAGGACATCGAAACGAGGTTAACGAAAGCATGGACAGCTATCAATAGGCTATCGACTATATGGAAATCAGACCTAACCGATAAAATGAAACGCAGTTTCTTCCAGGCAGCGGTCACATCGATACTGCTATATGGATGCACTACATGGACGCTAACAAAACGGCTGGAGAAGAAACTAGATGGCAATTACACAAGAATGCTGCGTGCAATCCTCAACAAGTCCTGGCGGCAACACCCAACAAGACACCAACTGTACGGCCACCTGCCCCCTATCACGAAAACTATTCAAGTTAGGCGAACCAGACATGCAGGACATTGCTGGAGAAGCAGAGATGAACTCATAAGAGATGTACTCTTATGGATCCCCACACACGGCCGCGCAAAAGCAGGACGACCAGCACGAACGTACATTCAGCAGCTATGTGAGGATACAGGTTGTTGTCCTGAAGACCTACCTAGGGCGATGAACGATAGGGAGGAGTGGCGAAAGAGGGTCAGGGATATCCGTGCTGCCAGCACGATATGATGATGATGATGATAGTTGTATCACGGGTATACAAAATCAGCTGATTGGGATGAATCATTGTATATTGATCATCAAGTATCGTAAAAGCTGACACAATTTGTGTCCACTTATACTTTATACCTATATTGTAAATTGAACCCCCATATTGTATCCATTTCGGCTCCACTTTTAACGTTTTTTTATTGATTAAAAGATACTCAATCCCCACTTTAAAAGTAAGACCGAAAGGAGGCAGAAATGAAGTACGCGTATTTTAGAATATAGATATATACACCAAATAATTACGCGAGGCACACAGTGAGAATCGATATCACCAATCTTTTCATGCTAGCCTTGCGTGCTAAACATTACATCAGGTGAGGCATCCAGATTGATGCACTGAAAATATGCGAGAATCAATATCCTGAGTATTGGTCTGCCAGGCCCTGCTTGCCGACCAATACACCAGGCAATACGCCCAGATGGGTGCACTAAATAATAACGTGCGGTACACAGGGAGAATTCATATCACATACACTAGTTGACTAGCCTTGCTTACTAAACAAGGCGAGGCACCCAAATGGATACTCAAAATATCTACATGAGGCACACGGTAAGAATCAAACGCATAAGCACTAGTTTGCTAGCCTTGCTCACGAAACATTACACCAGGGCACATCTGGTGGTGTAATGGTTAGCAAGCTAGACTAGCAAACCAAAACGAGTGAGTTCGAGTCTCATTAGGAGCCCCATTCATTCGGCCTTGTGCCATATCGAAGCAAAGAACTTCGTAAATTACTTTTAAATATCTTACGAGAAAATACATCTAGATAGATACCCTAAGTAATTAGCTTCGACTTCGCTATTTAAATGTTTAAACGGATACAGAACGAGCAACCAATCAAATTGAAATAAACTTATGACGTCATTTATCCATGGAGAAGATAAAACCCCACCACCAACAACGCCGCTTGCAACATAAGAAAGTAAACAATGACAAATGGCCACCGCGATCTGTAATGTCAACAGGAAGAAAAAAAAAAATAAAGAAAAAAAGTGGGGGAAATTAAAAGAATAAGAATAGAAAAAGAACAATACAATGAGTGAATATATTTGGGTTTTCCATAAACGTCTCTCATCTAACAGAATCTGTTTGTCATTTAAAATACGTCAACTGTATTCCAACAAGACGACAACCACTGGTCATACTTCTACCCTTGTCAAATGAGACAACAAAACCCATCCAACCAAAACAACATATATATAATATTTGTATAAACAGGACTTGGCATTAAATCAACTTTGAAGGACTGATATGCCATAAAAAGTATTCCTTCTAGATGACAACCACTGGTCATACTTCTACCCTTGTCAAATGAGACAATAAACACAGAACGTAACTACTATTCCCGAAAAATCAACTTACGTTTCTTTAATTCATAATTAATTTGTTAGTTATAAGTTAGTTATCATAAGTTAGCTTTACGTAGTCAAACACTTCTAATTCGAACAATTCAGTTTAGCGTTAGGACAGTCAAAAACAGCTCTATTTCAAACAATTAAGTTTAGCATACAAAAACAGTCCCATTTGAAACAATTCAGTTTAGCATAGGTACATAGTTTAAATGTCAAATCAGTTCTATTTCAAACAATTCAGTTTAGCATAAGTACACCGTTTAGTTCTATTTGACCCACAGATAGGACCCTATCAGGTGCTACCACTCCGGGGCCAGAGTGGACCTGTGAGCGATGACAGTGAAGGGGTTACTCCGCATTTCCCAAAGCTCCAGCATTAATGGGACCTAATCATTTGACTCTTTAGTGTCGTATCCGGGATACTCGTAGCGGGGGTCTTATCCCCCTGCAGAAGAACAGTCGGTGTTTTCTACAACCCCAGCCGACTGGGCAATACATATTGTAACTCAGCGGTCACCCATTAAATAAATAAGGCTCATCATTGCTTAACTTGATCTGCTGAAAATCGTGGCTTTCAGTGTGACTTTAGCATAGGTCTTTCTTTAATAGTGGTTTACGAAAACCTTGATATTACAGGTGTGACTAATCAAATACTCCGGAATTTTTATATATACAAGAGTTGAACAAAATAATGGAAACACCTGGAAATTTCAAACAAATTTATTTTAATACGGTTTTCTGATTGGAGCAGTCCCATGAAAACTGACTTTGTGCAGCTCCCTTCTTACAGCTTTTGTAAACTGGGTTCTCGAGATGGTCCTAGGGCTCTGCTATAATTTTCGCAGCTGTTTTCTTGTGATCCTTCCTAACAATCCACGTGAGAGTCCGACGGTTCCTATCAGACAGCTTTTGCTTTCTTCCAGAGTTTTGCTTCAGTGACGAGGTTTTTTTCTTCTTTCTCTTTCGAGATACTACTCCTTGCTACATCAAATAATTCAGCGGTTTTTGTTACATTAGCGCCTGCCATATGAGCACCAACAATTTGACCTCTTTTAAAGTCTGATAGATCTGCAATTTTAATGAATTTTGATTAATTTCTTCTGGTGATACCTGTAAAAAAACAACAATTTTAGAAAAGTAAGACGAGAAAAATTAATAATAAATCAAAAAACATAAAAATAACGACGTTAGATGGTTTTATAGGAGTTTCAAAATTATGATACAAAGATTTTAGGTGTTTCCATAATTTTATTCGACCCATATATATATATATATATATATAAATCGTAGTGAGCTAGTTCGAACTGCACTGTTACGTTTACTTTCGGACTAATTCCCTTGGGAAAGACATGAACTTCCTTATCCCTTCAGCTATCGGTTAAATACTACTACAACTGGTTTTTCAAAAGGATGGCTTTGGCATTAAATAACCCATGAAGGTTGATATGTCAGTAAACAAAGAAACCAAACGAGAATGAATTGTTTGAAAACATTTGGCACATTAAAAAATGCTCATTTGTGGGCCAACAGGGAAGTATAAAAGGAAAAAGAAAAAAAGATATATATACTATTTTTATTTTTATACTTATTCAATAATTCTAACGTAGTGAAAAAAAACCAAAAAAACAAACAAAAAACAGATGATACAATTTGCAGGTAAAAATATCACACAAACTGATATTGTAATATAAAAGGGATTTCGTTTTATATATCTTGCCTTTCGGTTTAGTTAGGATGAGAACCTTTCGCTTAGTGCATGGGTTAGTTAGGTGCAACATTAACGCAGGTGTTCACGCGCGTGCGGAGAGGATGTGTCATTCATAGATGTCAAAATAAAAATCCCAGATAGAAATTAGCCAGGGGATGTGGGTGACGTCACGCACCGGAAGCGTCGGCTGAGATTTGAGAAAAAGCAGTGAGTTGAGTTCCCACCTCGGAAGAAGAAGTTTGACTTTCAGAGCTGGGTGAGGCCTGACGAATTTGTGCGCTACGGGCGCCATGCTTGGGTTAGGTTGAGAACTGACGATGTAAAAGCAGTCAGCATAGAAAAATTGTGTCTCTCTCTCCTCATGTCGAAAAACCTTCAACTCAAAGGTAATAAAAGGTTTCGTACCTGAACCAATTTTGTAAAGTTTCGTTTTTTTAGATTCCCTATGTCTATTTCACACATAGCGTATATTATGGGTATGTAACAATATCTATTCAATGAAAAAAAAAAAAAGAAACTTCCTTTTCAATAGCTACCACACCGATGTGTAGGGGAAGGCGCCACTCCTTTCCCTGGATTGCTCCACTTAACCATTGATCCGTACCTTATACTACTGAGGGCTAAGCAAAGCGACATCAAGTACCATTTTTTGAGTCTTTGGTATGACTCGAGTTGGGACCGAACCCCGGTCTCCCGACCCATTGGCGAACACTCTACTCATTAGACCAATGGCTCGAAAATAATCAACCAATATCGCATTTTATTTTTAAATAGAGGAATTATATATTATAAATTGAATTACCATGACCGGAAAATCCGGCAAGCACTGCATGTGACATACAGAAACACTGTTTCGACCTTCTTAGGTCTCATCAGCAGTGTTTACCGTGATCTCTCCCCACTTACTATGACTAGTTAATTTAGCAGCGCTTGCGTACGATGTGGACCAGTGGCTCTGTTGTAGAGTTTCGGCTCTGCATTCTTTAGTTGCTGGTTTGATCTCTAGTTGGTGATTGTAAAATGCTCAGCTCGTCTGATACTCTCCAAGAATTACACACTTTATTCACCTCCATGGCTTGGAGCACGGCCTCGGAATCCTCGGTTTTAGACCTATCTGATATTGCTTGATGATCAAGGTTCATAATACTCGAGCGAAATTTCCTGAATCGTTTGGTTACTGTACTGTGATCAATTGCGCTTTCGCTCTATTCATCTTTTTGCTTCCTTCCGCAGCGCAGTTCGAACTTGTGTAGTATGAATTCCCAAATTATACTATGAAGCACCTTCATGTTTACAGTGGGCGTCTTCGTAATGTAGTGATTAACGTACTGGACTGTGACAACTCAATAAGTGAGTTCGATCTCTAGTCGAGCCAATACGTTTACTTTCGGTCTCATGCTTTTGGGAATGGTTTGAACTCCCATTTCTCCTCAGCTATGGATTAGATTAAACCACTGCTGTTTTTTTCTACAAGGATAGCTTTGGCATTAAATAACCCACGAAGGTTGACGTGCCATTAAACAAACAAGCCAAACCAAATTATCTGAGCGGCTATCAAATCACACATGGAGTAAAGTCATGTTCAACCTGTCAGCGTACTAACTACCGTGATATAACCAAACACAGCGGGTACTTTTACAGCTTGAACAGCTTCGGCCAGGCGATATATGCTCTGCAGGCTAGCATCTACGAAAATCCTGCAAAACATTTGACTCATCCTTGTGCATAGGTGGGAGTTCCCGTGGTACAGTGGCTAACATGCTAAATGGCTACATCGTAGTTTGTGAGTTCGAACTCTGGACGCGTGCTATTACGTTTACTTTCGGACAAGTGCTCTCGGGTAAGGAGTGAACTTCATTATTTTCCTCTCCCTCAGGAATGGATTGAATAACCCAACTAATGTTCTTCTACAAGGATGGCTTTGGCTTTAAACAGCCCACAAAGGTTGATATGCCATTCAACACAAAGAAATCAAACCAAACCGGTATATAGGATCCTGATGGTTTTTAGATGGGTGACCGCTTAGTTACAGTTGGTATTGTCAGCAGTACTAAGGTTTGTGTGCCAGTAAGTAAGCAATGTGAATTATCACTATCTTACAAAGTGAAAATAGATTTTAAAATATGTTGAGTGGCTTTTCGGGAATGGTAGATATGTTCAGTGTTGTGTCGTTTAACTAGTTAGGAATACAATCCCGTGGTTGGTGAAATTCTTTACGTGTTGAGTTGTCAGGGAAGAAGCGATATTTTGTGAGGGGTGGGAGTTAAGCTTTTGGTGGTCTAGTGGTTGCCAAATCGAATGTGACAAGAATGCGGAACTCGTGAGGAATGTTAGCGATGACACCCAATAAACGAACGTGTCAGGGCGGTCGGTAAAAAAACAAAACATTCTTAGTTGAATAATTAGATCTGTTCATAAGACACCCTACTCTGGCTCAGCATTGCACCGATTTCAACCTAGCTGGCACAAGGCCAATCAGCTGTACGCGTTTTGGTCTTGGATTGGAGGTTGATATTTGTTTGTAGGATCTGACGTTTGGAACTTTGGCCTGGTTGGGTTTTTTTTTTGTTTTGTTTTATTTTCAGTATTCAAGATACACAGTAAATGTTTCGGTACTTAAACACTTAAAGTTTATTATTAAGGCTTACAGAAGTATCAGGTTCTCCATTGTCAGTCAAAGTGACAAAAACTGTAGCTGTTGAAAAAGGACATTTTGTGTGCCTGAATTGTGTTTATAAATGACTGACTGAAGAAAGCAAGTAAACTTCCCAGGTCGTTTATGTGTGTTGTTGCGATGATTAATTGATTGATTTTAGCACCATGCTATTTTATGCCTCGAGGTTAGAGAATCGCGTTCATTGTACGTTCATATTTACATTTTATGGAAAGTTGTTTCTTAAGATTTTTTTCTTTTTGCATGCAGTCCTATCGAATACAAATAATTTAAAAACTGATGTATTTAACCCATAGGTGAAACCATTAAAGGTACTACCACTTCAGATCAGTGTGGACTTGAGAGTAATGACTATAAAAGGAATACTCTATTCTCCCCAGATTTCCAGAAATAGACACTGTTTCGTGCCATACCCAGGACACCCTTTTGAGTGACAGGTGTCTTAAGCCTCTGTAAGGGATACAGGTCGAGTATAGATGCGAGCGTGTCTGTATAAGTTTGCGGCGGGTATTTGGACCAACCGCCTGGCATTCGTGCCGGGTGGTTGTGTTTCCATACTATGGCACCTTGGCCTCAGGGAACCGTTCCCGAGGTCTTTGCCTGCTTGACGAAATTTATTGCATGGTGCCTGAGACACCCCAAAAAGAGAATGCCGACGAGACCCAGAATTTTTTCACCTGTCGCGCTTGGTACCCACCATAAAACGGCCCTGGGCCATATTCTGACACGGTCGTATGTAAGATAAATCGCTGTATCTGAATATACCTAGCGTATATGCATGTATGTACATATACGTGTGCGTATAATAGTGTGAAACAAGATTGGTTGGCAAATCTTAACGGATGATAAAATCGAAAAAGAAGGATTTTTCCATGGGAATAACAGGGATCTATCTTATGTTCATAATAAACTTTAATATTCGGAGTTGGTACGATCAGTGGTCAGTAGAGAAGAATCCTATTTTTTTTATGTCTTTTCGTTCTGTGTAGTTGAAGCAAGATAATTGGATTTCTTTTCCTGAAGTGAATAGTGCAGTTCCAGTAGGGCAATTCAAGTCTAGTCAGTATTTCAGGGAAGTGGGTGCAGCTGGAGTCATCTCAGAATTCCAGAGGGGTGCAGTTGGAGTCATGTCAGTAGTTGCAGTCCAAGAGAGCAGCAGTCTGACATTGTCCTTTGGACACAGAACGACAATTACCATTCCAAGCTATTTATTGTAAAGGTTTCTTTGTTTAATGGCATAACGACATGCGTGGGTTATTTAATACCGAATTCATCCTTCTAGAAGAACAGCAGTGATACTATTTAACCCATAGCTGGGAGGACAAGGGGGTTTATACCTTTCCCAAGAGTATTTGTCCGAAAGTGAACGTAAAAGCGCGACTGGGGCTCGAACTCACTTACTATCATTCCACTGTCCAGCACTTTAACCATTACACCACGAGGATATCCTTTAACACGTAAAATATATGCTTGGGATTGTTGCCCAAAGAAGTGGGGAGAATTAGAGCGAGGAGCAGTTATCAGTGTTCTATGCAAACCATTCTAGTTCAATAGTGTTATATCCAAGATACTCGTTACTTTAGATACCTTCATACAGTGACCATTTCAAATTTTACAATAATAAATTCAAGCATACTTATCCTTCCATACTGTATACACCAAAATAACACAATTATTCCACGTCAAACTGCTAAAAAAAAAAACAGCCCAGTTGACTGGGGCTGTGGAATACATCAATTGCATTTCTGTAGAGGGGTAAGACCCATCCACCGCCAACGAGTGTCCTGGATATGACACGAAACTACCTGATGATGAAGCTCTAGTCTTGGAGTTTTGGGAAATGTTGAGTAACTCTAAATTGCCGTCACTCCCCAGTACTCACTCCCCCGGCGTGGTAGCACCCAATAGGGTCCTTTTTATAGGTCAAATAGAACTGCTTAACATTTAACCTATGTGTAAACAAATGACTTAAGTGAAATCGAATTGTCAGAAATGTAATATAATTGCCGAGGGATTTCGTTTTATATATCTTGCCTTTCGGTTTAGTTAGGCTGAGAACCTTTCGCTTAGCGCATGGGTTAGTTGGGTGCAACATTAACGCAGGTGTTCATGCGCGCGCGGGGAGGATGTGTCATTCAGAGATGTCAAAATAAAAATCCCAGATAGAAAATATGACCAGGGGGATGTGAATGACGTCATGCACCGGAAGCGTGCGCGGAGGACTTTTGGGATTTGAGAAAAGTCAGTTAGTTGGGTTTTAGCGTCCGAAGAAGACGGGTGGCTTTCGGAGCTCGATGATGCCTTATGGCAGGGGTCGCACGTGGGGAGGGGGAATGGAAAAGTCAGCATAGAAAGATTGTGCCTCTCTCCTGAGGTCGAAAAACCTTTTAACTCAAAGGTAATAAAAAGTTTCGTATCTGAACTAAAGAGTCGTAAAGTTTTTTGTGTTTCGGGATTCCTATTTTCTATACCTTTTCCAGTTCAAAATGGGAATAGTTCATTTCAAAATGGGAATAGTTCAGTTATTTTTTATATTTATACTTATAATAATTTTTCCATTTTGAACTGAACTATTCCCATTTTGAACTGAACTTCTCCCATTTTGAACTGGAAAAGGTATATATATATATATATATATGTGTGTGTGTGTGTGTGTGAGTTATGAACACTCTATGTTACAGAAATACAACTGACTTAACATTGTGTTAACAAATGACTTATGTTTAATTGAATTGTTAGTGATATGTAGCAATAATTGGAACTATTTAGCTGTGTGTAGATGAATGAGCAGTGTTCAATAGATAATTAGTGTTAAATAGCAATTCTTGGTACCACTTCACTACGCGCAAATAAAGGAGCAATATCAATTAGAATTATTAGTGCAAGACAGTAATAATTGAAACCATTTAACTATGTAGAAGGAATAGCAAAACGTATATGCCAAAAATGTTCTTCTAACTCATTTAAAAATTAAATTACTTACAAATAGCATTTAAGTGTGCAAACAAATGACTGATGTTAAATTAAATTCTTACTCTTATATAGGTAAAACTTGAAACAAAAAAAATATGCAAAAGGAAGTACTCGGGTTCCTTTAAAAATTTTACCTAGAAAATGTGTTTAAAGGTCATATATATTTAATATACATGTATAAAGAGGATTTGGCATTAAATAACCTACAATGGTTGATATGCCATAAAAACCAACTAAAACAAACCAAATATAAAAGGCACATCCCAAAATATGAAAATGTTATGATGTGAAAAACTTCAATATACAATATTGGATAGATACAAAGTGTTTTGAAAAGTGTGCGAATCAACGATTCGACACGTGGCTAACGAAGGCATGGACGGATATCGATAAGCTATCGATCATATGGAAATCAAACCTGACCGATAAAATGAAAAGAAGTTTCTTCCAGGCAGCGGTCGTGTCGATACTGCTATATGGATGCACCACTTGGACGCTAACAAAACGGCTGGAGAAGAAGTTAGATGGCAATTACACAAGAATATTGAGAGCAATATTAAACAAGTCCTGGCGGCAACACCCCACAAAGCACCAACTATACGGCCACCTGCCTCCCATCACGAAAACTATCCAAGTTAGACCAACCAGACACGCAGAGACGAGCTAATAAAGGATGTACTCCTATGGACCCCCACATATGGCCGAGCAAAAGCAGGACGACCAGCTCGAACATACATACAGCAGCTATGTGAGGTACGGGATGTAGCCCTGAAGACCTGCCTGAGGCGATGAACGATAGGGAAAAGTGGCGAGAGAGGGTCAGGGATATCCGTGCTAGCGGCACGACATGATGATGATGATGATGATGATGAATGCTAAACATGGTTTATTCATATATATTAGATACAAATGATTTGCATTTCACATAGCACTAATACCCTTGGGAAAGGTATAAATCCAATTATTCTCCCTCCAGCTATGGGTAAATATTAGGACAGACTGGGTTGTTCAGCCTTTGTGAGGCAACTAGTCTAGGAGAAGGAAAACTCTGAATTCAAACCTGTTAAACGCCGCTTAAAAATTGACCTTGTGTCATATCCTGCTCGAGCTGAGGGGTTGGTAAATATGGATATATATGATTTGTAAACATAAGTCAAGAAAGCTAAATAGTTCCAAGTATTGTTATGTATCACTAATAATTCAATTAAACATCAGTCATTTGTTTACACGCAGTTAAATAATCAAACCTCTATTTCTAACGATCCAATTTAGTAAAAGTCATTTGTTTGCACACAGTTTAACTGTCAAACAGTTCTATTTGACCCATAGATAGGACCCAATCAGGGGCTACCAATCCGGGCAAGAGTGGACCTGTGAGTGATGGCAATAAAGGGGTACTCTGCATTCCCCAAAACTCCAACATTACTGGAGCCTCACCATTTGGGCACTCTTTGGGGTGGTTACCCCTCTGCAGTGACGAAGTCAGTGTATTTATGCCTGAGCCAACTCGGCTTAAGGGAAGATACGAAAAAAACTGGATCTCCTACATTTTTGAGCAAAATTAGCAGTGAGTAGTTGGTCGTTTGAGATATAAGTTGTCCCCCACCAATGGTTCGTGGAAAAGTCGTAGAAGAAATAAAAGCGAGTCACAGCAAGACTGATAGAGAATGAGATAGAAAGCTCACTAGTGCCTAAAGACTTCGTTCGTCGTCCAGGTCATGATAGTTAGGGACTACATTCGTCTTGTATCTTTTTCTTTTGTGGGCACTCACAGCTGGTGGGGCTAAGAATATACTGACTCGGGAGACAGATATCCCCTCAAACAAAAGAAGTTTCCTCGTTATAAGACTAAACTGCATCTGATAGTGAGGCTCCAGTTCTGGAACAGAGGGAAACGTGGAGTACTCCTTCATTGTCATTACTCCCAGGTCCACTCTGACCCCGAGCGTAAGTATATGTCCTATCTATTTGACAAATAGAAATTTTCAACCATTTAACTGTGTACAAACAAATGAATGATGTTAAATTGAATTTATAGTGGAACATAACAATACTTGAAACGATTTAACCGTGCGTCAATAAAACTATTAGCGTTCAATGGCAAGACTTGAAGCCATTTAACTGTGTGCAAACAAATGAAGTCTGGCTTGTTTAAAATGTTACCTACAAACTATAGATATCCAACGGTAGTTGATATACCATTAAAAAAAAAACATTAATAAAATCCAGAAAATATGAAAACACTTTATTTTAATTTCTGGTGCGGATGTTGTAATTTCTTTTTTTATTTTAACTTTATTTTGAACGCCTTCTTTCCATGTATATTGCTCACCATTTCTTTCTTTCTTGTGTGTACTCCTTTTCTTTCTTTCTTTCTTTCTTTCTTTCTTTCTTTCTCTTTATTACTTAAACTTTTTTCTTTTTTTCTATTACATATAACTTCGTTCTTTCTTATTTCTTTCTTTCATCCTTTCGTTCTTTCTTTTTTTTCTACTTCTTAGACTCTTTTTGATTACATATAATTTTGGCCTTTCTTTCTTTCTTTCTTTCTTTCTTTCTTTCTTTCTTTCTTTCTTTCTTTCTTTCTACTACATAGACTTTTTTTCTTTTTTTCTAAATCCTTTTTTTGCGTTTCTTCCTTTCCTTCTTTCTTTCTTTTATTTCTTTCCATTTATCTTTCAGCGTTTTTCCTTTTAAAGACTTCTTTCCTTTTTTATCAACTAATTTCACTATCTTCTTTCTTTCTTTCTTTCTTTCTTTCTTTCTTTCTTTCTTTCTTTCTACTGTCTACTTTTTCTTTTCCTTTTCTTTTTATTCTATCTCTTATCACATTCTTTCTTTCTTTCTTTCTTTCTTTTTTTCTACTGCCTACTTTTTCTTTTCCTTTTCTTTTTATTCTATCTCTTATCACATTCTTTCTTTCTTTCTTTCTTTGGAAAACGCAAAAGATTACCGTAAAATCTTGGCAGATTCTCATCTTTTGTCCAGGCAACGAATTGCTAAACTGATACATTTTACATTGCCGCCGTAATATTCGTTATGTCTGGTCTAGTCAAAAAAACAAAAAAATCACATTAAAAAAACAAACTAAAACAAAACAACAACACCAATAGCAAAAACAAGAAAAAGCAGGGGTCAAGGGAAAATACGCAATATGACAGAAGTGACGTATAAGCCGTAGACGATAGCGAATATGTAATAAATATTTAGAGTCATGTAATCACGCCAATCGTTTATAGATTATGTATACGGACATGTGATGAGTGCCTGTCATAAAAGCGAGACATCAATCCTCTTTGGGTAGCTTATTTTCTTTTATCTTCTATCAAATAAAGTTTAACGGTAGTTAAGAGCGTCTATCAGAGAACAATGACTATAAATCGAAATTAAGGAGGTGCCCGTGGTGTAATGGTTATTGTCGTAGGGAATGGACACGGCGACACGAGTTCAAATCCTGGACGAGACTGATTGCATTTCCCATAGCACTAATACCCTTGGCAAAGGTATGAATCCAATTATTCTCCCTCCAGCTATGGGTAAATAGTAGGGCAGACTAGGTTCTTCAGCCTTGGTGGGGCAACTAGTCTAGGAGAAGGAAAACTGTGAATTCAAACCTGTTAAACTCCGTTTAAAAAATTGACCTTGTGTCATATCCTGCCCGAGTAGAGGGGTCGGGTGAATATGATAAATCGACATTACTGCTGGTGAAATTGTTCCTCTGCCGATGCCCAATTTTATTCAACTTTGTGCTAAACAAGATCATTCTCTCTCTCTCTCTCTATATATATATATATATATGGTTCTGTCTTCTGGTTTGATCGTGTGGGCGCTGCTAATGCAGCGTATCTTGGGCATGAAGAGACTGTGCTCATCCCTCTCCAGGTCTTCTTTCGATGTGACCGAGGAGTTTTCCTTCTTTTAAATCAGTTGCCATACTAAGGTTATAAAGCCCAGCATGCCCTACAATCTACCCATAGCTGGAAGGAGAATAGTAGGTTGGTTGGTTGGGTGTTTTTATGGCATATCGACCCATGTGGGTTATCTAATGCTACATCCTGTTTTTATGTAAAGAATTTGCAAGCAAAGAGTATGTGAGTAACTTCACCTTTAAACGGGTTGTTTGTACTTATTTATTTGTGCACCGATAAATAGTTTTAAGTATCCTTATCTTAGACCAAAAATTCTACTTAACATTAAACATTTGGTCGCACATAGTTAAATGGTTTTAAGTATTTCTATCAAACATTAGTAATTCTATTTATCAAGTATTCCTATATAATATAAATAATTTACACACAGCAGTATATTACTACAACTAATAATTTGCCCAGTTGGCTTCTCTAAAGAGGGGTAAGACCGACTGCTTCTCTAAAGAGGGTTAAGACCCCCTACAACGAATGTCCTAGATATGACGCCAAACAATCTGATGGTAAGGTTCCAGTAATGCTGAGGCTTTGGAGAATGCGGAGTACCCCTTCATTGCCATCGCTCCCTAATCCACAATGACCCGGAGCGGTAGCACTAGATAGGGTCCTATCTATGGGTCAAATAGAACTAAACTACGTACTTATGCGAAATGGATTTGCTTGAAATAGAAATGCTTTCATATTTAGACTGCATAATTCATTTAAACCACGTTCTTATGCTAAAATGAATTGTTTGAAATAAAACAGTTTTGACATTTATCTGTGAGTAAACAAAAACTATACTTATACTAAACTGAATCGTTCCAAATAAAACTGACTAAACTGAATAGCTTGAAATAGATATGTTTTTGACAATTAAACTCTGTATTCATGCTAAAGTGAATTGTTTGAAATAGAACTGTTTATTTGTATAAAATGGATTTGGCTTTGAATAACCTTCAAAGGTTGATATGCCATAAAACCCAAACAAACAAACAACAAATAATAATCCTTGGTAAATGATTGAACGTAGGTAATTTAATGTCATTGTAGGAGAACACTAATGTTACTATTTAACTTATAATTGGGGGATAATCGGTTTCATACTTTTCTCATGTGTATTCACCCGAAAATGGGCATAAAGGCGCTCACTAAGATGTCGTAGTTAAAGACGACGTTATCAGACATGCAGGACATTGCTGGAGAAGCAGGGACGAACCCATAAGTGATGTACTCTCATGGACCCCCACACATGGCCGTGCAAAAGCAGGACGACCAGCACGAACATACATTCAGCAACTATGTGAGGATACAGGATGTTGTCCAGAAGACCTGCCTAAGGCGATGAACGATAGGGAAAAGTGGCGAGAGAGGGTCAGGGATATCCGTGCTACCAGCACGACATGATGATGATGAATATGATAATGATTGATTACTGAGATAAGCGCAATGGCGGTCATTTTAAACACGTCCCGTAAAAAATGCACCCTTTGAGCTAGAAACATCAAATCAATGTTTTTTTTAAATTGTTATATCAGCTTCCAGGACATGCAATCTTTTTTGAGTTTCTTGTCTCAGTAATAAATCATCATCATATTTATGGGCTGCATCTATTTTGAGACAGTTTTGAATGATTTTGTCTCCAGATAAGTAATGACACAAAATATTTTCCATCTCTTTTTAAGGCATTGTGATCGAGGATTAATCGTTGTTATAGAATACTACTTTAAAATCTGAAACAAAAAGAACACAACACTATTATTTGTAGAATTATTAGCAGTCACATGGGTCCCATGTAAACTGAGACACACTCTCTCTGTATATATACATATAATCATCTTCAGGTGGATTATGTTTATCGTTTGTAGGTTTTGTTTCTTTTTGTTCAGTTTAAGTGCGAAACTTATTGATTGGAAAGTTTTTTTTATTTGTGGGTATTAGTATTATATATATATATATATATATATATATATATATATATATATATATAGGTGTTTTGCTTTGGTTAGCATGTTAGTTGTTGAAGATAATTAATATGTTAGAACCGGGGTTGAATGCTATTGTTTATTTTCAATACTGTTGACTTCGAGTATTTGTTATGGTGATATACACCATGATGTCACTACATGCTCCCCTCCGACACTATAAATAGTGACTGACTCGATAAACGAGGCAAGCAAGTCTAGTCAGTTACTGGTAACCGTTACTGTCTGCATTTCTGTAAATATATACTGCTGTAAACCTTACATATCTTTGTGTTATTCATTTCTGGCCCTTCAAGGCCAGAGCAGTATTTTTAAGCGTTTTCTTTGAGTTTCTGTTTTAGTATTTTTAAATATCATTTGAATATTATTACTGAGGATTTTTCATAAACAAAAAGAAGCAATGTCAATAAATAAATGAATAAAAAAAAATCTTCCTAGAGACGATGAATCTATATAATTGAAAGCGCTTTGGAACGGAACCTAGGGCAACCTCCTTATCGACTAGATCCTGATATAAAGAAACTAACAGGGAAGATAGAAAAAAAATCTATCTATCTAATATTTTTAATAGCGTGGTCATGATTAAAATGAATAAAATATCGTAGAAACGAGGAAAATATTTTTAAATTCTTAAAAAGGACCATATATTTCGATTACGTCTCTACAGAGTATTGTTTCCATAATACTTGTGTTAATCATATTTACCCAACCCCTCCTCTCGGACAGGATATGACACAAGGTCAATTTTTAAGCGGAGTTTACCAGGTTTGAATTCACAGTTTTCCTTCTAGAGTAGTTGCCTCACCAAGGCTGAAGAAGCTTGTCTGCCCTACTATTTACCCATAGCTGGAGGGAAAATAATTGGATTCATAGCTTTCCCAAGGGTATTCGTGCTATGTGAAATGCAATCAGTCTCGTCCAGGATTTGAACTCGTGTCGCCGTGTCCATTTTCTACGACGATAACCATTACACCACGGAAACCTCCTTACTTGTGTTAATATGTGGGGAAATCAAAATTCGGGAAGTGATCGAAAATAATGCAAGAAAGAGAGGAGGAAAAAATTAGCGTAATCCAGCAGATTTGGCACGGTTAATATTAACTTCCCATGGCCCAATTGGATTACTAAAGAGAATCAGTGTATAGTATTGCTTCTGTATACAGAGTTCTGGCTGGGATTTACTAATCAACAAGATATCGAGGATCAACTAAATGGTGTTCATGGCTTGAGAACTCAAGAATATAAAACATGGACTGGTGATATGTGACTGCGCACGTTTGATTATCAAATATATGACGGGCAATCGCAGAAGTTTGGTTGTTGAATACTTTGGAGTGGTTCGAGGTATTAGTGCGCAAATGAGAAGGGATGTGCTTGTGTATTCTGATATCTAATCTCTGCGTCGAAATAAAGAGTCCTTTTTAAGAATTTTAAAATATTTTAATCTCTTTTAAAATATCTTATTAATCTTAAAAATGAGTACGCTATTAAAAGTATCACTTAAATTCTTCACGTACCACAATATATATATATATATATATATATATATATATATATATATAGCAAGTATGCTGGCTAACCATAGTCGAAGGAGACTCGAAGGCTCTACTTTCAATAGCTACTACACCAAGGTGGAAGGGAAGGCGGTACTTCTTTCTCTGGATTGCTCCACAATTTTGATTCGTACTTTTTAATGTTGAGTGTTAAGTGGAGAAGCATCAGGTACCATTTTCTGATTGAATGATTTTTACGGTATGTAAAATTGTCTGGGGTTATTTTATGCTTTGAGGTAAGGGAATCGTGTTCGTAGTATGTTCATATTTATAAATTTTGTGTGTTGTTTTTAAGAAGTGTTTTTTTTTCACACGGTTCTTTTGTACACGAATAATTTTTAAATAAATCTAGATGATCATAATAGGTATTACCACTCCGGTTCAAAGTGGACTTGGGAGTAATTGTAATGAAGGGGTACTGCAAATTCTCCAGATCTCCCGATCTAGAACCTCACCATCAGATTCAGTTTTGTGTCATACACAGGACACTCTTTTTTGGGCGGCGGCGGGGGGGGGTCTTATTCCGATGCAGAGGTTGGTTAGTTAGTTGGTGTTCTTTATTCCGTATCGACCGTTGTTGGCTATTTAATGTCAAATCATGCTTCCACACACACACACACACACACACACACACACACACACACACACACACACACACACACACATACATATATATATATATAAACGAATAGTTTGTTGGTAACTTTTTAAACAAACCAGAGATCATTTGTTTGCACACTGTTAAATGGCTTCAATTATCGCTAAGTAATGCTAAAAGATTATTCGATCCATAGATAGGGCCGTAACAAGTACTACCACTCCAGTCAGAGTGGACCTGGGTGGAATTCCCCAAAGCTCCAGGACTGGAGCCTCACCATCAGATGCTGTCCAGTGTTATACGCAGGACACTAGTTTTATTTGACCAATGGTTGGGACCCTAGCAGGTACTTCTAATCCGGGTCAGAGTGGGCCTGAGAGTAATGTCAATGAAAGGGTACTCCACATTCCCTAAAGCTCCAGTACTGGAGCCTCACCATTAGATGCAGTTTAGTGTTATTTGCAGGACACTAGTTTTATTTGACTCATAGTTGGGACCCTAACAATTACTTCTCATGCGGGTCAAAGTGGACCAGGGAGTAATGTCCATAAAAGGGTACTCCACATTCACAAAAGCTCCAGGACTGGAGTCTAACCATCCGATGCAGCTTAGTGTTATTCGCTGGATACTAGTTTTATTGGACTCATAGTAAGGACTCAAACAAGTACATCTAACCCGGGTCAAAGTGGACCTGAGACTAATGTCAATGAAAGGGTACTCCACATTCCCCAAAATTCCAGAATTTCAACCTCATCATCAGATGCAGTTTAGTGTCATATCCAAGACATTCGAATGCCGGAATTAAAAAAAAATCTAGAATTTCGAATGTTGATTTTCGAGGGAGTATCGACTGGTGTAACATACTTTTTCTCTTTTATTTTGACTAGGATTTTTTCATTTCTCGAATAAATATATAGAGTGAAAACGAATAGTTGGTTGGTTGGTTGGTTGTTGGATTTTATGGCATATCAACCTTTGTAGATTATTTAACGTCAAATCCATGTTTATGTGAATAATCAGTTCTATTTCAAACAATTCAGTTTAACATGAGTATACAGTTTAATTGTCAAAAACATTTCTATTTCAAGCTATTCAGTTTATTCAAATAGTTCTAATTCAGCTAAATTCAGTTTAGCGTAAGTACAGATTTTATTTACACAGTAAAATGTCAAAACAGTTCTATATATAACAATTCAGTTAAGTGTAAGTACAGTTTCAATGTCAAAAACAGTTTAATTTCAAACAATTCATTTTAGCATAAGTACACAGTTTAAATGTAAGTACAGTTTCAGTTTAGCATAAGCACGCTGTTTAAATGTAAGTACGGTTTAATTGTCAAAAATGTTTCCATTTCAAGCCTATTTAGTTTAGTCAAACAATTCAGTTTAGTATAAGCATGCCATTAGTTCTATTCAACACAGAGATAGGGCCCTATCTGGTGCTACCACGCCGGGCCAGAGTGGACCTGGGAGCAATGGCAATAAAGGAATACTCCGCATTCCCCAAAGCTCCAGCATTACTGGAACCTCACCATCAGATTGTTTAGTGTCATATCCAGGACACTCATTGGAGGGGGGGGGTCTTATCCCTCTGCAGAGGTGCAGCCAGTGTATTACTGGGCAATGAAAACGAATATTGTAAGGTATTATTCAATGATGATGATATTAATAAATTTTTACTTCTGGGTCAGTTTGATTCTATAATGTTGCAGCTGGAAAAAATAAAATCCTGGTATTTTTAGTGTGAAAGAAAGAAGAATTTTAAAAGAAAATTATTTTCTTGTACTTGTATTAATACAGGCCATTAAATAATCGTTTTAAAGCATTGCTTTGTATATTCTTTCGTTCTTTCTTTCTTTTTTTCTTTCTTTTCTTTCTTTCTTTCTTTCTTTCTTTTTTTTCTTTCTTTCTTTCTTTTCTTTCTTTCTTTCTTTTGTTTCTTTTGTTTCTTTCTTTTGTTTCTTTCTTTCTTTCTTTTCTTTCTTTCTTTCTTTCTTTCTTTCTTTCTTTCTTTCTTTCTTTCTTTTGTTTCTTTTGTTTCTTTCTTTTCTTTTCTTTCTTTCTTTCTTTCTTTCTTTCTTTCTTTCTTTCTTTCTTTCTTTTGTTTCTTTGTTTCTTTGTTTCTTTTCTTTCTTTCTTTCTTTCTTTTCTTTCTTTCTTTCTTTTCTTTCTTTCTTTCTTTCTTTTCTTTTCTTTCTTTCTTTCTTTCTTTCTTTCTTTCTTTCTTTTCTTTCTTTCTTTTCTTTCTTTCTTTTACTACCATTTCAAAGCCACGATCCTTCTCCACCTCGTCTAATTTTAGTTGTCGCAACTTAAAGAAACAAACAAACATAAAATGAAATAAAAAAAGAAACCCGCCTGATTGTCCAAATTTCTTTGGTAAATTCTACCGCCCTGAAACTCTGCCATGAAAAATAAGTTGCCTAATTATATATAAAGGGTGTACTTATTTTTGGACCTCTTATTCATTCCACCCCCCGATACACACACATGAAAAAATGGATATGTAGCTGTTTAAAATATGTACACTCCTAAACAAGAATCTTTTGTAAATATATATTTTAAAGAGACTTGATTTTTTTTCTTGGTTATGCATTATTAAAAACAATTCTATCATTAAACATCAGAATGTTCAATATTCTCGATGAACATGGCAATACAGCATGATCAATGAATATATTACATGAAATATTGGGAAATGCGCAGAGTGAAGTATCTGTTTATTGTCATTTGGCATAGGAAGTGTAATCAGTTTATTCTTACATTTCTTAAAACCCCTAAGTTCAGATTTCTATCCCCTTCGCGTTTATCGTCATTATTTGAACCCTAGATATTTATTGATCCAGTACTTCCTATAAGTAAATGACCTTGTGCCAAACTATGATAATAGGATTTTATTAAATTTGAGGGAAACATTTTACAGTCCAAACGGATACTTTTAGGAATAATCTATTAAACTCTACGCCAGTGAAACGTTAAAATTGCGTAATCATATATGAAGAGTACTATATATTTATATTTTTGGTCAAACAAAAAGAAATAACCCAAATATATTTAGTATTTTAAAAATAAGTATAGTGCAGTGCAGAAACCTTTTTGTAAATAGATATCCAAATTAGACTTAAACTCTTTTATTTACAGCCCAGTCGACTGGTGCCGTAAAATACATATACTGCATCTCTGTAGAGGGGTAAGACCTCACCCAAACAAATGTCCTAATATGACCCTAAACAATCTGTTGGCGAGGTTACAGTAACGCTGGAGCTTCGGGAATGTGGAGTACCCCTTCACACCCGGAATGGTAGCACTTAATAAGGGTCCTATCTATGAGCCAAATCGAACTGTTTGACTATTTAACCTATGTGCAAACAAATGACTTATGCTAAATTGAATTGTTATAAATAGAACTGTTTGATCATTTAACTATGTGTAAACAAAGGACTAATGTTTAATTGAATTGTTTATGATACATAGCAATACTTGCTAACTTTTATCTGTATGCAAACAAATGATTAATTCTGAATCGAAAAATTATTTTGTTGGTTGTTTTTTTTTGTTTGTTTTACGGCGTCTCAACCCTTTTCCAGCCATTTAACGCCGAATTAAGATATTTTAATAAAAGTTCAAACAATTCAGCTTAGTATAAGTATAGTTTTTTGTCTACGCGCAGTTAAATGTCAAAACAGTTCTAATTCAAACAATCCAGTCTAGCATAAGTACACAGGTACACAAGAAGAGTCCTATTGCAAACAATACAATATAGCATACAAAAACAGTTCTACTTCAAACGATTCAGTTAACTATAAGTACGCATTTTAAATGTCAAAATAATTCTATTTCAGGTAATTCAGTTTCGCATAAGTACACACTTAAGTTCTATTTAACCCAAAGATAGGATCCTATCAAGTGCTACCACTCCAGGCAAGAGAGGACAAGGGAGCGATGGCAATGAAGAGGTAGTCTGCATTCCCCAAAGCTCCTGCATTACTGGAGCCTTACCATCCGATTATATAGTGTCCAGGACACTCGTTGGAGGAGTTTCATCCCTCTTTAAAGAAGCAGTCGGTGTATTCTACAGCCCCAGCCGACTTGGCAAGAATAATTAGTGTTAAATGGCAATACTTGTAACCACTTCACTCTGTGCCGAAAAATGATTAATATTGAATAGAATTATTTCTGTTAGATTGCAATAACGGAAACCATTTAACTGTGTAGAAAAAATAGCAATACTAGGGTGAGAATAAATTAGTTCTAACCTCATTTAAAAAGGAAATTATTTACAAACTATCACTTACAAATTATATATATATATATATATATATATATATATATATATATATATATATATATATATATATTCCTGTATTCCTATGTATTCTTTTTCCGTTGATAGCATTCGCTTTTTGAATAGCGTTCTATTTTTAAAGATATCAATTACCCTGTTTTATCCAACTCTGCGTTCCCATATTTTGTTATGGTATAAACGTTCAAAACTTTCAAAATTCTTTTTTAAAAAATTTTCAAAACTCTTTTAAAAAAAAATAAACACACTTTACTCAAGCGAGTAACCCCTGATGATGGCCTATGAAGGGTCCGAAAGCGTTCGGGACAATTTTGGGAAATTCATCTACCAATTCCAACCTGAAATTCAAACATCAGAAAACTTGGATCTTAAATAAATTATACAGACAAAATTTATCTTTATCATTTAATGAAACATGTTTAAATGAACGACTGCTGCCTAACTACACACACACACACACACACACACACACATATATATATATATACATATGAATATTAAATGTGTGCAAATAAATTACTTCGTTACTGTTAAATAGCAAAATTTGATACCATTTAACTGTAAGCCAGTCAACTGAGGCTGTAGAATACACCGACTGCATCTCTATAGAGAGGCAAGACCTCCCAACGAGTGTCTTCGATATGATATTCAACAATCTAATGGTGTGGCTTCAATAATGCTGGGGGTTAGGGGAATGCAGAGTACCTTTTTATTGCCATCGCTTCCAGGTCTACTCTGGCCTGGAGTGGTAGCACCTGATGGAGTCTTACGTGCTGCCTTCAATAAGTTTCCAGACTTTTTGGTACAGCCATTTAATATTGTCGCAGACTCTATTCAGTATCTTATTGCTATACATCTTATGAGATGACTGTCCAATTTTTATGATTTCAGCTTCAAATGAATAGCTACAGCAGCAATTGGAATACACCTACTAAAGCCTGATTGTCTCAGCTGGTGAATTTCAAAAATGCAATCTGGACGTAAGGACACTTTAGAAGAACGATAGGAAATAAAATTCTGTTTTAAACTTGGAAAAAAATGCTACAGAAACGTATGGAATGCTTTAGACTGCTTTTCGACCATCTTTCATGAATTGAGCATCAGTTTTTGAGTGGCATAAGAGATTCAAGGAAGGCAGGGAGTCTGTGAGTGATGATGAGAGGTGTGGGAGGAGTAAGGAAGTCAATAGATCAGAGTTGATTGTTCAAAGGATTAGGGTTAGGGTTACTATGTTGATGTTTTAAGGGGGTTCTGGAAGAGATTCTGTCGGAAGAGGCAAGCACTCTTCAAATCGGGTCAGTGGCATTTCCACCAGGACAATACACCAGTCCACAACTCCATCCTTGTCACTGACTATTTGACCAAGATGGGAATCAAGACAGTTCCTCAGCCTCCCTATAGTTCAGACCTTGCTGCCTGTGACTTTTGGTTATTCCCTAAGCTCACAGGCTGTCGTTATGAGACAATTGAGGAGATGAAAGGCAGTGACGAAGGTCATTGACACGCTCACACAAGAGGACTTTCATGGGGCCTTCCAGAGGTTGTTGGAACAGTACAGCAAGTGCATTGCAGCCGGAGGAGATTACTTCGAAGGGGACTAGAGTTTCATGTGTGTACTATCAATAAAAGTGCCCATACGAAAAAAGTTTGAAAACTTATTAAATGATCATCGTATCCATTAGTCAAATAAAACTAAACTGTGTACATTTGCGAAACTGGATTGTTTCAAATAGAACTGCTTTGATATTTAACTGTGTATAACCAAAAATTATACTTATACTAAACTGAATTGTTTGAAACTTTTCTCAAAATGACTTCTTAATTTGGCGTTAAGTGACCCAAAAGAGTTCATACGCCGTAAAACAAAACAAGCAACGAACCAACCAACAAACTAGAACTGTTTTGAATTTTAACTGTGTGTAAAGAAAAAAAAAATTATACTGAACAGAATTATTCGAAATAGAACTGCTTTTACGTATAAAAAGAATTTAGCGTTAAATAACCTACAATGGTTGATATGCCATAAAACCAAACCAAACCAAATCATATATATTTAATATATATGTATAAAGAGGATTTGGCATTAAATAACCTACAATGGTTGAAATGCCATATAACCCAACCGAACCCAAATCATATATATAAAGAGGATTTGGCATTAAATAACCTATAATGGTTGATATGCCATAAAACCCAACCAACCCAAATCATATATATTTAATAGATATGTATAAAGAGGATATGGCATTAAATAGCCTACAATAGTTGATATGCCATACAACCCAACCAACCAAAATCCTACATATTTGATTTATATGTACAAGGAGGATTTGGCATTAAATAACCTACAATGGTTGATATGCCATAAAACCCAACCTAACTAAACCATTTAACTGTGAGCAAAAGTATGAGCTCAAGCTCACTTAAAAATGTTTCAACAAAATGAACATAAAAGTCATATATATTTAACATTTAAAAAACAGGATTTGGCCTTAGATAATGAACAATGGTTGATGTGCCACAGAACCGAAGAAATCTTTTATTTAGTAACAAAGTTCGAAATGAAGCGTTCTTAACATTACGGTAATCCGCGGAGGGAATGGAATCGGTGACATGAGTTCAAGTCCTGGGGCAACGCTGTTTGCATTTCACTTAACGCTAATACTGTTGGCAAACATATGAATCCATCTCTTCTGCCACCCTCCTCACAGCTCGAGGTAAATAGTTTGTTATGGCAACTACTTTAGGAGAAGGGACCATGTCGTCTCAGTCGGCCGGGGGCTGTTGAATATATCGACTGCTTTTGGGCAGAGGAATAAGACCTCCCCAATGAGTGTCCTCGATATGTGACTCTAAACAATCGGATGGTAAGGCTCCCGTAATGCTGAATCTTTGGAGAATGCGTTGTGCCCCTTCATTGCTATTGCTCCCAGATCCACTTTTGCCCGAAGTGGTAATACCTGATAGGGTCCCAACACACCATTCAATAAGTTCCAGGCCTAACTTATAAAATAACTTTTAGGCAAATTCGACTTTATTCATCAACCTAGTCTTTTTCTAGGGAGTTTTTTTTGTTGTTGAACGAATTGTCTTTGACCTCAAAATACACCGCAGTTTCCGATATCACTTCTTCACTGGAGCCAAATCTCTTTCGCTGGAGCATTCTTTTGAGGTTTGCAAACAACCAGGAGTTGCTTTGAGCCAGATCTAGAGAATTGGGTGGGTGTGGAATCAATTCGACCTGCAATTCTTGTTTTTTGGCCATCCTTGTGATCGACTTGTAACATGGTGCATTTTTGTGGCCGTTTATTGGCGATTTCCTCCTTCAAAAGTACCAATAATACCATATAATATCCGCTATTAATCATATTTACCAACCCCTCCGCTCGGGCAGCATATGACACAAGGTCAATTTTTAAGCGGAGTTTAACAGGTTTGAATTCAGAGTTTTTCCTTTTCCTAGACTAGTTGCATCACCAAGGCTGAAGAACTTAGTCTGCCCTATTATTTACCTATAGCTGGAGGGAGAATAATTGGATTCATACCTTTCCCAAGGGTATTAGTGCTATGTGAAATGTGATTTTTTTTTATTAGTGGCGCCATCTATATGTCAGGCTCGGGACTTATTGAGTGATGTCTTATCTATGGGTCAAATAAAACTGTTTCCTATTTAAACTGAGTACAAACAAATGGTTTATGATAAATTGAATTGTTATGAATGGAACTGTTCGATCATTTAACTGTGTGTTAAGAAATGACTGATGTTTAATTGAATTGTAAGTGATACATAGCAATACTTGGAATCATTTGACATTGTGAAAACAAATGAGTAATGTTGAATCAAATAATTAATATTAAAGTGTAATATTTGAAACCATTCAACTTTGTGGAAAAAAAAAGAAGAAAAAATTGAGTTCAGGCTCGTTTAAAAACGCTATCAACAAAATGTGTTTATAATCATATATATTTAGTCGCCGACAATAGTCGAGTGCGATCCAAAGACTCCCTTATCATTAGCGACCATACCGACGCGTAGGGAAGGGTTCTACTCCTTTTCATAGATTTACCCTTAATCCCTACCTTATAACGGTTAGTGCTAAGCAAGGAGGCCTCAAATACCGTTTTTTGAGTCTTTGGTATGAGTTGATCTAGGATTGAACCTCGGTCTTTCAAGACATTGGCGAATACTCTACACATAAGACCAATGAACCGATATATTTTTAATAAATATGTATAAAGAGGAGTTGACATTAAATAAACTACAATGGTTGATATGCACTGAAACCTAATCAAACCAAACCAAACCAAAGTGAACTTGCCTCATATGCTGTCCGTGGCTTGGTAATACATATTTCGATTTTGTAGAGTATGGCCATAAATAATACCAGACGATATTGATTTAGTGTTGCTGTAGAAATGATAAAATCGTGGTTGCTTTAATTAGAAAATAATTAACTTTAAAAAGAATTATTATTGGTGTACTTATATATGGGCGATATGGTATATTTACAAAGCTTACCTCACGAGCTTGCGATCGCTGACCGTTGTAAGTGAGTTCACTTCACACCCGGTGCCCCATACTTCTGGCCTTGTGCCACAATAAACGCTAGTAAATAACCATATTTACAAAGTGGATTAAATTGGCACCCACATGATCAGCCTTATTCACGTTTAAATAAAGCAATGAACCGCCCCCTCCCACACACACAGATATACAACCACCGACACGCACATATTTTTGGCTCGGTCTTTTTTTTTCTTTAACATGGAGGAAAAGACAGATGAATGAAATTGATTTTTGCCTCTTTCCAGAATGAGTCCATTCACTATGACTTATTGACCCGGTATCACTAGTGCCAAATTTCTTTCCATTGACGATTGTCCAATGTTTCATTCAAATTGCGACGTGAACCAAAAAAGACGTTAGCCAAAACAACAAATCAGTAAAAAGAAAAAAAGTGTGTGTGTGTGTGTGTATGTGTGTGTGTGTGTGAGAGAGAGAGAGAGAGAAAGAGAGAGAGAGAGAGTGAGAGAGTGAGAGAGAGAGAATTAAAGGAAGATTACATGCTGTTAAATAGACCTTTTTCTTTTTATACGCATTCAGTTTCTTCGTTCTACCCGACGACCCTTCGCTTCTTCGTCTCGTTTTGGTTGGCTCAGCTTAAAAATTTCAAATTAGAATTAAAATTAAAACAATAGACATAAATAAACGAAAGGAAATTAAAAACAAAAATTATAAACAAAAAAAAAAAGTCGGAATAAATTTTTCCTCTCACTACAGCACATTCTTTCTTTCTTTCTCTCTCTCTTTCTTTCTTTCTTTCTTTTTTCTTTCTTTCTTTTCATTAGTTCCTAAGTCTTTCTTTCTTTCTTTATTTCTTTCTTTCCTTCTTTCTTTCTTTCTTTCTTCTCATTAGTTCCTAAGTATTTCTTTCTTTCTTTCTTTCTTTCTTTCCTTCTTTCTTTCTTTCTTTCTTTCTTTCTTTCTTTCTTTCTTTCTTTTCATTAGTTCCTAAGTCTTTCTTTCTTTCTTTCTACTACTTCCCAATTCGTGCGTTCTTTCTTTCTTTCTTTCTTTCTTTCTTTCTTTCTTTCTTTCTTTCTTTCTTTCTTTCTTTCTTTTCATTAGTTCCTAAGTCTTTCTTTCTTTCTTTCTACTACTTCCCAATTCTTTCTTTCTTTCTTTCTTTCTTTCTTTCTTTCTTTCTTTCTTTCTTTCTTTCTTTTCTAATTATTTTCTCTTACAGCACATTACAAAATAAATAAAGATTTGGATGCATCATTCTTTCAAATGCTTAAAAAGCTGGAAACCAACTTAACTACAATTTCCTTCTGACCAATTTTTCTCTCGGAAACGTTAAAACGTTATATTTTCCTTTATATTTTTCCCCCATTTTTCGATCTTTCTCTCTTTCTTCCCATTTCTCTACCTCTTCTTCCTCTTCTTCAATTGTCATTATTATTATTGTTATTGTTTGCGAATTTTTCACACCACTCTTTGCTGATGATTTTTCACGGAAGTTTGAGAGACTGCAAGTCTCCTCAAGTCTCAAGAACTCTTCTCAGTATTCAGGCTGATCTTAGCAATGTTGTAGTTTGGATGGTCTCTGTTAGTCCTCCGATTTCCTACTCTCTCAGTGCCTTTTAGGAATCGTTCCGAGCGCATCAATTACAATAAGTATTATCGTCACCTTCATGTTCCATAGCTTTTTTTGTTCTCTGGCAAGATCTGAATACTTGTTTCTCGATTCCTTTTCTTTGATTTTTACTCTGCGGTCCGCCAGAACGGCAAAGTCCACGATTAAGCAGGTTCCTTTTTTTTTTTTTTTTTATTAACTATCACAAGATAATTCCCTAATCCCGGCCCGAATACCATATTTGAACCGGGATTAGGGAATTATCTTTTCTCCTAGAGAGTTTTTCTCACTAACGTTAGCTGGTGTTTTTTCTCTGATATATATGAGCGATAGCAAGTCTCCTCAGATTTCCAGGACCCTTCTCATCATCATTATTATTATTATTATTATTATTATTATTATTATTATTATTATTATTATTATTATTTGTGTCTATTTTTATTGTTAATTTCTTTATTTCGTCATCACAATGTTCTATTCCTTTTTTGTTAGTACCGAAGAAAGAAAAAAAAAAGCAAAGGAAGTGGTCGTTCAAGTAAACGAACAATTATTTTTAAACGACAAACTTATGTCCGGTTTGTAAGCTTATTGCTTGAGGAGAAAAGTTGATTCCAAACGAAGAACGCGTCACAACTAATAGTAATGTCTTTAATACTACAGAATGTTATGTCGTTGTAATTGTACGTTTCAGGCCGACAGAAAATGAATGCCATTTTTCTTTCTTACTTTCTTTTTTCCATTCCGAGGCCAAAAGACATTGTCGTCTGGTACAGAGTTGAACCCTTCATTAACAATATATCGTCAGCGTTTCTGTGTTCGTATCGTCATTCGCAAATCCGTCCAATTGTACGAAATTTGTTAAATTATGAAGCACATTTTCTAGACATGTTTCCAAGTATTTAACTATTGGAAGCTGCGATTTTTTTCTTTCTTCTTTTTTCTTTTCAAATAATTAACGCTGGCACAGAACCCGTAAAGAATTTTGGTATTATTTGCTCAAGTACCGCTATTTCGTCTATTTGTCCGGTCCTGACAAAACCAGAAAATCACAACTCAAACTGCTAAGTACAACAAAAATAAATAAATTAGATTATAAATGAATAGATAAATAAATAAATAAATAATAAAGTAAGTAAAGTTGGCGACCATAGTCAAGGGTAACCCGAAGGCTCCCTTTTCAATCGCTACTACACCGAGGAGTAGGGAAGGGCGCAACACCTTTTCCTGGATTGCTCCACTTTAACATTGATCGGTACCTTATAATGCTGAGAGTTAAGCAAAAAGGCATCAAGTTCCATTTTTTGAGACTTTAGTATGACTCAACCTGGGATTGAACTTCAGTCTCCCTGGCCATTGGCGAACACCAAAAAAGAAAAAGAAACAACGTTAGTTTAATTAAAACATTACAAAATTTTTTGTTATTGTTGTTTTCTTTTTCTTTTATTTTAACGGGACTTCAATTCATTATTGTTTGGTTTCTATGTTTATTGGCATATCAACCTTCAAGGGTTATTTGATGCCAATGCTATCCTTGTAGAAGAACAGTAGTGACACGGTCTAACCCATAGCTGGCGGGGATTAGGGTGTTCATACATTGCTAAAAGGTATTAGTCCAAAAGTGAATAACGTTACTGGAGTTCGAACTCGCTTACTACGATGTCATAGTTTAGTACAACATCACGGGGACCCCTCTCTACGGTCTGGATACGTCTTTAATTGATCTATTGCAGATACTGAGAAAGGACAGACACAAGTTCGAATCTCATTGAGAGCTTATTCCATATTTGGTTGGGTTTAGTTTCTTTGTTTAAAGGCATATCAACCTTCGTGGGTTTAAATAACCCACGAAGGTTGAGATGCCGATGCCATTCTTATAGAAGAATAGTAATGGTACTATTTAACTTATACCTGATGTTTTAAAGAGGTGGGGTGGGGTTATATCTTTCCCAAGGTTATTCGTCCAAAGTGAACATAATAGCGTGACAGGAGTTCGAACTCGCTTCCTACGATGTCGCAGTCCAGCACTTCAGCCACTACCCTATGGGGGACTCAACAACTCCATATAGTTTGACCTCAAAATTTGATAAAAGACGAAAAAAAACAAAAAAAAAAACAAACATGCTAAGGACAGTTCGAGCAGCAAGGACGAACTCATAAGCACTGTTCGGACCCAGGAGACAGTCTAGAAAACTTACCAGGAGCGATAGATGTTAGGGATGAATGACGAGACCAAGAGAGAGAGAGAGAGAGAGAGAGAGAGAGAGAGAGAGAGAGGGAGGGAGAGAGAGAGAGAGAGTCATGGAACTGCTCTATCAGTGTCACTTCATGATGATGATGATAATAAAGGTTTGATTCTAATCATGACTATAACTTTGATGACAGTAACATAATATGAGTTAATATATGTTTAATATATATTAATATATACTCTTAAATAGATATGAAAATATAATAATAATAATATAATAATAATATAATGGTATAAAATATTTTGATATATGTTTAATATAATATATGTTAATATATGTTTAATATATGTTAATATATACTGTAAAATAAATATAATAATAATAATAATAATAATATATGTTAATATATGTTTAATATAATATGCTAATATATACTCTTAAACAAATATAAAAGTATGATAATAATAACATAATAATAATAATACAATAATAAAATATATGTTAATATATGTTTAATATAATACATGTTAATATATACTGTGAAATAAATATAAAAATATAATAATAATATAATGATAAAAGATACATGTTTGATATATGTTGAGATATGTTTAATATAATATATATTAATATAAACTATTAAATAAATATAATATGATAATAATAATAATATAATAATAATAATATAAGAATATAATATATTTTGATATATGTTTATCTTAATACATACTGTTAAATAATAATAATAATATATGTTAATATATGTGCTATAACCAAACGGGGGACATCTCCACTCTAAAAGGAACCCCTCTTAAACTAGTAGACAAATTCACGTACCTAGGAAGCAGCGTCGAATCAACCGAAAAGGACATCGAAACGAGGTTAACGAAAGCATGGACTGCTATCAATAGGCTATCGACTATATGGAAATCAGACCTAACCGATAAAATGAAATGCAGTTTCTTCCAGGCAGCGGTCACATCGATACTGCTATATGGATGCACTACATGGACGCTAACAAAACGGCTGGAGAAGAAACTAGATGGCAATTACACAAGAATGCTGCGTGCAATCCTGAACAAGTCCTGGCAGCAACACCCCACAAGACACCAACTGTACGGCCACCTGCCCCCTATCACGAAAACTATTCAAGTTAGGCGAACCAGACATGCAGGACACTGCTGGAGAAGCAGGGACGAACTCATAAGAGATGTACTCTTATGGATCCCCACACATGGCCGCGTAAAAGCAGGACGACCAGCACGAACATACATTCATCAGCTATGTGAGGATACAGGTTGTTGTCCTGAAGACCTGCCTAGGGCGATGAACGATAGGGAGGAGTGGCGAGAGAGGGTCAGGGATATCCGTGCTGCCAGCATGATATGATGATGATGATTATCTTAATACATACTGTTAAATAATAATAATAATAATAATAATAATAATAATATATGTTAATATATATATGCTTAATATAATATATGTTAATATATACAGTTAAATGAATATAAAAATATAATAATAATAATAATAATAATAATAATAATAACATAATAATATGATATATGTTAATATATGTTTAATGTTTCATTGTAATTCTTTAATGTTTCCTTATAATCTTTTTTTAAAATAGTGCACTTTCTTTAATCGGTTGTAATTATCGCTTGCTTGCTCACCGTTCTATGGTGTAACACTAAATGTCATCTGATGATGAGACTCCATTTCTGGAGATCGGTGGGATGTGGAGCACTCCTTCATTCCCAGGTCTATTCTGAGTGGTGGTATCTGTCAGGGTCACATCAATGGGTCAAATAGAACTTTTTCAAAGAAATTATGCGTATTCCACAGGACCGTGTGCAAAGAAGAAAGAAGAAAAAGAAAAAAAAAAGAAAAAAAAAAGTTAGATTAACCGGGTCATTAGCCTAATGGGTAGAGTGTTCGCCAGTGGTCTGGGAGACCGAAGTTCAATTCCAGGTCGAGTCATTCCAAAGACACAAAAATGCTACTTGATTTCGCCTTGATTAATACTAAACATACTAAGGTAAGAATAAAGGGTAAAGTGGAGCAATCCAGGGAATGGAGTAGCGCCCTCACCTTCATCTTGGTGTAGTAGCAATTGAAAAGGGAGCCTTTGGATCACCCTCGACTCTGGTCGCCCACTTTACTTTTTTGCTTAAATTTACACACTATTAAATGATCAAACTGTTCTATTTTTAATAATTCATTTGTTTGCACTCAGTTTAAGTGTTAACAATTCTATTTGACTCATAGATCGGACTCTATCAGGTGATACCAATCCCGACCAAAGTGGACATTGGAGCAATGGTAATGAAGATGTACTTCGCATTTCGTGACAGCCGTTACCTCTTTGCAGAGATGAATTTGGTGTATTCTACAGTCGCAGCAGATTCGACTAATTTTTTTTGTGACTTGGTAAACCATGATATTGATCAACCCTATTATTTCCATGTAGTTTATTTTTAATGGTTTTCATCTAAATGTGGGCGGGGTCTTTAATGGCTACTCAATCGTTTTCCAGTTGAACTTAATGATGGCTTTATTTGTTGGTTCATTTCATTATTTTAAAAATAATTTTCTACTTGTGCCATTGTATTATTTGGCACAAATTTTTATGGTTCTTTTTATCAAATATTTTAAGTGGTGTATTTATTAACAGAAAATGTTTATAAATCAAATAATCAAGTAACAAATAATTTTATACAGTTCTATGTATCTACTTCAGCGTCATCTCTAAGACATCTAGGGGTGTCCTCGCAATGATTGTAATGGTTAAAGCGATGGACTGCGAAGCCGTAGTACGCGAGTTCGTACTCCAGTCGTGCTATTACGTTCACTTTCGGGCTAATACTCTTGGGAAAGGTAAGAACCTCCTTATCCTCCCAGCTATGGGTTAAATAGTACCACAACTGTTCTTCTAGAAGAATGACTTTGGCTTTAAATAACCTACAAAGGTTGATATGCCATTAAACAAAGAAACCAAACGAAACCATGTATTTGTCGCTGCCTCCCACCAGACACGACTTGACACAAGGTCAAAAGCCCGAAGGCCGATTAAAGTGGGGATAAAGGGGAGGGGAAGGTCGGGAAGGAGCCGAGACTCGAACCCTGCTTGTCTGTGCTGCTCATCGGCTCACTTAGTGCAATGTGAGCCTGATGAGGCAAGCGGTTTCACGAACCCAAATGTGGGTCCGGGCACGTATGCCAGTTTACGGCTTAAACTAGACGCTTGGTCTAGTGCCGTACAAAGGGGACAAAAGTGCAACTCGCCCACCCGAAGGTTGCCCAGCCGAAGCTGGGGGCCTATTCGGCCCCGAGTCTGCTCTTGGTTTCGAGCACCCATCCGGCACGAATGCCAGACGGCCCAGCTAAAAAGCCGGGAAGACATCACTGTTTTTAGGAGGACAGTCTTACCGTTCTGCATGGAGTACAGTCAGTATATTTTAAGCCTCGCTGACAAAGTAGATTCTTGACATATCATCATCATCATCATGTCGTGCCGCCAGCACGGATATCCCTGACCATCTCTCGCCACTTCTCCCATTCATTCATCGCCTCCGGCAGGTCTTCTGGGTTATATCCCGTGTCCTCACATAGCTGTTGTATGTAAGTTCGGGCTGGTCGTCCTGCTTTTGCTTGGCCATATGTGGGGGTCCATAGGAGTACGTCACTTACGAGCTCGTCCTTGCTTCTCCAGCAGTGTCCGGCGTGTCTGGCTCGTCAAACCTGTATAGTTTTCGTGATGGGAGGCAAGTGGCAATACAGTTGGCGTCTCGTGGGGTGTTGTCGCCAGGACTTGTTCAATATTGCTCTCAACGTTCTTGTGTAGTTGCCGTCAAAGAAAGAAAGAAAAGAAGAAGATGTGAGTAATTGAAAGAAAGAAAGAATAAAAGAAAAAAAGGAAGTGAAAAAAAGAATAAGTAATTGAAAGGAAGAAAAAAGAATTAAGAAATAAATAAATGAAGAAAGAATAAGTAGTTGAAAGGAAGAAAAAAGAAAAAAGAAAGAAAGAAAGAAAAAAGAATAAGTAGTTGAAAGGAAGAAAAAAGAAAAAAAGAAATAAATAAATAAAGAAAGAATAAGTAGTTGAAAGGAAGAAAAAAGAAAAAAGAAATAAATAAAGAAAGAATAAGTAGTTGAAAGGAAGAAAATAGAAAAAAGAAATAAATAAATAAAGAAAGAATAAGTAGTTGAAAGAAATAAAGAGCGAAAGAAAGAAAGAGAGAAGGTATAAATTGTTGAAAGAAATAGAGAAATGCAAGTAGTTGGAAGAAAGAAAAAGAACAAAAGAAAGAAAGAAAGAATACAGGTGTAAGTAGCTGAAAGAAAAAAGAAAGAAAGAAAGAAGAAGTAGTAGTAGAAAGAAAGAATGTACTAAAAAGAAAAAAGTAAGTAATTGAAATAAAGAAAGAAAAAGAAAGAAAGAAGGTACAAGTAGTTTAAGGAAAAAAAGGAAAGAAGTAGTTGAAAGACAGAAAGAAGGGATTTGAAAAAAGAAAGAAACAGTGAATATGTAAATTGTTGAAGGCAAAAAGAAGGAAAGAAATAAAGAAAGAAATTATAAGTTGTTGAAAGAAAGAAAGAAAGAAAGAAAGAAAGAAAGAAAGAAAATATAAGTATATGAAAGAAAATAAAAGAAAATATGAATATTTAAAAGAAAGAAAAGAAGAAAGAAAGGAGGAAGAAAAAAGCATAAGTAGTAGAAAGAAAGAAAGAAAAAAAAAAGAAAGATGAAAGTAGTTGAAAGAAAAAAAGAAAGAAAGTAGTTGGAAGAAGAGAGAAAGTAAGAAAGAAAGATAATAGTTGAAAGAAAGAAAAAATGAAGATATAAGTAGTTGAAAGAAAGAAAGAAAGAAAGAACCTAGTTGAGAGAAAGAAAGAAAGAAAGAAAGAAAGAAAGAAAGAACCTAGTTGAGAGAAAGAAAGAAAGAAAGAAAGAAAGAAAGAACCTAGTTGAGAGAAAGAAAGAAAGAAAGAAAGAACCTAGTTGAGAGAAAGAAAGAAAGAAAGAAAGAACCTAGTTGAGAGAAAGAAAGAAAGAAAGAAAGAAAGAACCTAGTTGAGAGAAAGAAAGAAAGAAAGAAAGAAAGAACCTAGTTGAGAGAAAGAAAAAAAGAAAGAAAGTAGTTGGAAGAAGAGAGAAAGTAAGAAAGAAAGATAATAGTTGAAAGAAAGAAAAAATGAAGATATAAGTAGTTGAAAGAAAGAAAGAAAGAAAGAAAGAAAGAAAAAAGAAAGAACCTAGTTGAGAGAAAGAAAGAAAGAAAGAAAGAAAGAACCTAGTTGAGAGAAAGAAAGAAAGAAAGAAAGAAAGAGAAAAACAGTCGTTGTTGGAGAAATGTAGATGAAATTTTAAATGAATGTAGCAAAAGAAAACAGATGAAATATTCCCTGGAGAAAGGGAAAAGAGTTGAAAAGGGGAAGATATCTGTATGAAAAAAGGCGGTCAGCTAGAAAAAGTGTGTAAGAATTTTTAAGTCCTGATGAAGGTTCATTAGAACCGAAACGTTATAACATAGCCTTTCTTTTACATAAAATTCTTTTCTTTCCATTGCTTTGTTTTTCAATTTTTCTCTCCCGTTGACTCCGTCACACGGACGAGAACCTCTCTACAACATCTCTGAATAGACACAGGATGTAGTCTAGAGGAGCTGCAGAATGCGATGGACGATGAAGACGAATGGAGCGAGAGAGTTTCAGGGAAATCTGAGCTCACGTCATGACATCATGGTGATGATCATGATGAGAATATATATATATATATGTATGTATACGTATCTAAATTATCCAGTCAGTGTCCAAGGACAGTTGGTGTGGATTATTCTTTACGTAGAATATATGAGGGTAATCATATAAATCTATGAGAGTGCTCAATGTATGGCTATTGTTAGTTCCCTATTTGTTCTCTAGGGTATAACAAAATTCACATTCAGAGCGTATATAGTACAATTAAATGGAGACTCAAACTCGGTTAAGTTGTCATAATAAATTTATTTCGGTGGAGAATATTTTTTCCTTATTTATCTTCTGAATACGAACTGTAACTCCTCATTCGCATCTCTGGGACAATACAGAGCACGTAAAAGAATCATCTGACGAGACGGAGAATATACCAACAATATTCCCCGCCGAAATAAATTTATTATGACGGCTTAACCGAGTTTGAGTCTCCATTTAATTGTACTATATATATATATATATATATATATATATATATATATATTCATCATACAACGTGTGAAAGCACGTGCGATACCCTAGCCTCATCAGCTAGTCACAGAGAGAAAATGAAAGAAAGCGGAAAGAAAATCAAATACTTAGATCTTGCCCAAGAGCAGAAAAAAAACTATTGAACGTAATGGTAACGATAATACTACTTGTAGTTGGCATGCTTCGAACTATTATCAATGGTTTGTAAAAGAGATCAGAGAAATGAAACAAAAACATCCAGACCACATAGTTGAATAGTTTCAAGTATTCATTTCTAACACTAATAATTCTATTTAATATTAATCATTTGTTCGCACACAGTTTAAATGACTTCAAGAATTGCTACTTAATTCTGTTTGTAATAGTAATTCTATTTGCACATAGCGAAATAGTTTTAATTAACTATTAATAATAATATTTAGTATATGATTGAACAATTCTTTTTTACCTATATATGGGAAGCTAATGGGTACTTCTACTCTAGGTCCGAACGGACCAGAGAGTAATGTTGATGAAGGGGTACTCCACATTTCCCAGAGCTTCAGGACTGGAACCTCACCAGCAGATGCAGTTAGAATCATAATCAGAAAATTCGTTGTGGATAGTGGGTACTGTCGGCGTATTCTACGGATTTAATCGGTGGGCGGAAAAATTTCAAAATGTTGACGAGTGACAGAAAAAAACACGTCGTGAGTGAATGGAGCCCTCTTAGGTCGCATACAGAGAAAATAAGCAATAGTGGTGTGGGAATGTCAATCAGGAATGTGTTCTACCTCGGGTGTGTGTATGAGGGTTGGATGCGAGCAACATTCTTGCCTTTGTTCTTATTTTTCACATATCGAAATTGCATGGATGATGGTGGGAGTGACGGAGGGATTAGTCTATACAAATATTATGTATACATCCATGTACCTATGTACCCGATTATCAATATACATCATTCTACCCACACAACACCCACGTCTCTCAGCCCACCAACTTACAACTAGTTGGACAAAGCACTGGGAATGGGTATTTTGTAATCTTAGTGGATATATAGTTTTCTATCAATCACATTCTTCTCCCCCGCTCTCACACACACACTCTCTCTGTATATATATATATATATATATATATATATATATATATACGTATATATATACGTACATACGTATATACA
>OY757935.1:30809557-30864557 GCA_963585895.1 Sepioteuthis lessoniana
GAACGATATGGAGATATAAATACTCTGAGACAGATAGATAGATACGTAGATAGATATGAACAGGTTGTGAGAGATCGATCAATTGATGAATATATATGAAAAGATGGAAGCAAAGAGATATCTATGAAAAGAAAGTAGCATATATATATATATATATATATATATATATATATATATATAGCTAGATAGATAGATAATAGAATAATGGGCTGTGATATAATGAGAGATGTAAATAGATCGATCAATATATAGATAGATATGAAAAAAGAGGAGTAGATAGACATATATATATATATATATATATATATAGAGAGAGAGAGAGAGAGAGAGAAAGAGAACGATTAAGAAAGAGAGAGAAAACAGGCTATAATAGACAGGAATTGAGTAGATAGATAGATTGATAGATAGAAAGAAAGCATGAAAAGGGAGAGAGAGAGAGAGAGAGAGAGAGAGAGAGAGAGGGAGAGAGAGAGGAAGAGGTACCAGAAAGCAGGCTATTTATCATGCTACCTTGCCTGGTTTTTTAGATAGACATGAACAAAGTAATATATATATATATATATATATATATATATATATATATATATATATATGTGTGTGTGTGTGTGTGTGTGTGTATGTGTGTGTGTGTTTAGAAAGAGAGAGAGAGAGAGAGAAAACAAGTTCCTGTTGAATGTTAAACATTTCTATATAGTCAAAACACACACACACACACACACACACAAACACACACACACACACACACACACACACACACACAAACACAAACACAAAAAGATACAAAATCTGTCTGGTCATGACTTTGTTTCTCTAAAATGACTCAAACGTAATGGAAATTTTTGGCTTGTTTATATAAGGTTACCTATATAAACCGGTTATATCATGGTATGTGGACCTCTCCTGAATATGTCTAGGTGAGGAGATAGGTAGCAAATGCGTCCGTAGACTGGTAAGAAATAGGTAGGTTGTTAAGCAGGTGTCTAGGTCATATATATATATATATATATATATATATATATATATATATATATATATATATATATATATATATATATATATATATATATTAGGTGCTTGTGGGTGCAAACCTATCCTATAGCATAGCCGAATCCGGGTAAATGTTTTAAACATTAAATTCAACCCGAATATTTATTTTTTAAAGAAATTTCTCAGTAGATATCTCTTGTCAAAACAGGCCAGCAAATGATTAAGTAATAAATTTATCGAATTCATTATTTATTTCAGTTTATTTTCGTTCGATTTCGTTTAATGAGGATAATCATTTTTTTTTTTGTATTCTCCGGCCATCTGGAGGGAATCGAAAAGAAAACTGGATTCACTAGACGCTGTCTTAGATTGCTCATCAAAATCAACCCGTTAAGGCAATGTCTGTTAGATAGATAGATAGATAGATAGATAGATGGTTGATTTGTTAGTTGGGTTTCATGACATATCAACTTTTGTAGGTTATTTAATGCCAAATCCATTTTATACAAATAATCAGTTCTATTTCAAACAATTAAGTTTAGCATAAGTACAGTTTAATTGTAAAAAATATTTCTATTTCAAGGTATTCAGTTTATTCAAACGGTTCTAATTCAAACAATCCAATTTAGTATTAGTATAGTTTATTTACACTCAGTTAAATGTCAAAACAGTTCTATTTTAAACGATTTAGTTTAGCATAAGTACGCATTCTAAATGTAAGTAACAGTTTAATTCTCTAAAACATTTCTATTTCAAGTTGTTCTGTTTAGTCTTACAGTTCTAATTCGAACAATTCAGTTTAGTATAAGTATAGTTTTTGTTTACACACAGTTAGATGTCAAAACAGATTGACAAACGTACCTTGCATGGTGTTTTCAAATAATTCAGTTTAGCATACAAAAACATTTCTATTCAAACAATTCAGTTTAGCGTATGTACGTAGTTTAGTTCTATTTGACCTATAGAAAGGACCCTATCAGATGCTACCATTCTAGGCCAGAGTGGACCTGGGAACGAAGGCAATGAAGGAGTACTCTGTATTCCCTAAAGCTCCAGCATAACTGGACACTCACTCTCAGATTGTTTAATGCCATATCCAGGTCACTCGATGAAGGGGTCATACCCCTCTGCAGAGATGCAATCGGTGTATTCGACAGCTCCAGACGACTGGGTAGATAGATAGATAGATAGATAGATAGATAGATATGAATTGAGCAGAGTTGATAGAGTGAAAGACAGAGATATTGTGAGAAAGATAAACGTACAAGATAGACATGTTTAAGATAAGATAGATAAATAGATACTGGCATGAATTGAGTGTAGATAGATAGATAGTTTTGTTTTTTTTAATGGCAAATTATCCTTTGCTGGTTATTTAAAGTCAAAGTCAAAGCCCTACTCCTAGAAGAACAGTAGTGGTACTATTTAACCTACAGTTGGGAGGATAAGGGGGTTCTACCTTTCCCAATGGTATTTGCCCGAAAGTGAACGTAACAGCGAGACTGGAGTACGAACTCGCTTACTACGATTCTGCAGTCCATCCATTTGATCATTACACACGAGGACACCCCATTAAAAAATTAATTAGAACAAAATAGTTAGCCATGGATTGATCAGGGAATATATATATATATATATATATATATATTCCCCGATATATATATATATATATATATATTATATATATATATATATATATATATATATATATCAGTGCGACTCTAGCCTATTTTGCTACTCGTGCTCCCCCCCGACACTATCTCAACTTCAGTTCCCAACCCGTGGTCCGTGGACCCAAAGTAATTCATCATAGTGGCTATTGCGTGATTCTCCATTGTATAGCACAGATTGACAAACGTACCTTGCATGGTGTTTTTTTTTGTAAACAATCAAGATACTATATAATTTGTAGTCTTGTTAATACAGTAGATAAGATAATTTTTTTCCTTTCGAAAGTATAGAAGAAAAGAGAAGATGTTCATTACTATGACGAGAAAAATATGTTTATTAGAATAAAGAAGCTGATGACAATATACACAGACACAGCTAGTAGTTTCAATTTCGCTTAAAATAAAGATTATTTGTTGAAAATGTATTCAAATAAACAAATTTTAGTTACAGAATGTAATATATGCAACATTCATTAAAGAAATATACATCTGTTAGTGAAAAAACGAATTAAAACACGCCGTTTAGCCAACATTTACCATAGCGATGATGATGATGTCGGCGACTGTTCTAATCTGCTATCCTCTCTCTCTCTCTCTCTCTCTCTCTCTCTCTCTCTCTCTCGGTCCCTCTCCCTCTTCCCAATATATCTATCAACAGTCGCACGTGCTAAGATTTTTGAGCACAGTGGTAGGGTTGCTCTTGCTATTGGCTACAGCTAAAAGCGTATTTCTCTAACATTACTGTTATTATAAGGGTCTAGTGCCTGGCACGGATCGGGCGTTCAACATTATAGCCGATTTTATGGGATGTTCAATGATTCTGACGGTGGCCGGACAAAGACCATCCGTTCAAAACAGCATCGTTGTATTATTCCCAGATATATATTTATGAACTTTTGGCTACTTAGTTATCGAAACTTGAATAGATACGTAATTTAATTGAGATCAGACGAAGTATGTTTGCTTGAAATTAATGGATGATTTTTAATCCATTTTGAATAATATTGACCAAGTTATTGGTCGTGCCGGGCACGTGTAGCACTAGTCCCATCTCCGCCCCTGATATATATATATATATATATAGAGAGAGAGAGAGAGAGAGACAGAGAGAGAGAGAATAGAAAGTGTGTATAAAAAGGAGATTCTTAACAGCATATTCAGTGTCCTTAAAATATTATTACGTTGTTATTCAAATATTATTACGTTGTTATTCAAATATTATTACGTTGGTGTCTAAATTATTTTCTCCTGTTATTTCAACAAGAACAAGAATCTCGTTTTTCGATATTTTTTTATCCACAAAAAGATTTTATTTTTTATTATTCTTAAAATTCGGTTTCAGTTAGATTTATAATTTTTGGTTGGCTGTTTGGTTAGTCTCCCTTGATTTTCTTTAAACTCTTTTGTGTTTAATTGCAATACGTGAAACCCTATAATTGTTTTCTGAAAACTTATTAGTATAAAATAGGAAGAGTTAGTTGAGAGCATATGATAGGGGTTAAATTATTTGTCTTATATAGGAATACTTGCTATAACCACAGGAAGTTATTTGTAGTTGAAAATATTTAATAGTGTATAAATTAGTTGAAATAGATAGGAATACTTGATATAATTTATCTGCGTATGAACAAATGATAAGCAAAAAAGTTTTTTCAAAAAATGCAACGTAATATTGAAAATATAGTTATGATTACAATGAACCGTTTAGAAAATAAACAAATTTCGTCATTAAAAAGCTGAGTTGATATGCAATTAAAGAAATGAGCTGAACTAAACTAATAATTTTAGTTTTAAGCACTTCATGTTTAGCTGTAACATCAATGTTTGTATTTATAAAGTTCACAATCATTTGAAACCTGTAAATACTTCAAAGTTAGTTGTTTCCAAAGCCATTCTCCTAGAAGAACAGTAGTAGTACTATTTAACCCATAGCTGGGAGGATAAGGGGTCCATACCTTTCCCAATGTTATTTATCCGAAAGTGAACATAATAGCGCGACTGGAGTAAGAACTCGCTTACTACAGTCCATTGCTTTAACCCTTACACCACAAGGACACCGCCCACTTAATAGCAATATCAATGCTTTAAGAGTCAATAAAGTTCGTAATCATTTTGAATGTGTGAACAGTGCTTTGGTTTGGTTTCTTTTGCTTAATGACATAACAACCTTCATGGGTTACTTCATTCCAAATTCATCCTTGTAGAAGAACAAGTACCATTAAACTTTTAGCTGGAGGGATAAGAGGGTTCATGTCTTTCCGAAGCGTATTTGTCCGAAAGTATAATTAATGGCGCGACTGGAATTCGAACTCGCTTATTACGGATGTCACATATTAGCCACAACACCTCGTGAACATCCACTATATCTTGTTGCTACATGAATATTTTAAGAGCCAATGTATTGATAAGGTTACAATTTCTTTTTAATGGTATATCGATCATTGTAGGTTATTTAGTGCCAAATCCTCTAAATACTTATTGAACAAGTCATGGAGGCAACACCTCACAAAGCAGCAGCTGTACGGCCACTTACCACCCATCACGAAAACTGTCCAAATTAGACGAACCAGACATGCAGGATAATACTGGAGAAGTAGGGACGAACTCATAGGTGACGTACTCCTGTAGACTGAACGAGAAAAGGCAGATCGACCAGCTAGAACCCACACACAGCAGCTCAGTGCCGATACGGGATGTAGCCCTGAAGACCTGCCGGAAGTAATGGACGAAAGAGAAGGGTGGCGAGAAAGGGTCAATGAGATCTGTGCTAATGGCACGATATGATGATGATAATGATGATGAGATATACATTCATGCTCAGTTGTGGAATCAAATATTGGTTTGGTTTCTTTGTCTAATGGCATATAAACCTTTGTAGGTTATTTAATGCCAAAGCCATACTCCTAGAAGAACAGTACTTGTACTATTTAACCCATAGCTGGGAGGATAAAAGGGGTTCATACCTTCCCCAAGGGTATTTGCCAGAAAGTGAACGTAATAGCGCGATTGGAGTACGAACTCGCTTACTACGATTCCGCAGTCCATTGCTTTAACCCTTACACCACAAGGACACCCCCCACTTAATTGCAATATCAATGCTTTAAGAGTCAATAAACTTCGCAATCATTTTGAATGTGTGAACAGTGCTTTGATTTGGTTTCATTTGTTTAATGACATAACAACCTTCGTGGGTTACTTCATTCCAAATTCATCCTTGTAGAAGAACAAGTACCATTAAACTCTTAGCTGGAGGGATAAGAGGGTTCATGTCTTTCCGAAGCGTATTTGTCCGAAAGTATAATTAATGGCGCGATTGGAAGCAATGGACGAAAGAGGAGGGTGGCGAGAAAGGGTCAAGGACACCCGTGCTGATGGCGCGACATGATGATTATAATGATGATGAGATATACATTCATGTTCAGTTGCAGTATCAAATATTTTAAATATTAAATTGAATAGTTCTTTTGACTTGGTGACGAAAACTTATCGTGCTCTACAACGCCGTGTCATAATAAACCTCGAAGTATTGGTAAGTGAATGGTTGATCTACTCTGCTCATAGCCCCACCCGGATTAAATAAGAAAAAATCAAAAACAAGGAAACTCAGTTACGCCTGAGATTTTGAAGATTTGTTTATATTTCTCTTATTGATCGACACAGACAAATGTCTTGTACTGTTAGCCTTACCTTAGCTTGGCACAAGGCCAAAAGTGTGCAATACCCAGCGAGTATTGAAGCGACTAAACAGCATTTTTTTATGTAACGAACTTTGTAAGTATTATGATGAAGAGAAATCAATATGAACACTGATATATTCTGCTCCAATAAAAAATGGCGTTTGCACATTTAGAGGATATTCACCTGCTTTTTATCTAGCAGTAAATAAACTAAGGATAGAGGATTTGGTTTGGTTGGGTTTTAGGGCATATCAACCATTGTAGGTTATTTAATGCCGAATCCCCTTTATACATATATATTAAATATATAGGATTTGGTTTGGTTGAGTTTTATGGCATATCAACCATTGTAAGTTATAAGTACTCTTTATACATATATATCAAATAGCTTATATATGATTTAGTTATGTTTAGTTTTATGGTATAGTAACCCTTGTAGATTATGTAATGCCAAATCCTCTTTATACATATATATTAAATATATAGCATTTGGGTTGACTGGGTTTTATGGCATATCAACAATTGTAGGTTATTTAATGCCAAATCCTCTTTATACATATATATTAAATATATAGCATTTGGGTTGACTGGGTTTTATGGCATATCAACAATTGTAGGTTATTTAATGCCAAATCCTCTTTATACATATATATTAAATATATAGCATTTGGGTTGACTGGGTTTTATGGCATATCAACCCTTGTAGGTTATTTAATGCCAAATCCTCTTTATACATATATATTAAATATATAGGATTTGGGTTGACTGGGTTTTATGGCATAACAACAATTGTAGGTTATTTAATGCCAAATCCTCTTTATACATATATATTAAATATATAGGATTTGGGTTGACTGGGTTTTATGGCATATCAACAATTGTAGGTTATTTAATGCCAAATCCTCTTTATACATATATATTAAATATATAGCATTTGGGTTGACTGGGTTTTATGGCATATCAACAATTGTAGGTTATTTAATGCCAAATCCTCTTTATACATATATATTAAATATATAGCATTTGGGTTGACTGGGTTTTATGGCATATCAACCCTTGTAGGTTATTTAATGCCAAATCCTCTTTATACATATATATTAAATATATAGGATTTGGGTTGACTGGGTTTTATGGCATAACAACAATTGTAGGTTATTTAATGCCAAATCCTCTTTATACATATATATTAAATATATAGGATTTGGGTTGACTGGGTTTTATGGCATATCAACAATTGTAGGTTATTTAATGCCAAATCCTCTTTATACATATATATTAAATATATAGGATTTTGGTTGACTGGGTTTTATGGCATATCAACCCTTGTAGGTTATTTAATGCCAAATCCTCTTTATACATATATATTAAATATATAGGATTTGGGTTGACTGGGTTTTATGGCATATCAACAATTGTAGGTTATTTAATGCCAATGTTATATAATGGCCGAGGGTTTCGTTTTATATATATTGCCTTTGGGTTTAGTTAGGCTCAGCACATGGGTTAGTTAGGAGCAAACTTGAGCACAGGTGTTGACGCGCGTGCGGGGAGGATGTGTCGTTCACAGATGTCAAAATAAAAATCCCAGATAGAAAGGTTGACCAGTGGATGCTAATGACGTCATGCACAATAAGCGCACGCGGAGGATTTTGGGGATTTTGAAAATGTCAGTTAGTTGAGTTGAGTTCTGCCTCGGAAGAAGACGGTTGACTTTGGCTTGCTCGCAGTGGCCTTGTGGCGGGTGCTACACTTGTTGGGGGGGGGGAGCAGATGGAAAAGCCAACATAGAAAGATTGTGCCTCCCTCTCCTTATGTCGAAAAACCTTTTAACTCAAAGGTAATAAAAAAAAAAAAGTTTCATACCTGAACTAGGAAGTCGTAAGTGTTCTTCGTGTTTCTGGATTCCTATGTTCTATGTATATATGTTATGAAAATTCTATGTACGTTTCACGTATCCATGTATGGCGATGTTACACCAAATCCTCTTTATCCGTTTATATTGATATATATGATTTTGTTAGGTTTGGTTTTATGGCATATCAACCATTATAGGTTATTTAATGCCAAATCCTCTTCATACATATATATATTGAATATATATGATTTGAGAATACATCTTATTGATAACATTTTTAAACGAGCCTAATCTCATTTTTTTGCTAGCACTTAAATGGCCTCAACTATTTCTAACACGAACAATTCTATTTACAACTAATTATTCCTTTGAACACAGTTAAACGATTTCGAATATTGATATTTAACACTAACAATTTAGTTCAATATCAGTCATTTATTTTAACACAGTTCAGTAAAATCACTGACAATGAAAATGTGAATGTTCCGAAAATATCGAACATGTTTCAACTGACATAACATTTGAACATTTCTACGTTTCGTTAAAAGCTGCTGATCAAAAGTGTCGAGATTGCTTATCAAAAAGTAACGATAATTTGTATTGAATAGTCAAGACGAAATCTAGACTTTTATATATGAGGGTCGTTCAATAAGTCAGATGAAATATGGCCTACGGAGTTATCAACAGGTAATACTGTTTACAGTGGAGTCCTTTTCTGGGAAATCAATAGGGATGGATCCTTTTATGTCATCTGCGCCCAGAACTTTTTATTTACCGGAGAGTCAGTGTATTTCCGCTTCATAGGATGTCTTTTCAGGTCAGCCTCGTTGTGGTTAACGCATATTTAGCCCATTCATAAACATTTCTTTTTGACTAAAACATAATTCTCCGTATACATAACAATTTCTTCTGTAAATCTCATATGGTTTGCACTTCTCAACCAACAAATATTTGATGAAAGACCTCTGTTCTATTTGTAGTGGCCAACCCATGTTTAGCCCATTCATAAAGATTCTTTTGACTAAAACATGTTTCTCTGTACCCATTAAAAATTCTTCTGTAAATTTCACATAGTTTGCACTTCTCAGCCAACAAATATTTGAAGAAAGACCTCTGTTCTTTTTGTAGTGGCCAACCCATGTTTAGCCCATTTGTAAAGATTCTTTTGACTAAAACATATTTCTCTGTACCCATTAGACATTCTTCTGTAAATCTCACATGGTTTGCACTTCTCAACCACCAAAAGTTTAAAGACAGACTTTTGATTAATCCTGGAGCAATCTGTTTGATTTACCACCTTTTTGAATAGCCTCAAAACGAATGTTTAGAGAGTTTAAAAATAATTTTTTGATAAAAACCAATTTTGATCAATGTAGAGTTTACATTCATAGAAAAAAAATCCAAAAAATATATTCTACTTTAAAAAAAAAATATTCTTCTGATTTTTTGAATGACCGTCGTATAAACCCAATGTCTCCCCTACTGGTAAAATGAGACGCAAGATCAATTTTTTCAATGCGGAAAACAACTGGTTTGAATTCCTTCTCCCAGACTGATTGCCTTGACACGGTTAAATAGCCTATTTTGCCCTAATATTTTACCGATAGCTAGAAGAATAAATATGCTTTTGGGCTTTTTTTGTGGATTTTTTTCTTTTATTAAGTCCATGAATTATTATTCTAGAATTTGTAGAATTGTTGTATAGCTGCATACATATACATATACAAATATATGCAGAAACATAGTCAACAATAATAACGAACTTCAATGAACGAACGAACACACTTCTTTATGAAAGATATATCTCTCACACTTTATTCTCGAAAGGGTTGATGTTGGTTGTGAGTGAGAGATGAGTAGGAGACGGGAACAGACTGTTATTTTGACCCAAAGTTCTTCTTTCGACCATAGCAGCACTTCTTTCTCATCTTGGCTTGGGGTTGCTCAACCGTGGGTCACTGAGGGCCCAAAGCCCTCTGTCTGCCGCTGGCACTCACTTCGGCATTTTGTCCCCAACTGATTCCAACTCCAACTGACTCAAGCTGTCTGTGTCTTGGTTATATTTTTGCTTGACATCCACCTGCTTCCGCTGTTCTTCCGCTTATTTACACAGGTGCATCCCTTGATTGACGGCTCGGTCGTGGGTCAATATGTTACAGAACCTGGAACAGCTCATTTTGGGAGGCTGCAAAGCGCATGTCAAATCAGCGGGCCGACAAGTGAGGAAGAACGATGCGCAATAAAATTCTGTCTTAAACTTAGAAACAGATATGTATAGAATGCTTCAGACTGCCTTTGGAGCATCTTGCATGAATCGAGCATCAGTTTTTCAGTGGCATAAGAGATTCAAGGAAGGCAGGGAGTCTTTGAGGGATGATGAGAGGTGTGCGAAGAGTAAGGAAGTCAATACACCAGAGTTGATTGGCCAAAGGGTTAGGGTTACTATGTTGATGTTTTAAGGGAGTTCAGGAAGAGATTCCTTGGGAAGAGGCCAGCAATCTTCAAATCAGGTCAGTGGCATTTCCACCAGGACAATACACCAGTCTACAACTCCATCCTTGTCACATACTATTTGACCAAGATGGGCATCAAGACAGTCCCTCAGCCTCCCTATAGTCCAGACCTTGCTCCCTATGACTTTTGGTTATTCCCTAAGCTCAGAGGCTGTCGTTATGAGAGAATTGAGGAGATGAAAGGGGATGTGACGAAGGTCATTGACACGCTCACACAAGAGTACTTCCATGGGGCCTTGCCGAAGTTGTTGGAACGGTACAACAAATGCATTTCAGCCGGAGGAGATTACTTCGAAGGGGACTAGAGTTTCATGTGTGTACTATCAATAAAAGTGCCCATACGAAAAAAAGTCAAGAAACATATTTAATGATCTTCGTATATATATATATATATATATATATAATTTGTTAGCGAATAATTTGTAGCTAACTTTATTTTTGAAAGAGCTAGAGCATATTTGTTTGCACACAGTTAAATGGTTTTAAGTATTACAATCTAACATTAATAATTTGGTTTTATATTATTCCTTTGTTTGCACACCGTTTAAATGGTTTCAAAGATTGCAGTCACAGTGCCAGTGACCTTAAACCACCGCCCTCTCGCACCTTTAAGATAAAATAGGGTTGGATACTTGTTTCCCACAATAGCAATTTGTAGAAAATAGTCAGGACAGTTATATAGCTTCTTGAGCTTGATGTAACCAGCCAAACGATAAAATATGGTCTTTCCGCCCGTTAGTTTTGCTCGTAATGGTCAAAGCAGAGTGTTACAGCTCACGTGGCCACTCTGGTTGTCGAGTCATGGACTGCTCAGCCACCAGGATTTCTTTTCCAAGAATTACGGGTCACCAATTCGGGCCAAAAGATAGCCTCGTTGGGTGGGAGGAGGTGTCTTGCCCCTCAGCAAAGATGTGGTCAGCGTATTCTACAGCCCCAACTGACAGGCCGATCATAGTTTCAAGTAACTAGTTTTACTTGATAATCCTGCTTGTACTCTGCTATATGGTTGTAAGTATTCTTATCTAATACTAATAATTTACAAGCTTCGAGTATTTCAAGCAACGATATGATTTCAAGTAACTTGTAATAATCTTTGTAAACAATTATGTAACAGTACAACTGCCTTCTCCAAAAACTGGGAGGATTCCACTTTCAATCCGCTGACTCTTTTGCTTGGCTGGTTATGTCATCGGATAGCACGGTCGATCTGCCTACCCGCCCCCGTTGTGGACACGACTTAGTAACAAACGATAATAGTTAGTTTTGAAAAAAAAGAGTCTTTAAAATGGTAAATAAATTTGCCCTTCCCGATGAGTAGTTGTGATAGAAAGGAGACCTAATTCATGAATTAACTGTTAGTCAATTTTTCGATATCCTGAGTCAGGCATAAGGCCTCCCAAATCTTCGTATTAAACTTAGACTTGTCTCTCTCGCTTTCCATAGTCTGTTATAAGAGTATCTCAGTAGCGGTTATGTTAGTTTTTCTCAATCTCTTGCTAGGCTGGTACAAGGTGATTTCAAGTAGCGTATTATGTTCGATTTTCTCCTTTTTCTGATCAATAGATTTATTCGACTAGGTTTCTGTTAGAATATCTTGCAATTATAATAATAAGTAAGTAAAGTTGTCTCCCTTTAGTCGAAGGCGACCCGAAGGCTCCCTTTTCTGTAGCCACAGAGTAGGGGAGGGCGCTACTCCTTTCCTTGGATTGCCCCACTTTACCCTCGATACGTCCCTTATAATGCCGAGTGTTAAGCAAGGAAGTATCAAGTGCCATTTTTTAAGTCTTTGGTATGACTAGACTTCGGATTGAACCTCGGTCTCCCGGACCATTGGCGAACACTCTACCTACTAGACAAATGAGAGTTTCAAGTAACTATTCTTTATAACAATAATTCACACACAGTGATATGATTACAAGTGATCCTAATTAATACAAATCAAGATTAATCTATTTTACCCATACACGAGACACTAACAGGTTCTACCACTGCGCGTCTGAGCGGATTTATTTAGAGAAGCATCGGATGTATTCTACAGCTCCACCCGACAGGGCAAGTCTGTATTTGATTAAATGCATATGGATTTAGTACATGTGAATCCATATACATATAATTATATTCATGAACATATCATTTTTTTCGATACACATATATATATATATTTATTTATATATCATCATTCACACACACTGTTTCATTGTATCACAGCTCTCAGTGTAGTTAGACCTGCGAGACACTTGAAGCCACGATCAAAACCTGGCTGTTTTGTGTCAGTTGGATATCTTACCCCAGAGCCATCGACATTTTCAGCATGAGTGAAGGAATTTTTTGGTGCACACCTTTTTTTTTACATATTTGTTATCGACAACTGGAGTGCTCAATTAAAAAAAAAAGAGCTATACATTTCTGTATATATATGTATATATATATATGTGTGTGTGTGTGTATCTGTGTGTCTGTGTGTGTATATATAAATTCACACACACACATATATATATATATTATGATATCATGAAATATATAATAATATATAGAATATATTATATAATATCATATTTATATATGAATGTTATATTATATAATAATATATTAAATATATCCCTTATCCTTTCTCGACACCTCTCCCTATCGATCATCGCTTCCGGCGGGTCCTCAGGGCGACACCCCGTATCCTCGCAGAGCAGCTGTATGGAGGTTCGAGCTGGTCGCCCTGCTTTTACTCGGCCATGTGATTGGTGATTGGTGGCCGTACAGCTGCTGCTTTGTGGGGTGTTGTCTCCAGGACTTGTTCAATATTGCTCGCAGCCTTCTTGTGTAGTTACCGTCAAGCTTTTTTTCCAGCCGTTTAGTTAGCGTCCATGTAGGGCTGACCTCCATGTCAATGCACACAAAATGGAATATATGTGCTTTAATCAAACAGGCGACATTTCCACACTAAACGGTAGCTCTCTAGACAAGTTCACTTACCTAGGAAGCAGTGTCTCATCGACCGAGACAGACAGCGACATGCGACAAACAAAGGCATGGACAGCTATCAATAGACTATCGGTCAAATGGAAGTCAGACCTGACCGATAAGATGAAACGCAGTTTCTTCCAAGCAAGATATAATAATTGAAAATTATATATTAATTTTTATATATGTTTCATAGCATGGATGCTTTTCTGTGACCACTGGTTTCCACGGCAATCATCATTCGATGATTGCCGTATAAAGATGACGTTGAAACCAGTGGTTGCAAATAAGCAAACATCATTTCAAACTGTAAAATTATCTCACTTATCTGCTGTATCAATATTTCAAGGTCCAATGTATAAAACTAGTTCAAAATAATTTTTGGTTCTTACTGCTGGAGAAGCAAGGACGAGCTCATAAGCAATGTACTCCTGTGGACCCCCACACATGGATGTGCAATAGTGGGACGACCAGCACGAACCTACATACAGCAGCTGTGTGAGGACACGGGATGTAACCCTGAAGACCTGCCGGAGGCGATGAATGATAGGGAGGAATGGCGAGAGACGGTCAGGGATATCCGCGCAGGCGGCGCGACATGATGATGATGATGATGCATCTATGTTACCACGATAAAGCCGAACTTTCACGAGCGTTTCCGGGCCGATATTGGAAAGAATCGGAAGATGCCGACAAAACGCCTAGCCAATCAAATTTAAGTAAGCAGACGATAAAATAATTCAATCAATTTGTTGACGAAGTTACGAGAACAGTATTATTCAAGCAATTTTAAACAACATGAATTTATCGCAGCTAAGCGACAAACTACAATTTGTGGAAAAGGTGATACAATTCTGCCAAGAAAAAAAATTTATTGGCAAAATTAAAAGTTGCCGGACATGCGAGCATCATTGCCATTTTTAAAAAAATGAGAAAAAGCAATGTCTGGAGATGTCGAAATACCAAATGCAGGACATGGACTGCATTGCCCGAAGGGGCGTTTTTCTCCCGGTCCAAACGGGCCATTGCTCAAATATTAAAATTGATATATCTGTGGTCGCACGAGATGGCTACAGTTAAAAATATAAGACGGGAATGCGGCATCAGCTCACATGCGTTTTGTCGGCATATTCCGATTCTTTCCGTTATCGGCCCGGAAACGCCCGTGAAAGTTCGCCTTTATCGCGGTAACATAGATGCATAAGTACCTACTTTTTAAATACTTTTTTTATCACATCCAACATGATTCTGAAAAGGTTGGAGCCAGGTTATTTAAAAAACAGGACATGTGACCTCGTTACTCTCAGTACGCGTCTCTCACCATTAAGACATGATCGCATATATGCCTGTTTCATCCACAGACCTGAGAGCTTTGTCTTTTAAGTGATTATTGTAGACATATTATAATGTAAATTCATTTTCTTTGTTCCGCAAGACGCATATCTATAGAGATACAATGGACCTTATTGTTTCGGGTACCTGTGTAACAAGTCAATCGTAGATACAGCCACTGTCACTGATAAGAAAAAAAGACACAACAGAAAGAAGGTCGTTTATGTCAGCCAAAGGACACTGAACTTTGTGAGATTACACAATGCAAACAATATAATCAAATTTATAAACAGCATTTTCTGGACTTCCGTAAGTCGGTGGCTCAGCCCCGTTAGTTCACCAGCAGGCCTTATCCAGTAAAGGCAGACTTGAGGCCATAAGGCCCCCGGTTTCGGTTGGGCCACCTTTGGAGGTGCCCGTGGTGTAGTCGTTATCGCCGTAGGAAATGAACGCGGCGATACGAGTTCAAATCCTGGACGAAACTGATTGCATTTCACATTGCACTAATACCCTTGGGAAAGGTATGAATCCAATTATTCTCCCTCCAGCTATGGGTAAATAGTAGGACAGACTTGGTTCTTCAGCCTTGGTTAGGCAACTAGTCTAGGAGAAGGAAAACTCTGAATTCAAACCTGTTAAACTCCGCTTAAAAATTGACCTTGTGTCATATCCTGCCCGAGCGGAGGGGTTGGTAAATAGTACCTTTGGGTGGACTAGATGCATCCTAGATGCTTGTGGCCGACCTGCTTCCTTTAATCCCCTCTTTAATTGACCTTCGGAGTCATTGACCTTGTGTCAAGTTCTATCTGGCGGGAGGCAGCGACAAATATCGGTTCTTTCATGGTAAAAGTAGTCACTCGAAAGTTCTGCTGTCGGATGGAAACCGCTAAGTGAGAAAAAAATATTTTACGTTATGACGGATGGAGTCAAATATTCATACTTATTTATATCCGATATTTTTAAGAAAAAGAATTATCATATTCACCAACCCCTCCGCTCGGATATGACACAAGGTCAATGATTTAAAGCGGAGTTTAACAGGTTTGAATTCAGAGTTTTCCTTCTCCTAGACTAGTTGCCTCACCAAGGCTGAATAATTCAGTCTGTCCTACTATTTACCCATAGCTGGAGGGAGAATAATTGGATTCATACCTTTCCCAAGGGTATTAGTGCTATGTGAAATGCAATCAGTCTCGTCCAGGATTTGAACTCGTGTCGCCATGTCCATTTCCTACGACGATAACCATTACACCACAAGCAAAAATTATGGACTTAGCACACTAAGAAGGTGTTCATACTTTTTATTTTTGTTTTTTGTGGTTGTTTTTTTTTCAGTAAATAATAGGCAAGATGCGAAATATTTTTTTCTTTAATATCAGAACATTCTGGCTTCATAGAATATACCTAAAACAAACAAAATCAAATTATTTAAATTGACTGTACTATTTTCCAAAAGTCATACAAAAACAGAATTACACAATAAGATAAAATTAAATGGAAGTGCCCGTAGTGTAATGGTTATCGTCGTAGGAAATGAACACGGCGACACGAGTTCAAATCCTGGACGAGACTGATTGCATTTCACATAGAACTATTACCTTTGGGAAAGGTATGAATCTAATTATTCTCCCTCCAGCTATGGGTAAATAGAAGGGCAGACTAGGTTCTTCAGCCTTGGTTAGGCAACTAGTCTAGGAGAAGGAAAACTGTGAATTCAAACCTGTTAAACTCCGCTTAAAAATTGACCTTGTGTCATATCATGCCCGAGCGGAGGGGTTGCGTCAATATGATAAGATAAAATTAAAGAATTCATTGAAAAAAAAAAAAAATAGAATTAATACTTCGTTGCCATTCCTTAAGCTTTCATGTTAATTCTTTCAGTTATGGTCGCCCAGTTGGCTAGGGCTGTAGAATATACAGAGCGCACATCTGCAGAGGAGTAAGAAACCCCCCTTCCAACGACTGTCCTGGATATGACACTAAACAATATGATGGTCAGGCTCCAGTAATGCAGAAGCACTTGGAAATGCAAAGTGTCCCTTCATTGCCATCGCTTCCAGGTCTACTCTAGCCTGGAGTGGCAGCACTTGATAGGGTCCTATCTATGAGGCAAATAAGACTAAAATGCGTACTTATGCTGAACTGAATTACTTGAAATAGAACTCTTTTGATATGTAAACTGCGAACTTATGCTAAACTGTATTGTTTGGAATGGAACTGTTGTATTTTGACCTTCGACCCGGCCAAAAATGCCATTCAAGGAGATGCGCCGGAAGGAAGTGACACATTCTAATGGCAGTTATGAGAGGAAATCGCGTGGGCAGAAATTGGCGGACGAAATGGGACGAGGTAAAAAAATTCCCATGGTACACTCATAGACCGATGCACTGGAAGAGAGTGACCTGTGAACGTCATGACAGTTATTTCCGCTTGATGACGACCAAACATGCGATTTCAAGGATCGAGTAGGCGACTCAGTGGGCGATGAACTATTATATAACTTAGTCAAGACAGAAGTCAAGACAGTTGCAGTTGGAGTTAGAGACGGAGATAGACGAGATGTGGTAGGTAAAGCCACATCAGGCCGAAGGGCCCTTGGGGCCCCTGATGAGTTGCAGTTAGAGATCGGACGGAGTTATAGACGAGATGTGGTAGGGAAAGCTACACCCGGCCGAGAGGGCCCTCGTGAACCCCGATTGAGTTGGGGTCCAGAGAAGTTGCTGATAAGATGTAGTAAAGAAAGCCATCACCCAGCAGAGTGGGCCTCTGGGCCTCCGGTTGAGCATCTGGAGAACGAGAAAGACACAACGTTGACGGCCATAAGAGTGGGGGTCAAAATATTGCAGTTTCTGTTCGGTCTCCAACTCCCTCTCACACGCAAACCTTGAGTAACCTTTTCGAACCCTTGCAATAAAGTGAGAGGTACAAATATTTCTATAAAGAAGTCTTCCTGCGTCTTTATCATCGTGGCGTTATGATGCTGTAGATGACAATATAACAGAACTATTTCTGACAACTAAACTGAATTGTTTGAATTAGAACTGTTTGACTAAACTGAATAGCTTGATGTAGAAATGTTTTTAACAATTAAACTGTGTACTAATGCTAAACTAAATTGTTTGAAATAGAACTGTTTATTGGTATAAAAATGGATTTGGTATCTAATAACCTGCTATGATCAATGTCATAAAACCCCAAACAAACATAAACGAAACATTCTGTCATGGGTTTTACGAAACTAAACCATATTCTTTATCAAAATTTTCTAACTTTTCTGGGAGGCAATTCACAGATCTTTATTGCTGGATGTCGTTTTCTCATGGAGCGTTTAAAAATATCCATCCATGAATTTTCAAATGGATTAAAACCTAAATTGTTCGCTGGCCATAATATTCATTTTATATGTCTTTTCGAAGAATGGTAAATGGTACCAAGTATTGCTATCTAATACTAATAATTTTGACCCACTGTTAAAGAGGTTCAAGTATTGTTATTCAACACTAATAATTCTACTCTACATTACTCATTCGTTTTCGGGGGTGTCCTCGTGGTGTAATGGTTAAAGCGATGGACTGCGGAATCGTTGTAAGCGAGTTCGTACTCCAGTCTCGCTATTACGTTCACTTTCGTGCAAATACCCTTGGGAAAGGTATAAACCCCCTTATCCTCCCAGCTATGGGTTAAATAGTATCGCTACTGTTCTTCTAGGAGAATGGCTTTGGCATTAAATAACCTAAAAAGAGTTGATATGCCATTAAACAAAAAAACTTCTAATTCTTTTTCTTCTGTGTCAAGATGACGGCTTATCGTCATGAGAAGTGACTTCACCCTCGCGAAACCAGTTTTCTTTCAACGAGAAAATTGTCTAGGGTTTCAAGTTATATGTCTGCATTGATTCTTGAGGAAATAGTAAACATCTTACCTGCTCTTTTATTGGGCTATTTTGATTTTCATTGATTTTTAACGGATAATTTTGATTCTTATTGATTTCTGTTGGATAAGCTTGATTCTCATTGATTTTTTTTTGATGTGGGTGATTTTTATTTTTATTGATTTTTTTGGTGGGTATGATTTTGATTCTCATTGATATTTTGGTGCGGGGGATTTTAATTTTCTTTGATTTTCATTGGGTCCTTATGATTTCATTGATTTTTATGGGGTGAGATTTTTATTGGGTGACTTTGATTTCATTGATTTTTATTGCGTAACTTTGATTTTCTTTCATTTTTATTGGGTTACTTGATTTACATTGCTTTTTTCGGGTGATTTTGATTCTCATTGAGAATTATCATTAGATAACCGGATATTATCATTAGATAACCGGATGATATTAATACGGATGGATTTTGATTAAGCTTTCTCCACGCCCCAAGCTTTTTGCCTATTGTCCGGTCGGCTGGGGCTGTAGAATACACCGACTGCACCTCAGCAGAGGGGTAAGACAGCCCCAAACGAGTGTCCTGGATATGAAACTAAACAATCTGATGGTGAGGTTCCAGTGATGCTGGAGCTTTGGGGAATGCGAAACACCTTTTCATTGCCATCGCTCCTAGGTCCACTCTGGCCCGGAGTGGTAGCACCTGATAGGGCCCTATCTATGAGTTAAATAGAACTAAACTGCGCACTTGTGCTAAACTGAATTGTTTGAAGTAGAACCGTTTGACTAAACTGAATATCTTGAAATGAAAATGTTTTTGACGATTAAACTGTGTACTCATGCTAAACTGAATAGTTTGAAATAAAACTGATTATTTGTATAAAAGTGGATTTGCCATTAAATAACCTACAAAGGTTGATATGTCATAAAAACCTAACCAACCAACCTTCTACCAAACTAAACTAAGCTTAATGAATATCTATTGATCGAAAGGAGTCTTACTCGAATAGTTCGATATGATGAGCGCGGATAAATGGTTAACACAGAAAACTGCACTAATTAACGTAAACATTGAACACACAAAAACGTTATATCTAGCCGGCATTTTGTTTGGCTGTGGCGAGATAATTGGATTCTATCACACGACACCTCCACGAGGAGGTGCCCGTGGTGTAATTGTTATCGTCGTAGGAAATGAACACGGCTACACGAGTTCAAATCCTGGACGAGACTGATTGCATTTTCACATAGCACTAATACCCTTGGGAAAGGTATGAATCCAATTATTCTCCCTCCAGCTATGGCTAAATAGTAGGGCAGACTAGGTTCTTCAGCCTTGGTTAGGCAACTAGTCTAGGAGAAGGAAAACTCTGAATTCAAACCTGTTAAACTCCGCTTAAAAATTGACCTTGTGTCTTATCCTGCCCGAGCGGAGGGGTTGGTAATAGGATCACACGACACCAATTTCTCTGAGTGCTCCATAAATAAGGCCCTGTGCCACAACTTGGCAAAACCTTCTAAATAACTATAACACTCCACTGGTTCAGGTTATCAACAAGGAAGATGTCTGGTTGAGCCGAGTTCAAACTCTGCTTAGATTAGTAAACCCTCTGAATCAAAGGTGGCCAAACTTTTTAAACTATTGAATTTTTCTTCGATTTTTGATCTCTCATCAATCACTCTAACAAAATAAAAAAATAAATAAATACGTGGTGCCTTCAATAAGTTTCCAGCCTTTTTTTGTACAGGCATTTAAAATTGTCGTAGACTCTTGAAAATTCAGTATCTTATTGCTATACATATTATGATATGACTGACCAAATTTTATGATTTCAGGTTCAAATGAATAGCTACAGCAGGAACTGGAATACATCCTACTAAAGTCTGATTGTCACAGCTGGTGAATTTCAAACATGAAATCTGGACGTCGGGACACTTTAGAAGAACGATATGCAATAAAATTCTGTTTTAAACTTGGAAAAAATGCCACAGAAACGTATGGAATTCTTCAGACTGCTCTTGGACCATCTTGCATGAATCGAGCATCAGTTTTTGAGTGGAATAAAAGATTCAAGAAATTCAGGGAGTTTGTGAGGGAAGATGAGAGGTGTGCGAGGAGTAAGGAAGTCAATACACCTGAGTTGATTGGCCAAAGAGTTAGGGTTACTATGTTGAGGTTTTAAGGGAGTTCAGGAAGAGATTCCGTCGGAAGAGGCCAGCACTCTTCAAATCGGGTCAGTTGCATTTCCAACAGGACAATGCACCAGTCAAATACTCCATCCTTGTCACAGACTATTTTACCAAAATGGGCATCAAGACACTTCCTCACCGTCCCTATAGTCCAGACTTTGCTCCCTGTGACTTTTGCTTATTCCCTAAGCCCAGAGGCTGTCGTTATGAGAGAATTGAGGAGATGAAAGAGGCTATGACGAAGATCATTGGCACGCTAACACAAGAAGACTTCCATGGGACCTTGCCGAAGTTGTTGGGACGGTACAAGAAGTGCATTGCAGCTGGAGGAGATTACTTCGAAGGGGACTAGAGTTTCATGTGTTTACTATCAATAAATGTGCCCATACGAAAAAAGCCTGGAAACCTATTTAATGATCCTCGTATATATATATATATATACGAGAGTGAGCTAAAAAGTTAATACGATGACATATATGCAGTTGATTTTTTTGATCAACGAGATCCAAACATTACATCACCGATAGAAGAAGTGTGTTGACCCCAAAAAGAGACTATGTTGAAAAATAGACTTAATTAGTTCAGATTCAATGAGAGTATATTAGCTTATAAACTTTTCAGCCGACTCCAATATATATATATATATATATATGAACCTACAAAATTTGACATTACAAAAAAAGTCAATCCGTTAAATCTTTCTCTCTTTATATCTATCTCCCACCCTCTCACTCTCTCTCTCTCTCTCCCTCTCTCTCTAACTTCCTTTCCTCTCCATAAGTTTCCATTTACCTCTTTCTCTTTAACTCTCTTCTATTTTCTTGTTCTACAATATTCATTTTGCGCCACAAATATTCATTTTTCAACATAATCTCTTTTTTTTTTTTTTTTTTTTTTTTCATAAACGCTCTTATTACTCAGGGTGCGGAAGCAAAATTAGGAATATTCTTGTATAATTATAAAAGTTAGTCGAGGGTGACCCGAAGGCTCCCTTTTCGATAGCTACTACACCAAGGTGTAGGGGAGGGCGCTACTCCATTCCCAGGATGTATAATTATAAACGACACTATTAAATAAGAAAATAGACATAAAACAGTCAATTTACTCAGCTTGGCTATCATTTTTTTTATTATTGTACCAACACGCCTTCGAAACGATTTGCATACCTTCAAAATAAATTCTTCAGACATTTTATTCCATTCAATAGCAGTGATAAGCGAATACATATTTTGATGCCAAGTTGCATTTGTTTTGTTTTCTAAAAAGCTCCATAGAGCGTAATCCTTACAGTTAGTTCTTTTTCAGTTAGCCTTGTGCCACACGAAGATAAAATAAAAAATATTGAAGACTAGGTAAAGGTTTCCAGCGTTTTTTATACAAAATTTAATAAATTATATTCTACTAAATAGAGTTATAAAGCCTTGTGCCATACAAAGATAAAATAAAAAATATTGAAGACTCGGTAAAGGTTTCCAGCATTTTTTATACAAAATTTCATAAATTATATTCTACTAAATAGAGTTATAAAGTTTCATCTCCCTCTGTTCAGTGAGATAATAATTTGGTTTAGTTTCTTTGTTTAATGTCATATTAATCTTCGTGGATTGCTTAATGCCGAAGCCATTCTTGTCGAAGAACAGTAGTGGTACTATTTAACCCATAGCTGGGTGTTGGAGGAAATATGGACTTAATACCTTTTGACAATGCATTAGTCCGACAGTTCGCGTAATAGCGCGACTGTAGTTCGAACTCGTTTACAACAATGTCGCAGTTCCGTACGTTAACCACTAAGTCGCTTATTAAGTGATTAACTGTTTTATCTCTATCACTCGCCATTCTCCTGCGAAATATTGATGTTTGCGTGGATATAAATAGTCCTTATTTTGTTTGGTTTCTTTGTTTAATGACATATCAGCCTTCGTGGGCTATTTAAAGCAAAAGCCATCCTTGTAAAAGAACAGCAGGCATACAATTTACCAGCGGATATTAGTGGGTTCAATACTTTTCCCAAGAGTATTAGTTCAAAAGTAAATATAATAGCGCGACTAGAGTTCGAACTCGCTTACTACGAGTCCACAGTCAAGCACTTCCCCGTGAGATATTATTACTAGTGTAGGGAGGTCGATGCTGATGGCTGACCTGTATATTAGGCTTGACGAGCCTAAATTTAGTCAATATCTATTGACGTTTTTACCGCTTGGGGGAAATAATGGTTTAATCCACTTGGGTCATGTACCGAAGCAATGATTATGAGCCTCGATCCTTAACCCTGTCTACCGCACCGACTGACCTTTGTCCGTAATGTTCCTGACAAAGTTGTCGAGGGCGCCCTTGACGACCCGTGTGAGTGTTGTGCACGCATGTGCACTTTAATTACCTGGGCTGTTTTCAATTGCTTCATAGTTTCCTTTTCACTCTTACTAAATAATCGATAGCAACAGTAACAGCAACAAAAAGAAAATAGGGGTGGGTTTTGTTGAGTATCCTGATAATATATTACGTATGGATTTCTTCGCCGATCCCAAGCAACACAGATTTTTAAAAAAATGTCTGTTTTAAGCTGACAATGTTCAATCTATGTGACTTGCTGTGACATCTGAACGAATATTTAAATCATATTCATACCTATTGAATTTGAATAAACTGTTTGGTTTAGTTTGGTTTTGTGGCATATCAATCATTATAGGCTATTTAATACTAAATCCATTTTTATACATAAAAACAGCTCTATTTCAAACAATTCAGTTCAACATCGTACAGTTTTTTTTGTTTATACACGGTTAAATGCCAAAACAGTTCTATTCAGTTTAGCATAAATATGCAGTTTAAATATAAAGACAATACTATTACAAACAATTCAGTTGAGCATAAGGACACTGTTTAGTTCAGTTTGACCCATAGATAAGACCCTATCAAGTGCTACCATTCCGGGCCAGAGTAGACCTGGGACCGATGGCAATTAAGGAGTACTCTGCAGCCCCAGCCAACTGGACCAAAAATGAATAGTGCATTTATGCAGCAAGTTTTTTTTTTCCTGTACCGAGAAATTAAAAAAAAAGGAAGCAACAACATGATTGATAATGAAACTTCACTACATTAGAACCAGATTAGCCCTGTCGTAGAACAAAAAAGAATAAATTGAGGACTAATTTCTGCTGCTTAGCAGAAGGTGTATTCAATTTTGTTTGGTTTGGTTTGATTAGTTTTCTTTGTGTAATAGCATATCAACCTTTGTGGGTTATTTAATGTCAACGAAATCCTTGTGGAAGAACATCAGTGGTAGTATTTAACCAATAGCCGAGGGAAATTAGTGGGTTCATGCCTTTCCCAAAGGTATTTGTCCGAAAGTGAACGTAATTGCGTGACTGTAGTTCGAACTCGCCTTATTACGAAGTAGCAGTCCAGTAAGTTAGCCTCTAATTCACGGGAGTGTTCAGAATTGCGCACCTGTTAAAAAAGTCTTATTTTTTAAAAACTTTTAATTATCGGATCTTAATGAAAATATTTGGTGTGATGGTTAACAAGCTAGTTGAGCTGAATTTTGTTTTTAAGTCCGATTTTCTTTCTACAAAACGGACCCTAGTTTGTGCTTATACCATTTGGCAGTATAGTCAAATTTCAACTTCTTGCACAATTCCCAGTACAAATAGTCGTGTCTATCCTTGTTCCCTTTTTGCCTTAGTTTACTCAGTTCCGTTATTATTATTATTATCATTATTATTATTATTACGAGTTTTTCATTTCAGCGTCAGCTAGTGAGCTTTCACTGGATTCTTAATGATAGCAAATATCCTCAAGTTTCCACGACTCTCGTCAGTATTCTAGCCGATGCTGTTGTCTGTATGTTCTCAATTTCCCTCTGAGTTTCAATCTCATCTGCCCTTTTCCAAGTCCTAGGAGATTGTCCTCATTATTAGTATCAACGTCACCCTCACAGCTTTTTCATCTCTGTTGCCAGGTTCATCTATCAATCTATCTATCTATCTATCTTTTCGTTTTATTTTATTTTCACTTTATAGTCAGCTGTAACAGAAAAACCCACCAGACAACAAGATCTTTTTTCTTATTAATTAATCCTAGGTCTGGCTTTTGGCGATTCTTTTGTTTCTAAAAATCTCTGATAATTTTATGATTGTAGGAGTTCGAACCCGCTTACTAGGAAGTCGCAGTCCTGCTTGTTAGCCATTCGGTTGATATGCCATTAAACAAAGAAACCAAACTAAAATATTGCCACGAGGAGCCGTCGCTACTTAAGTGCAAATAGAATACAATAAAACAAAACGAGGAAAAGGTCGAACCATTTATTGAGCACAAGAATATTGAAAAACACAATTGTTTCAACAAATCGGTAAGAGCTGAACACTCTCCGCATTTGTGTATTGCAGTCTTTTCTCTCGTTCACTCCAACTTTCATCGGGATGTGTCATGTTCTTTTATTGTGGAAAAAGACTTCAGTAGATTGAATTATGCGTATCATAGATAGATAGATAGATAGATATGAAATGGTTCCGACAAATGGATCAGAACAGACTGACATAGCCAGCAAAGGATCGATAGAAAGATATATATAATGAGGCAGAGATAGATAGATAGATAGATAGATTGTCACCAAGTTTTGCGACTTCCATTACGATGACCTCGTCGTAAATCGGTTTTAGCGTGATTCAAATACTTCCGGCAGTCACTCCAACTTTCATCGGGATGTGTTATGTCCTTTTATTGGGGAAAAAGATTTCAGCAGATTGAATAACGCGTATCAGAGATAGATAGATTTTGTTTTGAGGTGCCCGTGGTGTAATGGTTATCGTCTTCGGAAATGGACACGGTGACACGAGTTCAAATCCTGGACGAGACTGATTGCATTTCACATAGCACTAATACCCTTGGGAATGGTATGAATCCAATTATTCTCCCTCCAGCTATGGATAAATAGTAGGGCAGACTGGGTTTTTCCGCCTTGGTGAGGCAACTAGTCTAGAAGGAAAACTCTGAATTCAAACCTGTTAAACTCCGCTTAAAAATTGACCTTGTGTCATATCCTGCCCGAGCGGAAGGGTTGGCTAAATAGGATCATAGATAGATTGATAGATAGATATGAAATGGTTCAGACAAATGGATCAGAACAGACTGACATAGCCAGCAAAGGATCGATAGAAAGATATATAATGAGGCAGAGATAGATAGATAGATAGATTGTCACCAAGTTTTGCGACTTCCATTACGATGACCTCGTCGTAAATCGGTTTTAGCGTAATTCAAATACTTCCGGGAGTGTCATTTAATATCGCTGTTTAAAAAAACCAAACTAGCTTTCTTTGTTTCTGAGGTAAAAAAAAAAGTTTGATAATCTAACTCGAGTTCTTTCCATTTATGACAAGAAGGCTGACAAAATGTTTACACGATTATATCAGACGGTTTGAAAAAAATATGTCCGATTTTAGAATAAACTTTTATTTTTGAATTCAAACGACGTTTCTATCAGTTAAAATGTGATTCCAGATCATCTGTGAATTTCCGCCTCCCTGAATATTTGCGCACTTAATCCGAGAATATAAAGAAAAAAAAAAAATGAAAAAACAAGGTAATCCATAGAGAAGAATTTAATGTAAAAAAAAAAATCTATGTTATAACGTTTCGGTTCTAATTGAACCAATGGATCGATGATCTAACATCACTCGATGTCATCATTTCTAAGTTCTGATGATGGTTCATAAGAACCGAAACGTCATATTGTCGACTTCCTTTTACATTAAATTCGTCTCTTTGGATTACCTTGTTTTTGAATTTTTCTCAAAAATTAGACTCTTTTCCGAACAACTTTATATTTTTTTTAATTAAAAAGTAAATATATTCTGCTGGAGACTTTGACTGATCGACAACAGAAAGTATCATTTTATTTGGCTATACATTTTTTCTAACCCAGAACGAGGCTGTTTGCATTTCAATTCGGGGTAATGCCCTTGCTAAAAGAATGAATCCATTTTTCTTTCCCCAGCTCTGGATAAATTGAAATGTACACTGGGTTCTTTAATCTTTGTTAGATAACCAATCTAGAAGAAGGAAAACTCTAAGTTGTAATTAGTATTACTCTAATTATAAATTGACGTTGTGCTACGGCCAAAGCTTTGGTTAATACATCATGTACCCAGTTCAGCTTCAATATCGTCACAAAGGGTGTTATAATTTCCTTTTCCAGCAGTGTATATGATGAGGTTCGCATTATCACCAAATGTGATTGGAAATCAACAAATTTTGATGGTATCGTATATATAATCTGCTTAAAAATGACTTTGCGTCACATCGTACGCCAAGCAGAGCAGCTTTGTTAATATATACATTATTTACTTATTAGTTGTGACTCACCTGACCCACGTTTTTCCATCCACGATACGTACATAAATGTGTTCTTTCATTATCGGTACAAATTAAAAAAAAAAAAAAAGGAAAGTGTCCCGTTTGAATTAATGAACCCCTTCATTTTCCCAGAGTCCTTTGTCATGTGGCCACGTAATTTCCTGCGAACAGCAAGCACCTGTTTTTCTTTGTGTCATTAAAGAAAATGACTTGAGGCAGACCCCATATTAAATATATAGAAAAGCACGTTTAAACGCCATGACTTCTATATTTTTTAATTCATAAAAGGGGTTGCTACGAACCTTTTTGATTAATTAATCCGGATTAAGGTAGAATTTAAGCGGATTATCGGTAAGGTTAACTTTCAAGAGAATAGGTTCAGGGTAGAGAGGACACCAATAGCCTCTAAACTCACTTTTGAGCAAGCATTCAATAAATTACCACCCAGTCGGCGAGGCATAGAATACGCAGATTGTATCCAATGCAGAGATACCCTAGATACGACCAAATTAAAAGCCAACCAAACCAAACTAAAAAGAATCATGTTCTCGGTATCATAATTAACTGGATCTGTTTGTGAGGCTCCAGTTCTGGAGGTCTGGGGATTGTGGACAACCTCCTCCATTGCTATTACTGTTGCAGCCAATTTGAAACAACCTCTCGCCGATGCTTCCAAGTGTAGACCTCATTGCCATGTGTTTGCGGTAACAGAGATCATGTAATGGTAGTTGAAGAAACTTGTATTAAAAAAACATCGGAAAATATGACGGTGATAATAAAAAAAAGCAAATTAAATTGAAAAAAATCTCGAAATTTCTGACTCCAAATGGTTTTAACATCAAATGGCTTTAACATCCTCAAAACACCGGGTTGAAATAAAATGGACAAATATGCGTTTATTCATAATCACCTACATAAACAAATGCCAAGCCAAAACGGTTTAAGCTAATTTGAAACACCACTTCAAGACCTTTTTAACAAATATTTTCTTCGGTGTTTACGATAACAGAGATCATAAAACGATCAGTTGAAGATACTTGGATAACAAAAAAAAAAAAAAAAAAAATTAATCGACAAATGCTGCGATTTCAGTTTTTTTTGTCTCTTCATTTAAAGAAGATCAACTCTTTTATGAATTATTAAAAAAAAAAAACTTTCTAAAAAAGTTTTTTTTGATGATGGTCTAAAGTAAAATTTAGTTGAGAACAAAAAGACCTCTCCAAACAACAACACAGAAATATTCCCATATGTCTTCCTTCTTTTTTCATCAAGTCGTGCCGCTTACACGGATTTACCTAGCTCTCTCTCACTCTCTCTCTCTCTCTCTCACCATTCGTCTCTATCGTCCATCGCATTTGGCTGATCCTCTAGTCTAGATCCTGAGTCCAAACAGAGCTGTTGTAGATAAGCTCTTGCCGGCCGTCCAACACCTGTTCGTCCTTGTAAACGGGGTCCACAGGAGAATGTCGTTTATGAGTTCATCCTTACTCCTCCAGCAGTGTCCCATATGACTTGTTCGTTTGATTTGGATGGTTTTAGAATTGGGAGGTAAGTGGCCGTACAGCTGGTGTTTTGTGGGATGTTGCTTCCAGGATTTGTTCAATATACATATATAGTACTATTTCATGGAGACTCAAACTCGGTTAAGTCGTGATAATAAATTTATTTCGGCGGAGAATATTACTATACTCTCCGTCTCGTCAGATGACTATTTACATGCTTCTCTCTCGTCGCAGAGTAGCATACGCTCTGATTGTGAATTTTGTTATACCCCAGCAAATAAATAGGGAACTAACAATAGCCATACATTGAGCTCTCTCACTGATTTATATGATTTTCCTCATATATTCTATGTAAAGAATCATCCACACGTACTGTCCTTGGACATTGACAGGATATTTTAAAAATACATATATATATATATATATATATATATATATAGAGAGAGAGAGAGAGAATGAGGCGAAAGCTCTTTAAATGTTGGCCTTATTATTTTGGTTTCTTTGTTCAATGGCATATCAAACTTCATAAGTTATTTAACACCAAAGCATTCCTAGTAGAACAGCTGAGATACTATTTAACCTATGACTGAGAAAGATAACTGGGTTCATGCCTTTCCCAAAGTGCATTAGTCATAAAGTAAATGTAATAGCGCGGTTGGAGTTCGAACCCACTTACTACGAAGCTACAGCCTTATTGATAATGCTTTTCGTTTATGTGAAACAAGCCGAGTTTTAATGAGGTTTACCTGTAATTATAACTGATCTACCTGTGAAAACAAAATATGGACGACCTAACTCGGTCACTGTTTTACAGCCTGTCTCATCTCACCACGTTTTACAGTTGACTGCCTTGTCGGAAACAGGTGAGACTACATGAATACGAACAAAGCTCTTTTTTCCCGTGGACTTGAAATTACGTTTTGCATTATTCATGCATCCTGGGAGAAACCTGAACTGTCAATGAAGGTGACACAGATTTTGAACGGACATAAACAAAGAGTCAATGCTTGACTCGAACCATTATGCGGGCAATTTTATCGACCAGTTTTTCGATACCGATTATCATTGATTACATAAGTAAATTACCCTTTTTTGATGCCATTCCCCACTGGGCGAGTTTCCTTGGTGTTAATAGTTAAAATGCAAAACTACAGCCTCAAACTAAGCGAATTTGATCTCCAGTCGTGTTATTATGTTCCCTTTCAGACTAGTGCCCTTGGAAAAAAACAGTCCTATTTCAACCAATTCAATTTAGCATAAGCACGCAGTTTAAATGTAAGTACAGTTTAATTGTCAAAAACATTTCTATTTTCTTATTTTCCCTGCTATGAGTTCAATAGAATCAGTGCTGTTCTTCGACAAGTGTGGCTTTTTCATAAAATAACTTCGAAGGTTCATAAACCATTAAACAAAGAAACCAAAGAAGCCATTCCCTCTCTTCTATTCACGCAAAATATAGGGTGTCTCCATATACATGGGACCCGTGTGACTGCTAATATATAGGGTGTCTCAATATACATGATTTTATAGGGTGTCTCCATATACATGGGACCCGTGTGACTGCTAATATATAGGGTGTCTCAATATACATGATTTTATAGGGTGTCTCAATATACATGGGACCCATGTGACTGCTAATAAGTCTACAAATAATAAGGTGTTCTTTTTTGTTTCAGATTTGAAAATAGTATAATATAGCAATCACTAATCCTCGACCACAATGCCTTGGACAAGAGAAAAATATTTTGCATCCCTACTTCTTTGGTTGGTTGGGTTTTATGGCATATCAACCTTTGTAGGTTATTTAACGCCAAATCCATTTTTATACAAATAATCAGTTCTATTTCAATGAGTACACAGTTTAATCGTCAAAAACATTTCTATTTCAAGCTATTCAGTTCATTTAAACAGTTCTGATTCAGCTAAATCATTTTAGTGTAAGTATAGATTTTGTATACAATTAAGTTTAGCATGAGTACACAGTTTAATTGTCAAAAATATTTCTATTTCAAGCTATTCAGTTTAGGCAAACTGTTCTAATTCAACCAATTCAGTTTAGTTTAAGTATAGATTTTGTATACACACAATTAAATGTCAAAACAGTTATATATTAATAGTTTCAATGTCAAAAAGCAGTTCTATTTCAAACAATTTAATTCACCATAAGCACTCAGTTTAAATGTAAGTACGGTTTAATTGTAAAAATCATTTCTATTTCAAACGATTCAGTTTAGTCAAACAGTTCTATTTCAAACAATTCAGTTTAGAATAAGTATGCTGTTTAGTTCTCTTTAACCCATTGATATGGCCCTATCAGGTGCTACCATTCCGGGTCAGAGTGGACCTGGGAGCAATGGCAATGAAGGGGTACTCCGCATTCCCCAAAGCTCCAGCATCACTGGAACCTCACCATCAGATTGTTTAGTGTGATGTCCAGAACACACTTTGGGTGGGGTCTTACCCCTCTGCAGAGTTGCAGTCGGTGTATTCTACAGCTCCAGCAGACTGGGCAAGCTACTTATTTGAAGACAAAATCATTCAAAACTGTCTCAAAATAGAAGCAACACATTAATATGATAATATTATATTACCGAGACAAGAAACTAAAAAAATATTGCATGTCCTGGAAGCTGATATAATAACAATTAAAAAAACATTGATTGATATCTCTAGCTCAAAGGATGCATTTTTTACTGGACGTGTTCCAAATGACCGCCATAGCGCTTGTCTCAGTGATAAATCATTATATTAATAAGTTGCATCTTTTTTGAAACACCCTGTAAAAAAATGAACACGTCTGATAGAGTCGTAACATCTGTAAAAATCCATTGACGGCGCCATACTTTTATCACAAATTTCGCAAGATATTTTCATCCATACAGATCTGACAACCCTGCCTCGTTGATCAAATTCTCTAGTCAAGAGCCAGTCAAAATATTATCAAACCAAACTAAGTTTTGGAAAATAGTATTTTGTCAACGAAAACTTGCGTGTAAACAATGTATCATTTGTAATTTCCTTGAGAACCTATAGGAGGCATTATCTAATAAATGAATAAATAAATAGAACACATGTGGTGCAAAGCCATATGAATGCGGCACCCAGTGAGACTCGAACTCACTCGTGTAGGTTGGATAGTCGAGTTTGCCAACCATTACACCACCACAGGTGTATGTGTGTGTGTTTGTGAGTGTGATGGGAAAGTATGAAGATAGAAGCATTTAATTTTAGACTTTTACGCATAAAATCTAAATGACGACGGGTGTACAGTCGAGTAACTTATCCAATAAAGTGGTGATGTCTTGACTGTGGTCTAGATATCATCAATTTATTATATATGCTGTCGCATATCTTGTAATGTCTACCACGATCTTAAACCTGTTACCCTCGAGATAAATTTTCAGCTTAGGAAAAATAAAATTACATAAATAATAGAAAGATGATTAGATTCCAGCAGCTTTGATAAAGGTCGAAAAACACACTCATACTGAGAGAGAGAGTGGGGGAGTGGAGATTAATTTGGAGCCTCGTTTTGACGGAGAACGTGTTGTTATCGAAATCCTCACGAGATCAGAAATTGAGTCTCGTGACCTTTCGAATGCGAGTTGAGACGAGTACTAACACAGACCCCATGCTAAAAAATATTGATGTGCCTAAGTCGCCCACATTTGGGGGCGTTCGCAAATGCCAAACCAACAAAAAGGAAAGGAATGAGTCTTGATTTCCCGTGAAGACCTCAAAAACCTGAACGTGATCAGAGTTCTTAAAAGTTAAACACATACACACGCTCGTGCGCAGAGAGAGAGAGAGAGAGAGAGAGAGAGAGAGAGAGAGAGGGGTTGGGAAGGGAGACAGAGAGCGCTTAAAAATTGACCTTGTGTCAAATCCTGTTTGTAGCGGAGGAGTTAGAGGAATAGATTAAATGCTTTGAAATAATCAAGTAATCGCCTCAGCCTATGAAACTGGACGAAGGTTATGTTGTTATTTACTAAGTTTAGCTTAGTTGTGGCACAAGGCCAGATGTATGGAGTACCACTATATCACGCGAGGGACCCACGGAATTTGTGCACTCCCTGAGAACTTGTCCATAAAATATCTTCAAAAGTCTGGTTATCTGATTGTTTTCATCACGAGGTTCGATCTCTCGTCAGTATCCAGTCGTGGGTGTTCGAGGCTAGAATAAATTCGATTCCCCGTGCAGATTTTCAAGGCAGGCTGGGCGTTTCCATTTTTAAATTGGCAATCGTACAAGTTTCCTACTGAATCTACAGACTCTACCACCCACCCATTTGGCCTTGCGATGTACTAAGCTAATCTTATTATAACATTTAAATTTGTACTGAATTTGTTCTAGTTAAATACATACGTAGATCAGAAATATTTTTCGCTTAACAAACGAAATGTGTTTACCTTTTTCAGATGTCCAGACAAATTGTTATAAGTTTTAAGCAGCCATTAACAGATTTTATATTGAGCAAAACTGTTGCAATAAAGATTAGACAGAAAATAATACGAGAGTAATACGTCGTTTAACACACTTTATATTCATTTGATTTTAGAGACAATATAACAGTTGTTATAAGACAGCAATACTTACCAATATTATTTATATAGATCTTAGTTGATTTGATCGTTTATCTATAAGGGGTGGTCACTGCTTCGTTAACACCAAACCTGAAAACCAGAAGGCGGTTTCAAGTTCAATCATAGATTTCTATCGGATTTTAATGTTTGGTTCCAAGCTTTCCTTCTCCTAGACTGGTCGCCATACCAAAACTAAAGAGCCCAGGCTAACCCAAATCAACCCATTGCTAGAGGGAGAATAAATCGATTTATACCTTTCCGAAGCGTATTACCACGAAAATGCAAACACCCTTGTCTTTTTTCACGACAAATTATGACACCCTCAGCGCGAATTTGTGTGTGTGTATATATATATATATATGTGTGTGTGTGTGTGTGTGTGTGTTTGTTTTATGTGTGCATATCTATATATGTGGCTCCGTTGATCTGTGTGCTTTCTCTAAAGTCACGATTTAATATATATATATATATATACCTATATTATATATATATATATATATATATAATTTGATACGATTTAATATATATATATATATTTTTTTTTTTTTTTTCTTTACGTAGATCTTACTGGATTTTATCGTTTATCTACAAGGGGTGAGTGTCCTGGGTATGACATGAGACTTTATATGATGGTAAGGTGCCAGTCTTGGAGTTTGGGGAATATAGGTCACTTCTTCATTATTATTAATCTGACCCTGAGTGGTAGTACCTGTTAAGGTCCCAGTTAGGGATCAAAAAGAACTGTTCAATCTTTTGCTAGGGATTATTATTATTATTATTATTAGCTATTTTAGACCATACAGCTGCGTGCAAGCTGTTCGTATTTGATAGGAATACTTGACAAAAAGAATTCCTAATGTTAAATTGCAACACTTGAAACCATTTAACTGTGTGCAAGCAAATGATAAATATTAAATAGAATTATTAGTGTACACAATACTTGAAAGCTTTTAAACCGTGTGCAAACAAAGAATTACTAATATTAGATAACAATACTTGAAACTATTTAGAATTATTTGTGTTAGTAATACTTGAAATCGTTTAACTGTGTGTAAACAAATGATTAATATTAAATTAGTTATTATTGATTATTAAGGTTGAATAAGAATACTTGAAACTAAGATACTTGAAACTAGTGTACCATAGCCATGATATGGCTATGTGTGAAACGTACATCGAATGTCCATAAAGATAGAACATAGGAATCTCGAAATTCGAAAAACACGTAACGACTTCTCAGTTCAGGTACGAAACTTTTTATTACCTTTGAGTTTAAAGGTTCTTTGACATAAGGAGAGAGATACACATTCTTTCTATTCTGGCTTTGTCATCCGCCCGCCCCATCTCGTGCAACACCTGCCCAAGGCCTCCGCGAGCAAGCGAAAGTCAACCCTTCTCGTTCGGTGTCCAGTTCTCAACTCTACTAACTGACTTTTTCAAAATCCCCAAATCCTCTGCGCGTACACTTCCGGTGCATGATGTCATTCACATCCACTGATCAAACTTTCTATCGGATTTTTATTTTGACATCTGTGAATGACACATCCACCCCGCGCGCGCGTCAACACCTGTGCTCAAGTTTGCACCTTACCCATGTGCTGAGCCGAAAGGTTCTCAGCCTAACTAAACCCAAAGGTATAAAACGAAATCCCTCGGCCATTATATGACACTAGTATAACTGTGTACAAAAATGAGGTCTGGCTTGTTTAATAATAATATTATCAATAAATTATTCTGATGATTAATGTTAAACTGAATTATCATTATCATCATCATGTCGTGCCGCTTGCACGGATATCCCTGACCCTCTCTCGCCACTTCTCCCTATCATTCATCGCCTCTGGCCGGTCTTCAGGGCTACATCCCGTATCCTCACATAGCTGCTGTATGTATGTTCTAGCTGGTCGTCCTGCTTTTGGTTGGCCATATGCGGGGGTCCATAGGAGTACATCACTTATGAGCTCGTCCTTGCTTCTCCAGCATTGTTCTGCGTGTCTGGTTCGTCTAACTTTGATAGTTTTCATGATGGGAGGCAGGTGGCCGTATAGTTGGTGCCTTGTGGGGTGTTACCACCAGGACTTGTTCAATATTGCTCACAGCATTCTTGTGTAATTACCGTCTAGCTTCTTCTCCAGCCGTTTAGTTAGCGTCCAAATAGTGCATCCATACAGCAGTATTGTCACGACCGCTGCCATATGATCGAGAGCCTATCGATAGCTGTCCATGCCTTCGTTAGCCGTGTGTCGATGTCTTTTTCGGTTGATGTGACGCTGCTTCCTAGGTAGGTGAATTTGTCTACTAGTTTAAGAGGGGTTCCATCTAGTGTGGTGATGTCGCCTGTTTGATTATAGCACATATATTCCGTTTTGTGTGCATTGACACGGAGGCCTATGCCTGCGGCTACTCGTTCCAGACTATGCAGTAGTGTTTCGGCTTGGTTGGGTGTATTTGCCAGTATCGCTAGGTCATCGGCGTAGTCGGCGTCGGTAATTGTTTTTGCGGGGTACCTTTTGCTTCTTTTCTTTGTCAGTTCGAAGCCATTTTCTCTGATTTTGTCCATCGAGTTCTAACTTGTTTAAAAATAAAGTTCTCTCCAAACTATTCGTTCACAAATTACTCTCTCTCTTCCCTCCGCACGCGCGTGCGCGCGCACACACACACATATATATATTTAAAAATTCCCATAGCCAACGTGGTCCGCTCGTTGCCCGAGCGGTCTGAGACTTAGTCTAACGTATAGTTGGATGGGTTTCGATCCCGGCTTCGAGCGTCCTGCGTGTCTTGACACACTGAAGAGTTCTTATAGAATGAAACTCTCTGTCTGTGGAAGACAATATATACGCTCCCCCATGGGGGTTCAGCACTCTGGCGAAGGAATTGTCGGCCGCTGCTCGCAGAATGCAAAAGCTCTTCGAAAGAATTGAGCACTCTGGTAGCCGATAGGGTATAAAAATGTCAAACAAACGGACGCTGCTGCTGCTGTTGCTAAGTAAATACCTTTAAAAAATTCCCATAGCCAACGTGGTCCGCTTGTTGGCCGAGCGGTCTGAGACTTAGTCTAACGTATAGTTGGATGGGTTTCGATCCCGGCTTCGAGCGTCCTGCGTGTCTAACCACACTGACGAGTACTGATAGAACGAAACAGTCTGTCTGTGGATGACAATATATATATATATATATATATATATATATATATCTAGGAACAAGAAAATTAATAATTATACTCCGTTATAGATTCATTTCGCCGGTTCATCAGATGGATTTGAACTGAAATTTGTTTCTTTTAGATCATTAATGTAGGATAATACATTTCATTTACTTTCGATTTCGTTCTTTCATGGCATATTAACCTTCTTGGGTTATTTAATGCCAAAGACATCCTTCTAGAAGAACAGGCGTGGTACTATTTAACCGATAGTTGGGAGGATAATGAGGGTGGGGTTCATACCTTTCCCAAAAGTATTTGTCCGAAAATTAACCTTATAGCGCGACTGGAGTTCGAACTCGTTTACTACAATTCCGCAGACCATCGCATTAACCACTGCACTACAAGGGCACCCCGTTTACGTAAGGTTCAATGGGTTATAATTTAAAAGTACATTAAAAAAGTCATCTATATATCCATATTTATATATATCCCCCTAAGAAAATCTTCTAATATATAATTGGTAATTACCTGTCTTCCAATATATAATAGATAATTACTATTATATATTGGAATATTTTCTAAGCCGGTATATATATATATATATATATATATATAAATATGGATATATTTTTTCTTTCGTATTCATGAATATCTAAATAAAAAAAGCGTATTCGTCTCATAGTGGTCCGCCGGGATGGCAAAGTCTACTATTCGGCATGTTAATTTAAAAAAAAATTATCACTAGGTCTTGTCTTCTAGCTGTGATTAGGCAATCTGTTTGTATCCCAAAATCTCAGAGAATTTTGTATGTCCCATTCCCCAGGACGGATTTTGGTTTGTACACATAGCATTTTGTAGTATGGTCAAACTCCAATTTCTTGCATAATTCCCAGGGGATCATTTTCCACACCCAATCGTGTACTCTTTTTAGCACTACATAGGAATGCTGAAGCGTTATTTTTTTAACCATACAACTGTATGCAAATAATCTGTTCAAGATAAGAATACTTGATACCATATCGTTACGTGTAAATTATTTGTATTAGAACAGTGACTTGAAGCCACTATTATTATTATTATTATTATTTTTATCTACTCCTTTAGAGTTTTTCACATCAGTGTTAACTGATGGTTTTTCACTGGAGTTTGAGTGAGAGCAAGTCTCCCCAAGTCTCCAGGACTCGTCTCAGGATTCTGGCCGTTCTTAGCAATGCTGTCGTTTGGATAGTCTCTACCCGTCCGCCAACTTCCAAGTCCTCCAGGCCTTTTTATAATCCTTTAGTTATTGTGCCTAACGCCCCAATCACAATTGGCACAATCGTTACTTTTCATGTTCCACAGCTTTTTCAATTATCTAGCAAGGTCGATGTACTTATCATTCTTTTCACTTTCCTTCAGATTTATTCTGTGGTCCGCCGGGACAGCAAAGTCGACAATTTGGCAAATTCTCTTTTTTTTTGTTGTTGATTATTATAAGGTCTGGTCTTCTGGCCGGGATTAGTTGATCCGTTTGTATGTTAAAGTCCCATAGGAGTTTATGCGAGTCATTTTCTAGGACAGGTGCTGGGTTGTGCATATACTATTTGTTTGGATGGTCGAAATGAAATTTCCTGCACATTTCCCAGTGGATCACCTTGCCGACCCAATCGTATCTCGCCTTGTACTCCTTCTGTGCTAATTTGCTGCATTCGCTTATTATGTGATTGATCGTTTCGTCTCTGTCACCGCATTTATTATTTTACTATTTCGAGAGTTTTTTCCCACCAGCGTTAGCGGATGGTTTCTCACTGGAGTTTGAGCGACACCAAGTCTTCTTAAGTCTCCAAGACTCTTCTCAGTATTCTAGCCGATCTTAATAACGCTGTAGTCTAGATGCTTTCCACTCGTCCTCCAATTTCCAGGTCTCCCAGCCCTTGTACAAGTCCTTTTGTGATTTTACCAATCATAAATGGTATCACCGTCCCATTGGCATAATGGTTAGAGTGTTCGCCAGTGGCCCGGGAGACCTTGGTTCAATCTCCTGGTCGAGTCATACCAAAGACTCAAAAAATGGTACTTGATGCCTACTTGCTTAACACTCAGCATTATAAGGTATGGATCAAGGGTAAAGTGGAGAAATCCAGGGAAAGGAGTAGCACCCCCCTACTCCTTGGTGTAGTAGCTATCGAAAAGGGAGCCTTCGGGCCACCCTCGACAATGTTCGCCAAGTTTACTATCACCGTCACTCTCATGTTCCATTGTTTTTTTCAGTTCTTTTGCAAGATCTTGGTGCTAATATCTTTTTTTCGCTTCCTTTCAGTTTTACCTGGCGGTCAGTCGGAATGTCTATTATCATTAGTAGTAGTTTCTTTGAACCATACTACTGTGTGCAAATTATTTGTATTAAGAATGGTTAAATGAACCTATGAATGTTTATCATAGATTAAAATCATTTGTGACTTGAAACCATAAAATTGTTTGAAAGAATGACTGACTTAGACATTAAATGAACAATCACAGTTTGACATGCCGTAAAAACCAACCAACATAACCACCAAAAATACACACAAGGTTTAAAACAGGGAATCTTAATGTTGATATCAGAGCAAGAAGCTGTTTTTTTTTTTCAGGAAGTGAAACCTATTAAGAAGAAATGGTATGAGAGAGGAGAAATAGGAGACTTTCAATGACAAAAAAAAAACCTAATGAAAAAACAATGAAAAACTGAACAGGTGCTTGACGAAAACTTGGACGTTATTATAAATATTTCATTAATACATGTAAACAATAAACACGAATAACCAGTTGATGATGTAAATAAAGTGTTAGAACAAATGAACGGAACAAAAATAGGTTGTCTATCGACGATGTGTTGAGTTAGGGTGAACTTAAAGCGATCGGAGAAAAGGAAAGGAAAGCTGCTCATTAACTGGGTCCCAGGAAAGGGAACGAACAGGTGGTTTTCCCATTAAAGGATGCATTATACAAAGGAGTTTGTTTAGAGATCTGCACACTGACGTATGCCTGTGGGGGTAATTTTCTCGAACGATAGTCAGGTAGATTTTGTAAGTAGATTAAAGTAATGACCGTATATTACTCATAAATTAATTGTGTTTTTATTTTTAATTTTTATTCTTAGAAAAAAAAAAATCTTAATTTTCTAGCTGGCACAATTGTGTCCTGATATCTCTTAAAAAACACTTAAGGAGCACATTTTTGGAATAGAAGTTATGATAAACGTTTTTACTACGGACAAAAAATATTAAATGAATATTAACTTTGTTTTTTTTTGTTTTGTTTTTTTCGTTTATTTATTTATTTATTCATTTTATTATTTCATTTATTTATTTTATTTAGCTGTAAATAAACTAATGCAAATCGTAGATTTTGAAGATTTCACAACCTGGACGCGAACAAAACGGCTGGAGAAGAAGCTAGACGGCAATTACACAAGAATGCTGTGAGCAATATTGAAGTCCTGGGGGCAACACCCTACAAAGCACCAACTATACGGCCACCTACCTCCCATCTCGAAAACTATCCAAGTTAGACGAACCAGACACGAAGAACACTGCTGGAGAAGCAAGGACGAGCTCATAAGTGATGTACCCCTATGAACCCCCACATATGGCCGAGCAAAACCAGGACGGCCGGCTCGTACATACATACAGCAGCTATGTGAGGATACGGGATGTAGCCCTGAAGACCTGCCAGAGGTGATGAACGATCTGGAGAAGTGGCGAGAGAAGGTCAGGAATATCCGTGCTAGCGGCACGACATGATGATGACGATGATGATGATTTATATTTCTCTCCATGATCTTCTCAAAGTTGACTTTCGCTTGCTCGCGGAGGCCTTGGGCAGGTGTCGCACGAGATTGGATGGTGGGGGGCAGATGAAAAAGACAGAATAGAAAGAATTTGTATCTCTCTCCTCATGCCGAAGAACCTTTAAACTCAAAGGTAATAAAAAGTTTCGTACCTGAACTGAGAAGTCGTTACGTGTTTTTCGAATTTCGAGATTCCTATGTTCTATCTTTATGCACATTCGATGTATGTTTCACACATAGCCATATCATGGCTATGGTACACTAGTTTCAAGTATTTTAGTTTCAAGTATTCTTATTCAACCTTAATAATCAATAATAACTAATTTAATATTAATCATTTGTTTACACACAGTTAAACGATGATGATTTATATTTCTCTAAATTGGATTTAGTGTTCGCTGACCATATCATTGATTTTATATGTCTTTTCCAAATAAGAAAGCTTTGTTCTGTGACTAGATGCATTATCATCTTGTTGAATGAGTTCATCATCTCCAAACCAATTTTCCATCGATGGAAAGAAAGAATTATCCAGGATTTCAATGTACATACGTGCATTGATATTTGTAGCAATGATTGACGTCAAGAAATATTTTATTAAGCCAGAATGTTTAGTTATTACAGAAAAAATGTTTTCGTCTTATCTAATATTAATATATTTACGGCTAAACGTTTCAGTCAAGCAGAACTGTTTGACATTTAAACTGTGTGCAAACAAATTATGTTAAGTCGAATTGCTAGAATTATAAATCTTTGACCATTTAACTGTGTGCAAACAAATGACTGATGTTTAATTGAATTATTTGTGATACATAACAATACTTACAACCATGTAACTGAGTGAAAACGAATGACTGGTTTGGTTTCTTTGTTTAATGGCATATCAACCTTTGTAGGTTATTTAATGCCAAAAATATTCTCCTAGAAGAACAGTAGTTGTACTATTTAACCCATAGGTGGGATGATAAGGGGTTCATACCTTTCCCAAGGGTATTTGCACGAAATTGAACGTAATAGCGCGACTGGAGTACGAACTCGTGTTCTACGATTCCGCAGTCCATCGCTTTAACCATTACACCACGAGGACACCCCCGAAAACGAATGAGTAATGTAGAGTAGAATTATTAGTGTTGAATAACAATACTTGAACCTCTTTAACAGTGGGTCAAAATTATTAGTATTAGATGGCAATACTTGGTACCATTTACCTACGTGCAAATAAAACTATTAATATGAAAACTTGAAACTGTTTAACTGTATGCAAAATAGGATTATTGGTTTAGGATTATTACAAAATAGGATTATTACAAATCTTGGAACCATTTGACTTTATGGAAATGAATGAATAGCGTTGAATAGAATAATTTGTGTTAGATAGCTATACTTGAAACCATTCAACTATGTGCAAACAAATAATTGATATCATTTGCATTAGACAGAAATACATGAACCATTCTGTGGGTTAGTGGTGCTGATGCTAGCCCAGAGTCCAGTTGTGTAGACGTCGTGTCGTACGCACCATCCTTACTTCAGTCCATCAACACTGCCGACCTCACCCAACATAACATAGCGTCGTTGAAAGGACTTGGAACTATGGAAGACCCTATACTACTGCCAACAACAAAGGAGACTCCACCGTACTGACAGTTGATACAGCAACTGATAGAACAACAAAGAGAAAATACTGAGCTACGTAAAGAAGGGACTTATGGCCGGCCCAGCAGAAATAGCTATGTATGGAAGCCTGAAAGGCCCACAAAAGAACTTGATTCACCCGACGGTGATTGAGCTCTATTCATGGGCACATGACGCTTATAGAAAGGGATGTCCCTGCTAACGAATTTGGCTGTAATCCGGAACGAACCCAGAGCGGCATGCACTCCAGAACTGAATAGGCTACTATTTGGCCTGTTGGGAGCTGAGACACTAAACTCTGCTACAGAAGAGCAATTATTACAGCATATAAGGATAGTGGCGGTTAGAGGAGCCCGAAAGAGGTCCATCGACAAAACTTTCACTCGATAAGACAGAAGGAAGGGGAGTAGATTTCGCATTACATGGCTAAGCAACGGAACCTAGTAAAATTCTACGACCAGGGTTTCGCTGAGACTGCGATAGCTGGCGCGTAACGAGAATAAAAAAAATATATATAATGGAATAGCAAGAATGCCCAAGGTTCGATAATTAAAAAAAAGGCGAACTATGGGGAGGAAATTTCTCCAATCGAAGACTCTCGGTAAATCACAGCGGAATAATGCGGCAAGCAATCACAAAACCAACATAAGATAATTTGAAGATTTAACGATAAAATTTATTACAAAATTTACAACAAGATAACTAGGGGAAAATAAGATAAAAAGGTTTAAGAACAAAAGGGGATGGAAAAGTAATGATTGATTGCATTTCACATAGCACTAATACCCTTGGGAAAGGTATGAATCCAATTATTCTCCCTCCAGCTATGGGTAAATAGTAGGACAGACTGAGTTCTTCAGCCTTGGGGAAGCAACTAGTCTAGGAGAAGGAATACTCTGAATTCAAACCAGGAATACTCTGAATTCAAACCAGTTAAACTCCGCTTAAAAATTGACCTTGTGTCATATCCTGGCCGAGCGGAGGGGTTGGTAAATATGATAATATTTATATCTAAAATCCGAGACAAATCCCAAAGATAACAACTCTAATAGATTTGCGAGATAGACACATAAAGGCAAAAGAAATATAAAACTCCCTGAGGGTTTAGGGGTTGTTAATAGTCTTATCTTCTTTCCCTTTTTCTTTTGTACGAGACGAAACGGCCTGAAAATAAGTTAGTATTGCAATGAGTCGGCTGATCTCTGAAATCTGTTTCTTGGTCACATTTTCTCGGGGTGGACTGGAGCGAAGATTTCTCGGCTTGTCCCGGATAGATGTTGACGCCTCGAAGTCAGGTCTGCTACTACTCGTTCGTCACCTTTTGCGAACGCGCGCGCAAAAAAAAGATCCCTGACCGATTCCTAGGGTTGGACACGTGACTGGTAAGGTGATTTAAAGTTTACTCTGAGAGTTCAAGGCTAGCTAGGATAGGTAAATAGGGGAAGGGGGTTGACTTGGAAGTCAATTTCTTTCTGTCTTCTTTTTCTTTTCTCTTTCTCCTTTACCCTCGTAAACTATCGAGCAAATCATGCTGAGGAAGAAAGGATAGGATTGGCGCCTCTCCATTCTCCTTCTTTATTTTTCGTCTCGGAATAATAAGGATAACGAAACATATTTGCAAAATACATAAAAATATATTTCTTGTTATATATCTATTCATTTGCTACCCCACGTAACACTGTCAATTGCCCAACAAACCAATCTATGGTCAGCGTATAAACTACTCCAGTGGCTGGACAAATGGCGGCAATTCTCACAACATTGCAACAGAAATTCAACAGGCTAGTCAGCCTTGAAAGGACAGAACAGTCAACCCTCCCATTTCAGCAAAACCATGCACCGCAAAAGCCAACGTGCAGATGTCAGACTGCAAGAAACAGTCCCAGGAGATTAGGAACTCACCAACCTCACAATACGCCAAGCTTTGCAGAGGATGTGGAAGGCGTTAACATCCCAATGGATCAAGTTACCATGGGGACTGTCCGGCGGTCAAGATGGACTGTTTTACTCGTTGGATGGTCGGGCACATCGAAAGGGTGTGTCGGAAACCAAAAAAAGGTATCTACCAACAGGTCAGCGGCAAACGGCACGAGGGAGCAGGCCCGTATCTTCGCAGCCAGAGTGTACTCAAAAGATCCCAGGAGAAGGACTGACCGATCCGGTAAAGTGAACCGGAGGAATAAAGCCAACACCAGGGCCACTCCTGCCTTACTAATAACTCCTACGTCTGGCAGAGAACATCTGACTTCTACTTGCAGCATTCCGATATTATTTAACCAAATCGAAAATGAATGGCTTGAGAGGGACGAGACCCACCGGTGGGAACTTGACGTCGCTCACCCACGATCAGAGCACAAACATGAAAAGTAGGAGCTGTTCAACGAGATGGAAATGCTAAAGCAGAATATTGGCGAACTAGATAACCACTTGAGACTCTCGAAGGAAAACCTTGACACTTATGTCAGTCTCCAGGCTGAAGCAGACACCATAAAGGACATTCCCCCCCATCATTGCTGGGAATGCAATCAACAACAATCTTGAAGGGATTAAATATGATGCGGAACAAGAAGAACTTGGCGAAGTAGCAGATGATGGTGGCGGTGGTTCTTTTGAGAACCATTACGAAAACCTTGAACTTCATGTGGACCCACTGGTGGAAACATTGCCAAAATCTGGTGCCCGGAAGAATATGGATTCAGACGTCAAAAAACTTGAACAGACCCTTTCATTAGTGTTACTTTCTGGTAAATGAATGCTTGTAATATTAAATAAAGGACAAACCACGATATGAGAGGAAATAGAGATATATTCTCTGGAAAAAGTATAAACAATAGAGAGACTATTAGTTGACAAGAACATAGGATTAGTGAATACAGAATAAAGATATAGTCCAACGATAGTATTGGCTTCCGTAATTACGGTAACAAGTAAGGTGATCTAGTGCGATCTCCAGTCTCCAACGCTCTAATGCTATTCCAATAAGAAGCTGCTTTATTTCCATTTTCATATAAAATGGTAGGCACAAGGTCTTGAAGTTTGGTGGGGGCAGGGAGCGGTCTTGCATTGTCTATATATTCTAAGGGAACTTAGCTAGCCACATTCGCCGACCCATTCAACAGTACAATATATAATCATTCATCCGTCACCATGCGCGCAGCAACCACCAAAATACCACATTTGCTCTATGAAAAAGACCTACTTAAAACCCCGAAAGTGATGAATGATTTTATTTACAATGATTTATTTACAATGAATGTATATGATGGGAATGGGTGAAAAACCCCGAAATATACACAAAGCGAAAACAAAGGAAAAAATTCCCCCTTTGGTTACCCTCCCATCCCCCCGTAATTCCTATAAGAATCTGCTCTTAACCTTCTAGTCTGCTGCTATATATGTATTTACCAACCCCTTCCGCTCGGGCAGGATATGACACTAGGTCAGTTTTTTAAGCGGAGTTTAACAGGTTTGACTTCAGAGTTTTTCTTCTCCTTGACTAGTTGCCTCACCAAGGCTGAAGAACCTAGTCTATCCTACTATTTGCTCATAGGTGGAGGGAGAATAATTGGATTCATACCTTTCCCAAGGGTATTAGTGCTATGTGAAATGCAATCTGTCTTGTCCAGGATTTAAACTCGTATCGTCGTGTCCATTTTCTACGACGATAACCATTACACCACGTCACTTTCTATGGTCATTACACCACGGCACTTCTGCTATATCTGGCAGATGGACTAGTTCATTGTGTGGAAAAAGGTGGGTGATACCCAACAATTAGTGAGTTTGATGTTTGAAGAATCTCAGAAAAGCTTCCAAATACAGCAGGATAAAACTAATAAGTTAACCAATTGCAAGAAGAATTGTCTCAGATGAAAGTAAAATATGTAGAAATAAAAGTATAAGTTAGCGACTATAGTCGAGGGCGACCCGAAGGCCCCCTTTTCAGTAGCTATAAACACCAAGGTGTTGGGTAGGGAGTTACTTCTTTCCCTGAATTGCCCTGCTATACCCTTGTATCGTACCTTACAATTCTGAATGTTAAGCAAGGAGGTATCAAGTACCATTTTTTAAGTCTTTGGTATGACGCTACCTGGGATTGAACCTCGGTCTCCCGGACCATTGGCAAACATTGTACCCATTAGGCTAATGAACCGGTTTAAAACAGTCAAAAATAGATCTAATAGCAGAACTTGTCCGAGTAAAAACAGAACATGAAGATAAAATATCTCCATTTTTGGTCAAACCAAGTAAAAAAGAAAAAAGAAAAAAGAAAAAAAAAAAAAGAAAAAGCAAACGAAAAAAAAAAATAATGTGAATTTGTTAAATAACGCTAAAGTACCCCGCAAATACAGGGTACATCATACACATCCTCAAAACGCCCCTGTAGACGACCACAACCCGAATGTCCTCTGGTCTCATTAGAGGAGGGGGCATGTATGGTAGTAGAATTTATGCTTGCCCAGAGTCCAATTGTTGAGTAGACGTTGCGCCGTACGCACCATCAACGCTCTTGTCCAACCTTAACCAACACTGCTGACCTTAGCCAACCCAACACATTCATTGGTGAGCACACTGTAAAATGGTTTCAAGTATTGCTATGTAATACTAATAATTCAATTTAACATTAATCTTTTGTTTGCACGCAGTTGAATGGTTTAAGGTATAGTAAATGATTAAATGGTTCTATTAGACTCATAGATAGGACCCTAAAAGATATTACTACTCCGATTTGGTTGTTTGGTTGGTTTGGGTTTTTATGGCATATCAACCTTTGTAGGTTATTTGATGTCAAATCCATTTTTATACAAATAATCAGTTCTATTTCAAACAATTCAGTTTAGCATGAGTACACAGTTTAATTGTCAAAAACATTTCTATTTCTAGTTATTCAGTTTAGGTAAACAGTTCTAATTCAGCCAATCCAGTTTTGTATAAGTATAGATTTTGTTTACCCACAGTTAAATGTCAAGAGTTTTATATTAAACAATTCAGTTTAGCGTAAGTACAGTTTCAATGTAAAAAACAGTTCCATTTCAAACAATTCAGTTTAGCATAAGCACGCAGCTTAAATTTAAGTACATAGTTTAAATGTAAAAAAAAATTCCATATCAAGCTATTCAATTTTGTCAAATAGTTCTAATTCAGACAATTCAGTTTAGCATAAGTATGTAGTTTAGTTCTATCTAACCCATAGATAGAGTCCTATCAGGTGCTAGTATTCCGGACCAGAGTGAACCGGGGAGCAATGCCAATGAAGGGGTACTCTGCATTCCTCAAAGCCATCAGATTGTTTAGTGTTATATCCAGGACACTCGTTAGGGGGAGGTCCTAAAAGTCTGCAGAGGTGCAGTCGGCGTATTCTGCAGCCCCAGCCGACTGGACAAATTACCGCTCCGGGGCAGAGTGGACCCGAGTGTAATGCCAATGAAGAGGTACTACACATTTTCGAATGCTCCAAGACTGGATCTTCTCCAGATTTTTTAGTGTCATATCATGGACACTCGTTTTGTTGGAGAGGGGGTCTTACCCCTCTGAAGAGATGTAGTCAGTGTATTCTGTGACCCAAGCTAACTGGGCTGCATTACCCACGAAGAACTTTTGTGTTTCGTTAGCTTTACAATACACCGTTCGACCACGTTCATAGGGCAGATAAACAAACCCTTTCCAATTATTAATATAGGTGTCGAAAAAGTTGGACAGGTGATTACCGTAACCCAACAGGTAGAATATTCTGATTCAAACTTGTTGGTAGTTAGGGGGCAAGGGATAAATAGAAAACGCTTTCTTTTGTCAACAGACCCCTTCTTCCTCCCGGGGACATCCAGTGCTGAACGTGTACTTTGTTAGTTCAATATATTGATTGAATTCAATGTTCTTTCTTTCTTTCTTTCTTTCTTCGTAGTTTTCCTCAGGCCTCTGCATTATCTCTATCTTGTTCTGTCTCTCTGTCTCTCTCTCTCTCTCTCTCTCTCTCTCTCTCTCTCACGCACATCAATTTCTCGCTTTTTCTCTATTTTCCACTATCTCGCACATCAATCTCTCTCTCTCTCTCTCTCTTTCTCTCACACACACGCACATCAATCTCTCTCACTCTCTTTCTCTCACTCTCTCTCTCACACGTACATCAATCTCTCTCTCCCCCTCTCTCTTTCTCTAAAACATGTACATCAATCTCTCTCTTTCTCTCTCTCTCTCTCTATCTATCTATCTATCTCACTCTATCTCACCAACACAAGTACATCAATCTTTCTCTATGCGTATCTCTCATGCACACATACCTTTTTCTTAACACCAAACATCCCAACATCCCTCTCTATAATACAAATATTTTCACTCTTAATCCCAACAGTACATAGTTGATTCCCCAGTCGGCTGGGGTTGTAGAATACACCGACTGCATCTCTGCAGAGAGGTACGACCCTACCTAACGAGTGTTATGGATATGAGACGAAACAATCTGATGGTGAGGTTCCAGTAATGCTGGAGCTTTGAGAAATGCGGAGTACCCCTCCAACGCCATTACTCCCAGGTCCACTCTGGCTCGGAGTGTGGACAGCTGATAGGGCCATATCGATAGGTCAAATAGAACTAAACTGCGTAATGCTAAACTAAATTGTTTGAAATAGAACTGTTTTGACATTTAACTGGGAGTGGACAAAAACAATACTTATTCTAAACTGAATTGTTTGAATAAGAACTGTGTGACTGAACTGAATAGCTTGAAATAGAAATGTTTTTGATTATTAATCTGTGAACTTATGCTAAACTGAATTGTTTTAAATAGAACTATTTGTATGAAAGTGAATTTGGCATTAAATAACCTACAATGGTTGAAAAAGTCCGCAATAAATAAAAATTAATTCTCAGATTAAGACGCCTCATCTCAAAGGGATTCCCAATAAAAGACAATGGTTGATATGCCATGAAACCCAACCAACCAACCAACTACACAGGTGAACTGGTTTACCGAAAAATTTCCCATTGGCCACCTTCTTTGATAGTACAATTTTTATCGCTAAATATTCCTAATTCTTTGTCTGTCCTGTCGGTGGGGTTTAGAATAAGCTGACGGCGTCCCCGGCTGAAAGGTAAGAGCCTAGAGAAAGGGATGTTTTAGTTAAGACATTGTTTTTGAGCTCTTGGCGGCGTTGAGTACCTCTTCATTACCATTACTTCCAGGTTCACTCTGATGCAAAATGGATCTTTTAGGGTCCCATCTATGGGTCGAATGGAGCAGTTCGGAAATTATTTGTATTAGATAAGAATACTTGATACCTTAGTACCGACAAGAACACATAACGCAGTGGATAAGGAATTTGCGGGGAAAGTGTTTCTGAATTAAATCACTTTGAGTTTGCCGGTTCAATCCCAACGATAGATAAGATAACAAAGAATACGTACTTTAACTCAACAATTGTACCCGGTCATGGTAACATAACTGGAACAGTCTACCCCAGTAGTTTAAATAAAGGGTTCAGTTCGTAATTCTGTGTGGACTCCTGATTTCGACATGAAACAGTTGAAGAAGGACATATCGGCCGAAACATTGAGAGTATAACAATAAAGATGAAGTCAATAGTCTGAATATTTTTAGAAATAACAACCATTTTACCGTGTTTTAAAAAAAATACACAAAGATGTAAATACGAAAGTCATTTAATAAAGAGAATATTGGCTAAGGAGTTGGCAGTTGAAAGTGCTGTCTATAGTTGTACATTTTTTAAGGAAATTGACAGAGATGGATCTTTTCATCTCCCAGAAGACTGTCAGCGTGACCTTCTTTACTGACAGCTGCGCCAGGAACTTTTTATTTATCGGAAAGTCAATGTGGTTGTACTCCGTGAATTGTCCCATCATAATATGCAGTTTCGTGCCATATTCAGGACACCTTTGTTTTTTGTTTTTTCGAGGGATGGGGTCTTACCCTTCTGCAGGGGATAAAGTCTGCATATTTTAAAGGTCGTCGACAAAGTGAGTTATAGTAAAGGTTTGCATGACTTAGGCTGGAGAGCTAAGTATTACCCCAACTGTTTCGTGGTTGGATCGACAGAAATTGTCATAAAAAAAAGACGGGGTGGGGTGTCCTCGTGGTGTAATGGTTAAAGCGATGGACTGCGGAATCGTAGTACGCGAGTTCGTACTCCAGTCGCGCTATTACGTTCACTTTCGGGCAAATACCCTTGGGAAAGGTATGAACCTCCTTATCCTCCCAGCTATGGGTTAAATAGTACCACTACTGTTCTTCTAGGAGAATGGCTTTGGCATTAAATAACCTAAAAAGAGTTGATATGCCATTAAATAAAGAAACCAAACCATAAAAAAGACGGCCATACGATTTTAATCTCAGATTCCTTTTCTTTCTTTCGTTCTTTCTTTTTTTACGTTGCTGACTCGTGGCTTTTACAGTTTTGATTAAAACCTACGGCTAAATAATTTTTTCTTACAACAAACACAACATGAATGAAGAAAGAAATTAATAAAGAATTACTGAGAGAAATGGAAAGAAAAAAAAAACGAAAAAAGAATAATGGTTGAATGAAAAAAAAGAGAGAAAAAAATAATTGATGAAAAAAAGGAAAAAAGAAAGAAAAGTGAATAATAGAAAAAAAGAATGAATAATAATAATAATAATAATAATGTCACGCTGGTAGCACGGATATCCCTGACCCTCTCTCGCCACTCCTCCCTATCGTTCATTGCCCTAGGCAGGTCTTCAGGACAACATCCCGTATCCTCACATAGCTGCTGAATGTATGTTCGTGCTGGTCGTCCTGCTTTTGCACGGCCATGTGTGGGGGTCCATAAGAGTACATCTCTTATGAGTTCATCCCTGCTTCTCCAGCAGTGTCCTGCATGTCTAGTTCGTCTAACTTGAATCGTTTTCGTGATAGGAGGCAGGTGGCCGTACAGTTGGTGTCTTGTGGGGTGTTGCCGCCAGGACTTGTTCAAGATTGCACGCAGCAATCTTGTGTAATTGCCGTCTAGCTTCTTCTCCAGCCGTTTTGTTAGAGTCCATGTAGTGCATCCATATAGCAGTATCGATGCGACCACTGCCTGGAAGAAACTGCGTTTCATTTTATCGGTTAGGTCTGATTTCCATATAATCGATAGCCTATTGATAGCTGTCCATGCTTTTCGTTAACCTCGTCGATGTCCTTTTCGGTTGATGCGACGCTGCTTCCTAGGTAAGTGAATTTGTAATAATAATAATAATAATAATAATAATAATAATAATAATAAAAGGAAAAATAAATGATGGAAACGAATGAATCATTGAAAAAAAGAAGAAGAAAATGTGATAAAAAAGAAAGAATAACCGTCAAAAAGAAAAGGAAAAAGAAATTTAAAAAATGAATGAGAAAAAAAAAAGATAGAAAAATGAATGATAGAAAAAAAGAAAGAAAAATAGATGAGAGAAAAAAGAATAAAGAAGAGGCAAAAAAGAAAAAGAAATTGTTAAAAAGAAGAAAAAAATGAATGACAGAGAAAAAGAAAGAAAAATGAATGATAGAAAAAATTATGAATAGGAAAAAAAAAAAAGAAAAAAAAAAAGAAAAAGAAATTATCAAAAAAAAAAGAATGACAAAAAAAGAAAAAAAAATGATAGAAAACAAGACGCAAGAATAGGCAAAAAAAAAAAGAAAGAAAAAGTAATAATAAAAAAAGAATGAAAACTGAATGATAGAAAAACTGAATGATAGAAAATGTAAGAAAATTAATGATAGAGAAAAAAAAAAAAAAATTAATCAGCAATTTTTTTTGGGGGGTGATTGTTCCCAGGATCTTTTTTTCCTTGATTTCACTCATTTTCTTTGAATCTTCTTTCTCAAGAACATTTCACAATTTTCCACTTTTATTTAATCTTTCTCGGTTTCAACTTGTTTAATCTGTCCCAACGATAAGTATGGCCACATGTCAATGTCTGTCTTGTGGCTTGATTTAATCAGTTTCATTACTACAAATACGCGGGAATAGTTCCGAGAGGGAAATGCGATTATTTGATCCCATCACTTAGGAGGATAGAGTCGACTAAAAAAAAAATGGCGTCTTTTGTTTGGTATACCGTTCATCACAAAGAATTAGTTTTGTTTTGTTTTTTTGAGGAGAAAAAAAAATTAATCGGCTTTCTGCAATTCACGATATTGTGGTTTATTTAATGTCGCTTTTGTCGTTTGCACATCAAACGAAACGGCATTAACTGAGGCTAGATATTTAACGAATTGCATTAGTGTTTTTCCTCATCAGCAATTAATACAAACTTACGATCAAGTCACGTTGTTAGTAAGTTGCTTTGTTTTACGGCATATCAACCCTTTTCGGGTCATTTAACGCCGAATTAAGTCTTTTTGATAAAAGTTTGGTTTAATTTGATTTTATGGCATATCAACTATCGTAGGTTATTTAATGCCAAATCCATTTTTATATACAAAAACAATTCTGTTTCAAACAATTCAGTTCAGCATAAGTACAGTTTTTTTTTTATTTACACACAGTTAAATGTCCAAACAATTCAATTTCTAAAAATTCAGTTCTGCATAAGTACACAGTTCTATTTGACCCATAGGTAGGACCCTATCAGGTGCTACCACTCCAGGTCAGAGTTGACCTGGGAGTAATGGAAATGAAGGGGTACTCTGCATTTCCCAAAGCTCCATCATTACGAGAAGCTCACCATCAGATTGTTTAGTGTCATATACAGGACACTCGTCGGAGGAGTCTTACCCCTCTGCAGAGATGCAATCAGTATATTCAGCAGTCCCAGCCGACTGAGTCATATGACCCTCGTTTCGGAAGTCTTAATTGTTTTTTAAGAGATTTTAAAAGAGCTTTTGGGTTTTTTTTTTCTTATGACATTACAAAATTACGTAAACGCAAAGTTGAATAAAACTGCGATGCTTGATGACATCGATCGAATTTAAATTTAGTAATGTAATAAAAAACCTTAAAATTTTTTTAGAAACTTTTAAAAAACACTCTTTACACAAGCAAACAACCCCTGATGTGATCTATGAAAGGTCGGAAAACACTCTGGACGATTTTGGTAAATTCATCCACCAATTCCAACCTGAGACCAAGACACTTATCAGAAAACTTGAAAGGATCTTAATACAATTTTATAGACAAAATGTGTCTTTATTACTCAATCAAACATGCATATATATATATATATGGTCGACCCCCATAACGTAATGGCTAACGTGCTAGACAATAATGACGTAGTAAGTTTCGATCTGTTTCGTTCACTTGAATCCAACACTCCCCAAAGTAGAGGTCAAATAGTCACACTACTCTCTTTCCACAAGAATTGCTTTGGCTTTAAATAACCCACGAAATCATCATATATTTCCCCCCAATCCCTCGATTTGAACAGGACGTGACACATGGTCACTTTTTTTGGCGGACTTCAACAAGTCTGAATTCAGAGTTTTTCTTCGCATAGACAAATTGCCATACTAAGGTTAAAGTGCCCAGTCTGCCCTATATTTACCGATAGCTGGAGGGAGGATTGTTGGATTCATATATTTCATAAGGGTATTAGAGCAATGTGAAATGCAAACAGCTTCATCCGGAATTTGAACTTAGGTCTCCGTGTACGTTTTCTTTGATGATAACCATTATACCACATACATACACATCGGCAATGACGCATAAATGCATTATCACATCTAAATACTTGCTATATTTATTGCGGGAGAGAGAACTTGTGGTGTTAAGAAGCAGTTGTTGCCAAAAAAACTAAAAGAAAGAAGCTGTATAGAGCCATGATTACCCACCTTCTGAAAGTCTTATATATTTATATATAAGTTTGCGGTTCACACACACACATGTATATATATATAAGTAATTTATGTATTTATATATTGATATATATTATATTGTCATCCAGAGACAGACTGTTTCGTTGTATCACAACTCTTCAGAGTGGCAAGAAGCGTAAGACGCTTCCAGCTGGGATCGAAACCCGCCTAACTATTCGTTAGACTGATAACATAAGCTCAGAGGCAGAAGCAGACTCAACTCAAGCGAGGGAATTTAACGTATATCTATTAATTTCCGATTGCTTACATTTTACGCTATCGGAGACCGAAGTGCTCAATTCGTCAGAAGAGCTTTGCATTACGCGAATGGCATCCGTTAATTCCTTCTCCAAAGTAGTCGATATATATATATATATATATATATATATATATATATATATATGTATGTATGTATTATCTATATAAATATTTATATATTTATATATATAGATTCATATATTTATTTAAAGGTTTATATATATATATATATATATATATATAAGTTTATTATACACATGCATATATATATATATATATATATATATATATATATTGTAAGGATGCATGCCATAATATGCGCATATATATATATATATATATATATATATATATATATATATATATATATATATATATATATATAGTATTATTCAGTCCAGTTAAACCAGAGTTGAGAGTAATTCCATCAGGACAAGAAAACCATTCAAAAATAAACATTTAAATTTTCCTGGGAAAGATGAAAAACACGAAGAAAATTCATCAGGACTTCTTCAGATCTTATGGATAAATTAAATCCATAAGATCTGAAGAATTCCTGTTAAATTTTCTTGGTGTTTTTGGTTTATATCAAGAACCCATAACAGAATGAAAATAAATTTATAATCCTAATGAGACCGGTTTTGTTTTTCCTAATAAAGTATATATATATATATATATATATATATATATATATATATATATGCTCGAGTGACAGCACATATACAAACTTACTAACATTGACTTACGCACACATTTACTCAAGCAAAATCTTTCTTCAAACAAAAAAAATAACTGAATTAATCGTTCTTTTTTTTGGGGGGGGGTAAACCTTTCAGTCTTTCTGACGAATGCGTAAA
>OY757935.1:30867057-30964557 GCA_963585895.1 Sepioteuthis lessoniana
TCTTGGAAGCCGGCCGAAAGAGTCAATTTGACACAGACAGACGCTACAGAACTAAGCTAGCGGAAGTGGTGTGGATTGAGGCGGGAAGCTTGTTGATAGCTTGGCGTTCGATCAATAGGACATTGCGAAGAACGGAAAAAAAGGAAGAAAGAAGAAAAAGAAAAAAGAAGGAAAGTACAAGAGTAATTTAGAAAAAGCGACAGTTGAATGAAAAAAAAAAAAAAAATAGAAAAAAGGATGGATAGGGAAAAAAGAAATAAGAAAGAATGAAAAAAGAAAGCTAAGAAAGAATGAAGAAAAGAAAGAGATCGAATAAAAGAAAATAAAAATCCGGAAGAAAGGAAACTAATGAAAGAAAATTGAAAGAGTTGCGAAAAAAAAATTAAATTAAAAATTGAAAGAAAGAAAGAAAGACAGAAAGAAAGAAAGAAGCCAGAAATGAAAAATAAAGAGCGAACCAATATATAAATGAAAAAAAAAAAGATATGAAGAATAAGAAGCCGGAAATGAAAAAAGAAAGAAATATGACACGAAGAAAGAAAGAAAGAAAGAAAGAAAGAGAAAAGAAAGAAAAAAGAAAGAGGTAAGATAAAGGGAAATAAAGATTTGGAAGAATAGGGACAGATAAAAAAAACATTTGAAAAAGAAACGAAAAATAATAGAAGCCTTCGCGAAGAAAAAACGAAAGAAAGAAAGAAACGAACAAATAAACAAACAAATAATCGATGTATGAACGAAAAAAAGAACGACATGAACAAAAACAAAACAGGATTGAAAAAAGAGAAACGTTTAGTACGAAGAAAGAAAAAACGAAGGTAAAATGGAGAGAAAGAAAGAAATGAATCAAAAATAAAGAAAGAAGTTGAAAAAAAAGACATCATTCACAATATCAACAACAAAAAGTTGATTATTTGAAAACGTACTCGTTACGTTTCATTGCTAATCGTGGCTGTTCATCTTGCAAGCCATTGGGAGTGAGATAGAACATGAACAAGCAGTCAAAAGATGTTTACGTCTAAAATACAAAAAAAAAAGGTTTGATTTCTTTATTTTAATGGCATATCAATCTTCGTAGATTATTTAATGCCAAAGCCATCTTTATAGAAGATCTGTAGAGGTACTATTTAACCCAGAGTTGTGGGAGCAAGGGACATACTTTTCCCTTGGGTATTAATCCGAAAGTGAACGTAATAGCGTGACTGGAGTTCGAACTTGCTTACTACGATGTCGCAGTTTAGTACGTTAGCCACTTCTAAAAAAATGAAAAGAAAAGAAAAGAAAAGAAAAGAAAAGAAAACAAAAAAAAACGCGTTGTTCTTTTCTTTTTTAGACAACATTTTTCATTTTTCTTTGGACATACTAGTCTTTCGCTATGAATTATACGCTTACGGAAGGCCGAAGAATGAATCAGCCAAAAGGTTATATAAACTAGCAAAAACAGAACAAGATCAATAGTCTGGAAAATGACTTCGTTGGAAAAAACGAATGGTCGCAATAAATATATTTCAACAGGCTACGATAGATAGAAAAATAGAAGTTTATATATGAATATATATATATATACAGAGAGAGAGAGAGAGAGAGAGAGAGAGAGAGAGAGAGAGAGAGAGAGAGAGAGAGAGAAAACAAACTTAAATAGATTGATAGAAGGTTATACACACACACACACACACACACACACACACACATATATATATATATATATATATATATATATATATAATAAGTAAATATATTGAGAACTCTCCAAATTAAATCACATTTCGTTCGCCACAAACCCACGAAGTGAGAAAGTGACAAGCAACAGTATTACAATACATGTATATATATATATATATATATATATATATATATATATATATATATATAATTGAATAGACAGATAAACAGATTGATAGATAGAACGTTATATATATATATATATATATATATATATATATATATATATATATATGCATAACTGGTAAATAGATAGAACATTATATATATATATATATATATATATATATTTGTGTGTGTGTGTGTATGCGCGCGTGCGTATACATATACGTATGTGTAGATTTATATTTATATATATATATGTGTGTGTGTGTGTGTGTGTGTGTGTGTGTGTGTGTGTGTGTCGTTAGATAAAAAGATAGGAAGAAAGAGAAAGAAAGATGTGGTAAGAAAAGAAGGAAGCAAGGAAGGAGAAAGAGTTGTCAGCGTAAACTAAAGAAAGAGAAAGAAGTGATAAAAGTGTGAGAGAGTGAACGAAGGTTTGGGAAAGTAAACAGGGAAGAAAGGAGGAAAGAAAGAAGCAATACGATGAAGAGAAGTGAAGAGAGAACAAAAAGACGTAGAAAACGAAGGAAATAAGAAAAGACAGCGTGCATCAAAGAAAGAGAAGAAAGACGAAAATGACAGTGGGATATTGAAAAATTAAAAGCTGTAAAAGAGAGGAACAGACGAATGGGGAAAAGAAAGAAAGAAAGAAAGAAAGAAAGAAAGAAACAGAATTTAATGAAAACGTGTAAGGAAGAAAAAGAATTGGAAGACAAGAACGAAAAAAGAAACAATAAAGAAAGAAGAGGTGGGACAAAGAAAGAAAGAAAGAAAGAAAGAAAAAGAAAGAAAGAAGAGGAGGGAGAAAGAAAGAAAGAAAGAAAGAGAGAAAGAAAGGTGTTTGCGAAAGGGAGTAACGGAGAAAAAGAAGTGGAGGAAAAGAAAGAAACAAACAAATGAACTAAGAAAGGTTTAGTGAAAGTGAATAACGGAGAGAAAGATGAAGAGGACGCAAAGAAAGAAAGAAAGAAAGAAAGAAAGAAAGAAAGAAAGAAAGAAACAGAATTTAATGAAAACGTGTAAGGAAGAAAAAGAATTGGAAGACAAGAACGAAAAAAGAAACAATAAAGAAAGAAGAGGTGGGACAAAGAAAGAAAGAAAGAAAGAAAAAGAAAGAAAGAAGAGGAGGGAGAAAGAAAGAAAGAAAGAAAGAAAGAAAGAAAGAAAGGTGTTTGCGAAAGGGAGTAACGGAGAAAAGGAAGTGGAGGAAAAGAAAGAAACAAACAAATGAACTAAGAAAGGTTTAGTGAAAGTGAATAACGGAGAGAAAGAAGAAGAGGACGCAAAGAAAGAAAGAAAGAAAGAAAGAAAGAAAGAAAGAAAGAAAGAAAGTAAAAGAATTTCATGAAAGCGAGTTCGGAAGAAAAAGAAGTGGGAGAAAAGAAAGAAAGAAAGAAAGAAAGAAAGAAAGAAGTCGAAGACGAAAGCTGTAAGAAATCAACGGAAAAGAAATCAAAAAAAGAAAAACAACCAAAAAATAAAACAAAAACCAGCAATAAACAAGCAGTAAACAAAATGCATCAGTCTAGACGGTTCAATTGGTTCTTCGACCCAACTCTCCACTCTTCTTCCACCTCGTCCAAGCCCGCCAAACTGTTGGCGTAGCGGGGCCTTTTATCATTCTTACTGCGTCATCAGTTGCTATCACAAACATGACGGCAACAATTTAAAAATCGCTTTTCTCAGCCGTTACGTTATGATTCGATGCAGATATCCGAAAAGATTTTTTTTAATCTTTTATTTTTAGTATTTGTATTTGATTTTATTGGAACTCCGAATCACAAACATCTTGCAATAAACAGAAATGTAATCTTACTAGTGTGGTCAATGTAACCTTTTGACGGAGCGATACTTATTGGTTTGCTTTATAAGCAAGTCTAGATCGGGTACGATTTCTCTGCAAAGGGGTGCCATGATAGGGCAAAGTGATAAATGATGTAGGTTATTGGGGAATCGGAGTGCGGTGAAGGGAAACTGAGAATATAAAGATGTGGATAAAAGTGATGGGGGTGAGTCAGGTGTTGTAAGGACAAATAAGGCTTGTATCAAAAAGAAAGAACGGACTGAAAAAAAAGGCGGGAAAACAACAGATGCGTAAATGATGTATGAAAAATAAGAAAGAAAGAAAAGTAAAGAAGGAAAGAAAGATATTAGCACAAGAAAAATATCGACAGAAAAAATTTGATTAAGACAGAAAAAAAAAAAAACAGCTAAAAGAAAACCCAGTAAACTTAAATGCTTTTCTTCTTTTCTTTTCTTTTTTTTTCTCTGACTTTTGTTAGCCCAGTCGGCTGCAGAAAATACCGACTATAACTCCGCAGAGGGGCAAGACTCCCCCAACAAGTGTCCTGCATATGACACTAAGTAATCTGACGGTGACGCTCCAATAATGCTGGAGCTTTGAGGAATGCAGTTTACTGCCGTTGCTCGCATGTACACTCTGACCCGAAGTGATAGCTCCTGATAGAGTCCTTTCGATAGGTCAAATAGAACGGTTTGATATTTAAGCTGAGTGCAAATAAATGACTTGTGTTCAATTGAATTGTTAGAAAGATAACTGTTTTGACATTTAACTGTGTGTAAACAAATGACTGAAGTTTAAAGGAATTATTAGTGATAGATAGCAATAGTTGGAACTATTTAACGTTGTTGACTTATGCAAAATTGAATTATTAGAAATAGAACTGTTTGATCATTTTACAGTGTATATTAACAAAATGTATTTACAAATCATATCTTTAACATGTATGATAAACAGGATTTGGCATTAAATAACCAACAAAGGTTGATATACCATAAAACTAAACCGAACTACTATTGAGCCCAAAGCAAGATGAAATTGGCCGCGACTAGACAAAGGGTTTCGATGATACGGCAACCGGATATAGTAGATGTTTAGAAAGAATTATTTGGGAATCAGGGATGGAAGAGGCAGAGAATGTAAAGTGGTGAATGGATAGGGTTTTTTTTTTTTTTTTTTGCTTCACACTGAATGAAATTAGACGAAAGGTCATTTTTTAATGTGGAGTGTCAAGCAAGCAAGAAAGCTCCCAGCTCCCGAATTTGCAGATCTGAGAATTCATTAAATTCCGTCGGTATTATCTTCGAAAGAAAGAAGTGATTTGAAAAAGAAAGAACCAGTGTATGAATGGGAAAAAAGATGTAAAGAAAGAATCCAGAAAAAAAAAAGAAACGAAAAAGAAAAATATCACGATTAAATGAATAAATAAAAAAAGAATTTGGTAAAAGAAAGAACTAACGTATGAATAGAAAAAGAAAGTTGGACAGACAGAAGCCAGAAAATAAAAAAAGAGAATGTAATATTTCACAAAGAAAGAAAGAAAGAAAGAAGCAGTCAAATTCTATGCACACTTTCAAGTTCGCGTTGACAGAAAACAACGCCGTTTTTAATGCATTTTTTTCGATATGTTTGAAAAAGTGGACTGGTGAGTAAGCAGGGAGTGGTAGAGCATCATAGCTCAATTCATTCATTTTTTTTTTTTTTTAAAGCTAGACCTTTAATCGGGCGTTGTCACGGAGAGGGATTGTTCCTTTTCGATTGGCTAATATTGGACAAAAACGATGCAGTTGTTGGTGCATTTTGTCGATTTCTTAGCTATACCTGTCAGCTGTGATAGTTCCGTCAGTATTCAAGAAGTTGTAGCGGGTGATTCCGCTTTCTGCTCATCCCGGCCGCTGCGTTAACGGTGGGCTGGTAATTCTAAAGGCTGGGTTGCTCATCGGTTGTGTGTATTTACCCAACCGATCAGCTATTGACAGGAGGCGACGAAAGGTCAATTTTAAATGTAGTACAGTTGGTTTGGATTAAAAATTTTCCTTCTTTTACATTGGTTTCCACACTTCCATCCACTTCTTAAACTGCATAGCCCCGTCGGTTGATGAATGAGAGTTTTTCTAATCAGTCAACATTGGTATATTAATTTCTAGAAGTTCATTGGAGAAAGTCATAGCCCGGCAGGTCTCGCTCGTTTTATTGGGGTTGTTTGTGAGATAAGAGTTTGGTTTAATTTGGTTTGGTTTTATGGCATATCAACCAGTGTAGGTCATTTAATACCAAATCGTCTTTATATATATATATATATATATATATGTATATATATATATATTAAGTATATGTATTATTCGTTAACACATTTTATAGATCATCATCATAGCTCGGATTTTCCCAACTCCCTCTTGCCATCCGTCTCTATCATCGATTGCTTCCGGTGGGTCTTACAGACTACACCCTGAGTCCGTACAGGGTTGTTGTAGATAAGTTCTAGATTGTTCTACACTTGCGCGTCTGTATGAAGAGGTTCATGGGAGAACGTCGCTTATGAATTCGTCCTTGTTCCTCCAGTCGTGTCCCGCGTGCTTTTTCTTTTGTCTAATTTGGATGGTCTTCGAGATTGGTAGTAGGTGGCTGTACAGCTGCTGCTTTGTAGGATGTTGCTTCCAGGATTTTTTGAAAATAGCTCTAAGCATCCTTGTGCAATTGCTTTCAACCTTTTTCCTCTACACTTAGTCACCTTCGATGTGGTGTATCCATACAGTAGTATGGACACGACCGTTTCTTGGAAAAAATTGCGTTTTATCTGATAGGTCTGACTTCCATATGACCGATAGCCTATCAATAGCTGTCCACGCCTTTGCTAGTCACGTACTGATGTCATTTTCTGTAGATGAGACGCTGCTTCCGAGGTAGGTGAACTTGTTCACTAGTTTCAAAGAACCACCATTTAGTGTCCTCGTGGTGTAATGGTTAAAGCGATGAACTGCGGAATCGTAGTACGCGAGTTCGTACTCCAGTCGCGCTATTACGTTCACTTTCGGGCAAATACCCTTGGGAAAGGTATGAACCCCCTTATTCTCCCTCCAACTATGGGTAAATAGTAGGACGGACTAGGTTCTTCAGCCTTGGTGAGGCAACTAGTCTAGGAGAAGGAAAACTCTGAATTCAAAACCTGTTAAACTCCGCTTAAAAATTGACCTTGTGTCATATCCTGCCTGAGCGGAGGGGTTGGTAAATAGTACCATTTAGTGAAGAGATGTAGCTTCTTAGATTAAGGTTCATGAACTCTGTTTTGACTGTCGTCTGATTCCTGCACCAGACTCTACAGTAGAGATTCAGCCTGGGCGGGTGTATTTGCAAAGAGTGCAATGTCATCCGTAATAGTTCGAGCTGGGTAACTTCTACTTCTTGGCTTTTCCAGAGTAAAGCCGCTTTCTTTAATTAAATCTATCGACGTCCAACGTACATAGTTTATGTAGATTAGGAACAGCACACCCGTGACAATGTCAAAGAAGTCTGTGTCTCCATCCAGAGAGCGAAGTTCTACTTTCGAGTTTTTATTAAACATCACTATGGTTACGACGTTCTACCTGCGTAGACCATTGGCTTGTAATATTTGCTCCATCTCTTTGTGTATAGAGTCAAATGCCTTGGGAAAATTTACAAATAAGAGCGTAGCCTCGAGTTTTTTTTTGCACGAACGCCTAAAATTTGACGGATTGTCCGAATTTGTGATGTGGATCAATTTCAATGAAAGCCATTTTGGCTTTTCTAAAGAATTTTCTTAATTTCAGGTTCAATCCAGATGAGTAGCAGAGTATTGTAGATCTTAGCTGATAAGAAAGTAAGGGTTATATACCCTGGTGGTTCTTGGCAATTCTGATGTCACCTTTCTTGGGGTAAGGGAGGATGTTGCCCTTTATCCATCTGTCTATTGTGTTCTGGTTATATACGGCGTTGTTGTATCGGAGTTGTATGTCGTCGAATTTCCTTGTTTTCAATACTTCTGGTGGTATTTCTTCAGGACCAGTAGCTTTCCTGTTTTTCATTTTTGTTAATACTACGTCGAGTTCTTCTGGCGTAAACTGTCCTTGTTTGAAGTCTAGTTGATTATTAATATTTTTCGTGATAGGTCCATCCGTAATTTTGGGACACTTTCCAAGCAGATTCTTGAAATGTTTTTTCCATAAGTGTAGTTATTCGTCTTGGCTGGCTGCTTTTAGCTTTGTTTTCGAGCTGCTTTTTCTTTTAGTTCCTTCATTTAATGTCTGCCACGCTATCCGAGATTTTCTATCTTCAACTGAATATCTAATCTTATTTAGTTGGTCTTGGGTGTATTCTGTTTATTCTTTTAGATAAGTATTAGTTCACTTTGTACCTTCTTAAGTTTCTGAGCGTTGGCATTAGTTTGGTTTCTTTTATAGCATATGGATGCGGTTTTCACGTCGTCATGTTTTTCGTAACTGCTGTCTCCCACGGAACTCTATGTTTTGCTCTTTAGTTGGTATGCATTCTGCTGCTGCTTCTATGTGAGCATTGACGAAGTTCTCATATTCGTCATTTGAACTCAGTGTTTCCGATATCTCCTGAAATGTATTGGATTTTTTTATGAGTGTTATTGTAAATTTATCGCTAATATCTGTTATTAAGCATGGAGCAGTTATAATGTGCGGTTTTGGTCGTTTGCATAGACGTATCTTTGCCGTGACAAATCGGTGGTCGGAAGACACTCTTTCAAAAGAGGAGTATGTCTCACAATTCAAAGTGCTGTAAATCCATTTTATTATCTATGAGAATGTAGTCTGTCTGTGATTTAGCATTATTTGCGTGGGTATAGGTCTATAGTTTTACCTTCCTTTTCTGAAATTTAGTATTAAGGCATGTTAATCCATTTTCAAGTATGAAATCCGTTTGGTGTTCTCCATTTTTGTTTGACGAGTTGTGTAGTTGAATTCACTGTTTACAGTTTTACCTTTTGGGACATTCTTGTCTCCTCCACTGATAAGAAAATTGTGTTGAGAGATGCTACGAACAAGGGAGGATAACTTGTTATAGAAGGTGTCGAGGTCTGTTTCATCACTATCGCCATTAGGGCTGTAGCAAGAGATGAATGTTGTGCTGGAGTGGCCGTTGAATGTAGATACCATCATTCTCGGTTGTATTTTCTCGGTGCAGTTGTGATTTTAGGGCGCATGGAGTGAGAAGTATTCCTACACCCTCCTACGACGGCGTTGACAGAGTTTTTCCATGCAGATACTGAGACAATCATCCATCCATTGCCTGTATTGTGGTATTTTATTTCTACTTCACTGTGATGGTATCTGTGTTTTTGTACGCATACTTTGTCTACGTTATGCTCTAAGACAGACGCTGTCAGCTCCTGTTGTTGGCCTATTCTATTTAAAGTCCTAACGTTAAATGTCTCTATTTGTATAGTGCTTTTACATTTAAATAATTTTTGTTGTGTTTTCTAACACTGGTGCCAAAGCTCCCACCTCAGCTGAACGTGCCTCTTTTTTATCCGCATGAAGGGCGATGTAGTTTAGACATATGGTTTGAGTGAAAGTCATGGTAATCTTTCGATGTTTGTATTTCAACTTCACCAATTGACGCCACCCTTAAAGATAAGTAGCATTAGTTTCCTGACTGAACTATTTATTCCTGGCGGTTGACTTTAGGGGTTCTTCCGCCCAGCATCTGGTGAAGCGTACCGTTAACCGGACGCTGGGTTCATCCACCGTACTTCACACCCACAATGCTGCTTTCCGTGGCTTCTGATGTTTAACTTGTGGTTTGCGAAAAATTCCTTTCTCCTTCCTTCACGTTTCTTCCATTCGCCTTTTCCCCCCGACTTTACTCTCAGTACATTCTTTAAGTTTTAACTCAAGAAAGGTCCAGCTACCGACTTTTGCGTTTCCTTTCAGGTCTTATTGACTAAATATTGTCTTTGGTACCTACTTGTATATGGTGTATTTATTTCAAAGTTGGTCCTATATCTCGAATCCTCTACGAAACCATGTGTAGTCAACGTTTAGTTTAGTAGAATAGCAATCACTATCTTGGAGAGCTGTGGTGTTTAAAATATGATAGATAGGGGAACATCTGCGAGGGGTCCATAGTTCTCTTATGTTCGCTTCAACTTTGGGTTTCACTGACCTTTTTTGGTGGGGGGTTATATACTATGCTCTTGGAGGTGTCCGTGGTGTAATAGTTATCGTCGTAGGAAATGGATACGACGACTCGAGTTCAAATCCTGGACGAGAATGATTGCATTTCACATAGCACTAATACCCTTGGGAAAGGCATAAATCCAATTATTCTCCCTCCAGCTATGGGTAAATAGTAGGACAGACTGGCTTCTTCAGCCTTGGTGAAGGAGAATTCTAGAAGGAAAACTGTGAATTCAAACCTGTTAAACTCCGCTAAAAAATTGACCTTGTGTCATATCCTGCCCGAGCGGAGGGGTTGGTAAATAGGATATACTATGCACTGCTCGTGGTCGTATACAATTCTGGTCGCCATTCTACCTGACCTTTTTTGATTACTTTTGCAGACAACTGCTATTCCAGTTGGACATATACTACTACTTACTCCTACTCATAACCCAACAAATAATAATAATGATAATTATAACTGCAGAAAAATTTATAACAACGACAGTTTGTGGATTAATGCCAAAATTTTTTGATCAAAAGTTCAGTTACCTTTTCGACGTTAACAGTTTTTGGATTTCTGCATGATTATACAGGTCTACCGAGAGAGAGGTGGGGCACTTTATTTTATCGATAACATTCTTTTATAGCAAACATTCTTAAACGAGCCTAGGGTCTTTTTGCAGACATTTAAGTGATTTCAAGTATTGCTATTTAACAATCACAATTTAACATCAATCATTTGTTTGCGCACTGTTTGTTCTATTTGACCCATAGATAGGACACTATCAGGTGATACCACTCGGGCCAGAGCGGTCCTGGGAGTAACGGCGACACTATATTCTCCAAATCTTCAAGGCTGTAGCCTCGTCATCAGATTGTTTAATGTCATATCCAGGATTCTGGTTGTGGGAGGGTGTCTTACCCCAATGCAGAGATGCAGTCGGTGTATTCTACAGCCCCCAGCCGACTGCTCTTGAGATGATAGGTAAGTGGCTGCAAAGCGACAATTTTGTGAAGTGTTGCTTCGAGGATTTGTTAAAAACAGCACATAGCATTCTTGCTCGGTTTCCATCTAGTTTTTTCACCAGGAGTTTTGTTAAAGTCATAGTGTAACTATACAGTAGTAGTTACACGGTTACAACTTGGAATAATTCCAGTTTTATTTCATCAGGGAGATCTTATGTGAAAAAATTCTTATCATTGGAGTTTCATTAACAAATTCCCGCAGGATACCATAACATCAATACGGCAACTCGAAAGGATATATACAAAAATCTGTAAACAAAATATGTCTATTTTGTTTAATGAAATATATATATATATATATATATATATATATATATATATATATATATATCACCAAGTAACGCTAGCAGCACAGAGTCCCCTGACCCTCTCTCGACATCCATCCCTATCATCCTTCAATCTTTGTAGGTCTTTAAAGCAGCATCTTGTACTTTCATAGAACTGAAAAACATTTTTGCCGGTCGGCCAACACTGGCACGTTCATGTGCAGGAGTCCATAAGAGAACGTCGCTTATGTGCTCGTCCTTGCTTCACCATCAATGCCCCGAATATCTTATTCGGCTTACTTGAATGGCTTGTGAGATGAGAGGTAAGTGGCAGTACTGCAGTTGTTTTGTGGTGTGCTGCGTCCTGGATTTGTTCAAGATAACATGTAGCATTCTAGTGTAGTTCCCATCTAGATTTTTCTGTATAATTTTGGTTAGCGTTCATGTGGTGCCTCCATCTAGTAGTATGAATACAGTTACAGTTAGGAAGAAACCCCGTTTTATTTCATCTGATAGATCAAAGTTTCATATGATTGATAACCTGTTTATAGGTGCCCGTGGTGTAATGGTTATCGTCATAGGAAATGGACACGGCGACACGAGTTCAAATCCTGCACGAGACTGATAGCATTTCACATAGCACTAATACCCTTGGGAAAGGATCCAATTATTCTCCCTCCAGCTATGGATAAATAGTAGGGCAGATTGGGTTCTTCAGCCTTGGAGAGGTTACTAGTCTAGGAGAAAGAAAACTCTGAATTCAAACCTGTTAAATTCCGTTTAAAAATTGACCTTGTGTCATATCCTGCTCGAGCGGAGGGGTTGGGTAAATATGGATAACCTGTTAATAGCATTGCACGCCTTCGCTAGGCATATGTTGACATCACTTTCAGTAGATGAGATGTTACTACTGAGGTATCTGAACCGGCCCATAAATTCTAGAGGCTTGCTACTATAGAGTGGAGATGGCTCCTTTTCGTTTTAAACACGTGTACTCTGTTTTATTTGTATTCGCGTAGAGGCCACTGCTTGCTTTAGGCTCAGCAGTAGTGATTCTGGTTAGGCAGGTGTATTTGCGAGAAGCGCTAGGTCATCTGCGTAGTCTGCATTATCATAGTTTCTGCGGACTATTGTCTTCTTGCATTTTAAAAAATGAAACCATTTTCTTTATTTGACCTATTGACGTTTGATATACGAAGTCTAGGCAGAGTATAAAAAATACGGCGCTTGTGTATTTCCTTGCAAAACTGCAACGACTATGTCGAAGAAATCGGTGTCTCCATTTGCTGTGCGAACCATTGCTTTCGTGTTTTTATAAAGCATCATTATAGCAATAACTGTTTCTTTGGGAAGACCATATACAAATATTATATGTTCCTTCCGTTGTGTATGGAATCGAGTGCTTTGGAAAAATCTACTATTGTCTCGAGATTCTTTGCACGTACTTTTTCGATGATTCGACTGATTGTCAGAATCTGTGACGTTGTGGAGAGATTTCTTTGAAAGCCGTTTTGATTTTTGCTAAGAATTTTCTCGATTTCGAGTGAGATACAATTGAGAAGCAGGGTATTATAAACCTAAGCAGCTATCGCAGTAAGAGTTATGGCTCTGTTGTTCTAAGTGATTCCAATGTTACCTTTCTTGATTGGTTTGGTTTCTTTGTTTAATGGCATATCAACTCTTTTTTTAAATTTAAAACCAAAGCCATTCTCCTAGAATAACAGTAGTGGTAGTATTTAACCCATAGCTGGGAGGATAAGGGGGTTCATACCTTTCCCAAGGATATTTGCCCGAAAGTGAACGTAACAGCGCGACTGGAGTACGAACTCGCGTACTACGATTCCGCAATCCATCGCTTTAACCATTACACCACGAGGACACCCCCTTACCTTTCTTGAGGAAGAGAGGAGGGAAACCTTACGTCTATTTCTCTATTGTGCTTGGTTTATAAACTGCATTGCATAGTCGTACAAGCATGACATCAAATTTTTGATTTCGTCAAGGCCTGCAGCTTTTCTGCCTTTAATTTTTCTGTATTGCGTCAAGTTCTTCCTTCGTAAACTTTCCCAGTTTGGCGTTTAGTTGGCCATTAATGATTTTTTTGCCTAGGTTTGTCATTGAGTTCAGGAGGATTCATGAAATGCTTTTTCCACTTCAGAAGTCTTTCTTCTTGGCTGGTCGCTTTTAGTTTTACTCACGATGTAGTTTTCCTTCCGCTACCTTCATTTACTGTCTGCTATGCTATTCGTGATTGTCTATCTTCTATTGAATTTCTTATTTTATTGATTTGACCTTGAATTAATTTTAATTACTCTTATTTATTTGTGTTGATTAGTTTTTTTTAGGCTCTCCAAAGTTTCTGCGCATTAGCATTTCCTGGATTTCTTTTATTGAGTAAACATACTTTTTAAAAAAACTTTCCTCGTTTTTTCCTAACTACTCGTAACTCCCATGGAATTTTACATTTGTCTCTTGGTTTGGTTGATATGAACTCTGCTGCTGATTCTATCCTGGCGGTAGCGAAGCTTTCCTATTCGTTTTTCGGAGTATTTCGTTCAGATATCAACTGAAGAGTATCGAATTTATTTCTTACAGTTACAATATATTTATTAAGTTAGGATTAGTCGTAACGTGTGCTTTTGACTGTTTGTTTCCTATGTCTGCGTAACCAAGGCATATCTTTGCTTTGACGATTCTGTGATTGGAAGATACAATTTTAAAAGAGGAGTATGCCTCACTGTTCAAAACGTGATTTATCCACTTTTTTATGACTATACAATGTTGCTATGCTTTAGCGTCATTTGGGTAAGTGTATGGTCCCTAGTTTTCACTCCCTATTTTGGATTTTAGTATTTACTAAATTCCAAAACAAGGCATAAAAGACTGTTCTAGAGAGAGTAAGTAAAGTCGACGACCGTAGTCGAGGGTGACCCAAGACTCCCTGTTCGATATCTACTACACCAAGGTGTAGGGAAAGGCGCTACTCCTTTCCCTGGATTTCTTCACTTTACCCTTGATACGTACCTTATATTGCTGAGTGTTAAGCAAGGGTGAATCAAGTACAATTTTTCAGGTCTTTGGTATGACTCGACCGGGCCATTGGCGAACACTCTAACCATTATGCCAATGTCCGGTCGCTGGTTATATAAGCCGAATCTATTATTTTCATTTTTACCTTTTTATGAATTTGTGTCTCCATTGACTTTATGTTTGGGAATGTGTCGACCAAGAGGAGATAATCCGTCATAGAAAGTACCGATAACCGTTTCATTACTGGCACTAGTGAGACTGTCGCTAAAGATAATCCTTGTACTGGGGTTGCCTTTAAATGTAAAACATAATTCTCAATTGGATTTTCTCTACTCTCTTTAGTGATTTTAAAGCTCGAGGTTCGACAAACATTCCTACGCCTCCAATGGTGGCATGGACGCAGTTTTTCATGCAGAAACCAAAACAAATGTTTACCGGTATCATTGTATTTTCAGTCTTGTTCCCTATGGTAATGTCTATGTTCTTGCATGCTTATGATGTCTATATTGTGCTCAGCTACCAATACTGTTAGCTCGGGAAGCTGTTTTATTGCATTTAAAATCCTAATGTTAAATGTCGCTATGTTAACAATGTTTATATATATATATATATATATATTTATTTATTTATTTATTTATTTATGTCCACTTATTTCGTAATCCAGACAGGCATGAACATCGACGCCTTTTGAGTCCTGTCAGAGGCAAGCCATCAAGATTTTCTTCGATACTAGAATGAACATTACAATACACACACACACACACACACACACACACACATATATATATATATATATATATATATATATATATCAGGGGCGGAGATGGGACTAGTGCTACTCGTGCCCGGCACGACCAATAACTCGGTCAATGTTATTCAAAATGGATTAAAAATCATCCATTAATTTCAAGCAAACATACTTAGTCTGATCTCAATTAAATAACGTATCTATTCAAGTTTCGATAACTAAGTAGCCAAAAGTTCATAAATATATCTGGGAATAATACAATGATGCTGTTTTGAACGGATGGTCTTTGTCCGGCCACCGTCAGATCCATTGAACATCCCATAAAATCGGCTATAATGTTGAACACGCGTAATCCGTGCCAGGCACTAGACCCTTATAATAACAGTAATGTTAGCGAAATCTCGCTTTTGGCAAGCCAGAATACCGTGCTCAAAAAAATTAGCACAACTGACAACTGACAACTGTCTTGGGAAGAAGGAGAGGGACCGAGAGAGAGAGAGAGAAAGAGAGAGAGAGGGGGGATAGCAGATTATAGCCGTCGCCGACGTCATCATCATCGCTATGATAAATGTTGGTTAAACGGCGTGTTTTAATTCGTTTTTTCACTAACAGATCTCTATGTCTTTAATGAATGTTGCATATATTACATTCTGTAACTAAAATTTGTTTATTTGAATACATTTTCAACAAATAATCTTTATTTTAAGCGAAATTGAAACTATTAGCTGTGTCTGTGTATATTGTCATCAATTTCTTTATTCTAATAAACATATTTTTCTCGTCATAGTAATGAACATCTTCTCTTTTCTTCTATACTTTTGAAAGGAAAAAGAATTATCTTATCTGCTGTATTAACAAGACTACAAATTATATAGTATCTTGATTGTTTACAAAAAAAAAACACCATGCAAGGTAGTTTTGTCAATCTGTGCTATACAACGGAGAATCACGCAATAGCAACTATGATGACTTACTTTGGGTCCACGGACCACGGGTTGGGAACTGAAGTTGACAGTCACGAGTAGCAAAAATAGGCTAGAGTCGCCACTGATATATATATATATATATATATAAAGTTTGTTCAATAAGTTCTAAGCCATCAAGATTCTCTTCGATACTAGAATGAACATTACAATATATATATATATATATATATATATATATATATATATATATATATATATATATATATAAAGTTTGTTCAATAAGTTCTAAGCCTCATATAAAAAGCAAAGCCGTAGCTAAACATTTTTGTGGCAAGTCACTGTTACTTTTATTAAACTAGAAAAACTATTTTATAATGCATTAATTTCTGTGCAGGTGAGACCCATAAAAAAACGAGAGATATTCAACAAACTAAAATCTGGGTAACGCTCCGAAATTTTTCACCCAACCCATATATACGTGGTGCCTTCAATAGGTTTCCAGCCCTTTTTTGTACAGGCTTTTAAAATTGTCCTAGACTCTTGAAAATTCAGTATGTTATTGCTATACATGTTATGAGATGACTGACCAATTCTTATGATTTCAGCTTCAAATGAACAGCTACAACAGGAATTGGAATGCACCCTACTGAAGCCTGATTGTCACAGCTGGTGAATTTCAAAAATGCAATCTGGACGTCAGGACACTTTAGAAGAACGATATCCAATAAAATTCTGTTTTGAACTTGGAAAAAATGCCACAGAAACGTATGGAATGCTTCAGACTGCTTTTGGAGCATCTTGCATGAATCGATCATCAGTTTTTGAGTGGCACAAGAGATTCAAGGAAGGCAGGGAGTCTCTGAGGGATGATGAGAGGTGTGGGAGGAGTAAGGAAGTCAATAAACCAGAGTTGATTGGCCAAAGGGTTAGGGTTACTATGTTGAGGTTTTAAGGGAGTTCAGGAAGATTCCGTCGGAAGAGGCCGGCACTTTTCAAATCGGGTCAGTGGCATTTCCACTAGGACAATACATCAGTCCATAACGACATCATTGTAACAGACTATTTGACCAAGATGGGCATCAAGACAGTTCTTCACCCTTCCTATAGCCTAGAACTTGCTCCCTGTGACTTTTAGTTTTTCTTTAAGCTCAGAGGCTGTCATTATGAGATAATTGAGGAGATGAAAGAGGCTGTGACGAAGGTTATTGGCACACTCACTCAAGAGGACTCCCATGGAGCCTTCCAGAAGTTGTTGGAACGGTGCAAGAAGTGCATTGCAGCCCGAGGAGATTACTTCGAAGGGGACTAGAGTTTCATGTGTTTACTAGTAAAATTAGTGACCGTAGTCGAGAGCGACCCTAAGGCTCTCTTTTCAGTAGCTTTTATACCGAGGTGTAGAGGAGGGTGCTACTTCTTTCCCAGGATTGCTCCACTTTACCCTTGATCCGTACCTTATAATGCTGTGTGTTAAGCAAGGTGGCATCAAATACAATTTTTGAGTCTTTGGTAAGACTCGACGTGGGATTGAACTCCGGTCACCCAGACTATTGACAAACACTCTATTCTTTAGGCCAGTGGCCCGGTCTCGTATAAGTATCCAAAGAATATGAGTTGGGACTGAATCAATTTGAAAATATATAAGAGGATTCTCATAAATCTCCAGGAGTGCTCAATGTATGATAATTAATATATAAATTTATTAATTTCATACTGAGAAAATCCATATAATTAGAAGAAAAACTCGTATGGCTATCATAAATTTATTTCATCTGGACACTCCATATGAGAAATCAACCTCTTTTGATGGCTATCACATCTCTTCATGGAGGTGCCCGTGGTGTAGTCGTTATCGTCGTAGGAAATGTCGAGTTCAAATCCTGGACGAGAATGATTGCATTTCACATAGCACTAATACCCTTGGGAAAGGTATGAATCCAATTATTCTCCCTTCAGCTATGGGTAAATAGTAGGACAGACTTCGGCCTTGGTTAGGCAACTAGTCTAGGAGAAGGAAAACTCTGAATTCAAACCTGTTAAACTCCGCTTAAAAATTGACCTTGTGTCATATCCTGCCCGAGCGGAGGGGTTGGTAAATAGTATCACATCTCTTCATCATTTGATGTCGATCTGAAGAGGTTGGTTTCTCATATGGTGTGACCAGCTGAAATAAATATGTCATAGCTAAATGACGTTCTGTTGAGTTTTTCTTTCAATTATACATACATAAGTAAGTAAGTTGACGACCATAGTCGAGGGTGACCCGAAGGCTCCCTTTTCGATAGCTTACTACACCAAGGTGTAGGGGAGGGCGCGACTCCTTTCCCTGGATTGCTCCACTTTTACCCTTGATCCGTACCTTATAATGCTGAGTGTTAAGCAAGGAGGAATCAAGTACCATTTTTTGAGTCTTTGGTATGACTCGACCTGGGATTGAACCCAGGTCTCCCGGGCCATTGGCGAACACTCTAACCGCTAGGCAGGCATCTATGTACATATATATAGTTCTTTCTGTTTTGAGTTTATGATAGTTGACAAATGATTAGTCTCACCTACCTTGACATCAATCAATGTGTGCAATGCGTTGTGACAAACATTTATTTATACCTATGTAGCTGGGCTCCTGAAGTGCGTATTTTGGATTACATTTTTAAACAGTTGTAAATAACAATAGATAAATAAATAAATAAATAAATAAAAGCAGCCACTGAGAAAAAGAAAAAAAAATTAAAAATAAAAATTAGATCTACCAGCGACATTTTGATTTTAAATTTCCAAAGAGCTATGTAATTTTACTGATATTATGTCCCAGTAAACAAACGAATTTCATCGTCTTGTAAACAGGTGACAAGTTTTACTGACAGAAACATGTGACTGCTAAACACGATTTTAGAGCCCTGGCACGTTTCAAGGGTCAAAATGGAAAGTCGTTTCATTCTGAGTTGTTTATTTGGTAATCACTGACAGGTGCTGTCTTCATCGTTTTGTTGTTGTTGTTGTTGTTGGCGTGTTCCTTGTATATTGTGATTAGCAAAGATGACCTCTCTTTATCTATCTATCTATCTATCTATCTATCTACAGAGTGAAGAAAGCAGTAAAACAGAATAATTCAAATAGGTGGATTTATTGTGATGTAAATTCAACGTCTAAACGTTTCGGTTTCAATAACCATCATCAGGACTTTGATATCAGGAGAATTGTTCACACAGTGATGGATGCTCGTCGATGTAACAGGAGCAAATAAAATGTATACAACGAAAAGATACAAAAGTGCATATAGCGTTCTTAATTTAAAAGTATTAATGACGTGTTTGGCCCCAGGAATGATATTTGAAAATGGCTGGATATTTTTTAAGAGATAAGAAAAATCCTCCCTTCTTTTAAAGAAATACGCAGATATAGGTAAGTCTTCATGTATACAGATCGTTTTGAAGTCATCCATGTTAGATGTCGTGTAAGAATGTATTTGGTATTTGTTTTCCCGAAAGGACAGGACGAAAGTAAATATGGATCTAAACCCGACAGTATGAAGAAAGAAAAACAGAAAAACAGAATAATCGAAATTAGATGAATTTATAGTGTTGAAAAGCCAACGTTAAACGTTTCGGTTTCAATAAACTTCATCAGGACTTTGATACCAGGAGAACTGTTCACTCAGCAATGGATGCTTGTCGAGATAACAGGAGTATATAAAATGTATACAACGAAAAGATACAAACGTGCTCATAGCGTTCTTAATTTAAAAGTATTAAGTACGTGTTTGGCACGTGGAATGATATTTGAAAATGTTGGATATTTTTTAAGAGACAAGAAAAATCCTCCCGTCTTTTAGATATCATTCCACGTACCAAACACGTACTTAATATCTACATATATGCTGCAAAAACAAATGACAACTATGCGGCCAACAAAGCCTACATAAAATGATAACTCTAAGGTTAGGAATAGTATTACATAGGCATATACACGAATATGGCCATGTGCGAAATGGGTGAAATGGACATCGAATGTTCATGACCACATATAGAAAACTTAGAACGTAGGAATCTCGAAATTCGAAAACACGTAACGACTTCTTTGTTCAGGTACGAAACCTTTTTATTACTTTTGAGTTAAAGGTTTCCACATAAGGAGAGAGACACAATCTTTTTATGCTGGCTTCTTCATCTGGCCCCTATCTCACGCAGCACCCATGGCGCGCAAATTCATCTCGCCTCAGCGAGCCCCAAAGGTCGAACCTCCTCGTTCGGCGTCTAGTTTCAACTCTCTGACTTTTTTCGAAATCCCCAAATTCCTTCATGCACTTCCGGTGCGTGACGTCACCCGCACTTTGTCACCCGTTTCATCGTCTCAGGCTATTGTGACATCTCTGAGTGACATGTCTGCTTTGTGCGCGCGCACGCGTTACCACCTGCATCAAGGTTGCACCTAACTAACCCATGTGCTGAGCCGAAAGGTTCTCAGCCCAACCAAACCCAAAGGCATGAACCGAAGTCTCTCGGCTATTATATTACAATAGTTTCTGGATCAAAACATCATGACCACTAATCCAGAGCTCTTTCACAGTCTCTTACAATACAACCGGAATTTACTGGTTTACTCTCACATCGTAAAAATGCCAGCTCAAGATGCTGCCTGATAATATCCGATGTAGCGGTCGGAGCCCATTTGAATGAGGCTATAAACAAACAAGTGTAAAGAGTGTCTCGTATATGAACAGAAACACAAGTTAGCCACTCACAACGCCACAGACAAGATGAGACTCAGTTTCTTTTAATATAAAGTACTGTAGCATATTCAAGATAGGACCAAGATACAAATTTGTGAAATATTCATATGCATAGGAATTCAAGTCTCATTGGGTGCCCCTTTCATATGGCCTCATGCCACATCTAAGCAAAAAGCTTAGTAAATTAACATATGCATAGGAATCCCGAAACACTGACGACTTTCGGTAGTTCAGGTACGAAACTTTTATTATCTTCTTGACTTTTTGGTTTTCAACACAAGGAGAGAGAGACACACAATTTTTACTATGCTGACTGTTCCATCTGACCCCACCACGTGCGGCGCATCTCGTAGACCCAATTGGACTGGCCTCGCCCAGCTCAAAAATCAACCCGCTTCGCCCAGGTCCGAATCTCAACTAACTGCTATTTTCAAAAATTCCCCTAAAATCCTCAGTCCAACGCTTCCGGGCATGACGTCATTCACATTCTCAGTCCCATTTTCTATCCGGGGTTTCTATTATGACATCTGTGATTGTCATATCCTCCCCTGGAGCGTGAACACCTGCGCTGAATGTGTGCCCCTACCCGTGCGCTAAGCCGAAATGTTCTAAGCCTAACTAAAACGAAAGATAAGATATAACAAACGAAAAATGATAATCTAAAAAAAATCCTTCCACAATTAAATAACAGTACAACTGGTTTGAAATCAGATTTTTTTTTCTTCTGGACGAGTTGCCTAACCAAGTAGGCTCTGCTACCCACCGATTGCTGTAGATAAAACTAATGGATTCACACCTTGCTCAAGAGCATTAGCAGGAATTGAAAAACAAACTGGATTTAGACTTGGCTCCCCGATTCTATTGCCTAGGACAACAACCGTTACGCTAACCCTCCTTCCAAGCACACAAATATGAAGCACTCAAGTGAGGAACGAATACCTTTGGGTTTAAAACGTTTATCTTTGTCTAGCACAAAGATAAAAGTGTGAGACGTCTAGTAAATGTCGAATTCACTATTGTTGCAATGATTATTAACTAAGATTTTTTGTCTGGCACAAGGCCATAAAGATTAAATTCCTGACTGGAATCAAATTTATTATAGCCGTAGAGTTTTGCTAAACAAACTTGTTAGCCATTGTATCGCGTTCTTTGCGGAAAATAAGGTTTTTCACGATCAACGAAGTTAAGCAAGATCAGTTCCCATTGATAGAATCCTAAAAGTAAGTACCACTCCGGGCCAGAGTGGACCTTGGAGTATGCATCTATCCAAACCTCGCTTCACAGGAAGGATGTGACACAAGGTTAAATTTAAGCGGAGGGATTCCTTTCTGAGTTTGGTTTGATTTCGTTTCTTTATTTAATGGCATATCAAATTTTGTGGGTTATTCTATGACAAAGCCAACCTTGTAAAATAACAGTAGTGGACCTATTTAATCTATAACTGGGGAGGATACGGGGGTAAATACTTTCTCCAAGGATATTAGTCCCAAAGTAAATGTAACAGCATTAATAGATTTCGAACTCGCTTACTTTGAGACCGCAGTCCAGCACGTTGGCCACTTCGTCACGGGGACTCACCGCTCTTGTAGACTGTTTGTTTAACCAAAATTAAATAACCTAGTCTACCTTACGATTTTCCTTTCACTGGTCGAAGGGAGAACAGACGGGTTCCTGCCTTTTCCAAGGGTATTAACACGAAGTGTAATGCAAACAGCCTCGTCCAGGAATTAAACTCGGCTCGCCGATTCAATTTCCTATGAAGATAAGTGTTACTATATTTACCCAACCCCTCCACTCGGGCAGGATATGACACAAGATCAATATTTAAGCGGAGTTTAACAGGTTTGAATTCAGAGTTTTCCTTCTCCTACACTAGTTGCTTCACCAAGGCTGAAGAACCTAGTCTGCCCTACTATTTACCCATAGCTGGAGGGAGAATATTTGAATTCATACCTTTCCCAAGGGTATTAGTGCTATGTGAAATGCAATCATTCTCGTCCAGGATTTGAACTCGTGTCACCGAGTCCGTTTCTTACGACGATAACCATTACACCACGAGCAGATAAATGTTATGCTCAGTATTTATTTACCAATACCTGTGCACTTGCAGGATATGACATAAAGGTTCATTTTTAAGCGGAGTTTGAATTCAGAAAATTTCTGTCTTCTAGACTGGTTGCCATACCAAGGTTAAATACAATCTGCCGTACTGTTTACAAATAACTAGATGGCAAATAGTCTGATTCATACCTTTCTAAAGGGTATTAGTTCTATGTGAAATGTAAGCAGTTTCGTCCAGGATTTGAACCCGGGTCCCCGAGTCCATTTCCTTTGACAATAACCAGTACACGACGCAAACCCCTCCACCATTACGCTAAATATGGCGCCTCGGACCTAGACTTAAGAGGAATGACAAAAAACGTATGGCTGTAGCTCCTCCACCATTGCTCCAGAACTGAAGCCCAACCACCTGATGTAGAATACCGTCATATTCAGGACATAAAAGTGTATTAGCCGTGTGGATAGAGTGTTGACTAATGGCCCAGGAGACCGGACTTCAATCCCACGTCGAGTCATACCAAGACTCAAAAAAATGGTACTTGATAACTCCTTGCTTAACTGTCAGTATTATAAGGTATGGGTCAAGGGTAAAGTGGAGCAATCCAGGGAAAGGATTTGCGCCATCTCCTACACCGCAGTATAGTAGCTAATGAAAAGGGAGCCTTCGGGTCACCCTCCACTATAGTTGCCAACCTCTACTTTATTTACATGACAAAATAAATATCTTGTGACTGCATAAATAAATAAATATATGTAATGACTTATATATATGTATAATATATAATATGTATAATATATAATATGTATAATATATAATATTTATAATATATAATAAACTAATATGTATTCATAATTCATTTAAAAAATATTACATGTGTAGTATATAAGGATTAAATCTTTATGATGATTTATGTATATGTATGTATGATATATCATATAGGTGTAATAATAGCAATAGTACACACACACACACACACACACACACATATATATATATATATATATATATAATCATATACAATAAATGAATATGTATAATATATAATACGTATTATATATAACAAATAAACATGTATCATAATTTATAATATATGTACAATGATTTAGATATCCGATGTCGATTTGAAAATTAACAAGACTGGTGTGTTATGGGAGCTATGGGCGTAAGAGGGATAAGCAGATAGTATTTTCACCGGGGATGACAAGTTGGACGGTTTTTTTTTTTTTTGCATTTTTCCGTATACTTTTGGTTATACCTCCTCTTTTACAGGTTGTTCAGTTACGAGCACTGAAGAACAAACAACGAACGATGGACATCGAGCAACGAACAACGAACGATGGACATCGAGCAACGAACAACGAACGATGGACATTGAGCCACGAACAGCAAACGATGGACATTAAGCAACAAATAATCTGGTTGTGTAAATTTCGTCTCAATCACTTGGAATATTTCAGCAAATGTGTGGAGATAACATTATGTCGAACACACTTGTTTTTGATTGACGTAAGAGATTCAAAAAAGGGTCGCAAAGAAGTGAATTATGATTCTAAGAGCGGAAGGCCTTCAACAAGCAGAACTGAGGTCATCATCGAGCGGGTAAGGTACGTAAGGGTGTGGCGATCGTCGTTTGACTGTTCAAATGATTGCAAGTCTGTTGGATATGAAAAAGAACTGCATTTTGAAGATTATCACCAAAGATTTGGCCAAATGGAAAAATCAGCACAAAAACAGTAACAAGACTGCTAAATGATGATCAGAAGGCGCACCACGTGCAGGTGTGTCAGAACATCATCAAGCGACTTCAAAGTGAATCAGACTTTATTCTTAGAGTCATGACTGCTGATGAGACATAAATATTTGAGTACGACCCAGAAACCAATGGCTCTTCGGCTGGGGTTGTAGAATACACCGACTGCATTTCTGCAGATGAGTAAAACTCCACCAACGAGTATCTTGGATATGACACTAAACAACCTGATGGGGAGGTTCCAGTAATGCTGGAGCTTTGAGGAATGCGGGGTATCTCTTCATTGCCATTCCTCCCAGGTCAACTCTGGCCCGGAGTGGTAGGACCTGATAGGGTACTATTTATGGGTCAAATAGAACTGTTTGACATTTAAACTGTGTACTTTGACATTTAAACTGAATGCCACTAAATGACTTATTCTCAACCGAATTGTTAGAAATAGAACTGCTTGATCATTTAACTGTGTGTGAACAACTCACTGATGTTTAATTGAATTGTTTGTGATACATAACAATACTTGCAACCATTTAATTGTGTGTAAATAAATGATTGATAGTAAATAGATTTATTCGTGTTAGATAAAAATATTTAAAATCATTTAACTGTGTGGAAAAAGAAATGAGAATGGGAATGTTATTTACAAAATGTGTCTGCTCAGTCCGTTGGGGTGGTAGGATACACCGACTGCTTCTCTGCTGAGGGGTACCCCACCCCCGACAAGTGTCCTGGATATGACACTAAACAATCTGATGGTGAGGTTCCAGTAATGATAGAGTTTTGGGGGATGCGGAGTACTTCTATATTGCAATCGCTTCCAGGTCCACTCTATGGGTTAAATAGAACTAACTGCATACTTATGCTAAACTGAATTGTTTGAATTAGAACTGACTATTTACATAAAAATAGGTGATATGCCATAAAACCCAACCAACCAACCAACCAACGAAATGTGTTTCGAAATCATATATCTAATGTTTATTAATGAAAAGGATTTAGAATTAAATAACCTACAATGGTTGATATGCCATCAAACGAAACTAAATCAAATCAAAGCAAACCGGAAACGAAGAGCCTAAGCAGCCAGTAGAAATTTCCGATGTCCTCGAGGCCGAAGAAGGCAAGACAATAAAAAAAAACGAAGACTTGTTGATCATATTGTTCGACGTGACGGGCATTGTCCATGACGAATTCTTGCCACAGAACCAGACGACCAATCAGCAAATCTACAAAGAGATCCTGCTGTGTAAATTTCGTTCAGTGTGTGAGAACAGACGTGAGTCGTGACAAGATTGCTTCACTACGATAACGCCTCTACCTTCAATGCCCTGAGCACCCGGCAGTTTCTCACCGAGAGGAACAACATCTCTATTAGCCTTATTTAGCTATGTGAGACTTTTATCCTTCTCCAAGCTGAAGGGGATCATCAAGGGGGTCCCGTTTTGAAGACGTGGATGTTGTTAAGAGGGTTGTCACTAAGGAGCTGAGGGGCATCCCGGCATAATTCTTCTAGCAGTGCTTAGAAGCGTGGAAGTGACGGATGGGAAAGTGTATCAATCTCAAAATAATGGAGATTACTTTGAATTGAAAACATGTTGTTTGTTCATTGGAATTCAGCTTTGCTTTTTTGGCACATCAACCATTGTTGGTTATTTAATGCGAAATCCTGTTTTTACACATATATTCAATATGTAATTTAGAAACACGTTTTGTAGATACAGACAGTAAAATAATCAAACAGTTCTATTTCTAACGATTCAATTTAGCGTAAATTAATAAAGTTAAATGGCCCCAAGTATTGCTATTCAGCATTAACGATTCAATTAAACATCAGTTATTTTTTACACACAGTTAAAAGATCAAACAGTTCTATTTTTTACAAATCACAGTTATATCCAAGGAATTCGTTGGGGCTGGTCTTAACCCTCGGCAGAGAAGCAGTCGGTGTATTCTACAGCTCCAGTCGACTGGGCTATAATTGGAACTGAAATAAATTGTTTGTGATTACATTACTTTTCAGACACATTACGTGATTACGTTACTTTTTAGAAACATAATTTTTGATGAATACATATAAATTAACCTGATGTTATTAAAGGTAGAAACCATAGATCGCCAATCCTATTATATTCTCAGTTGGACATGAATGCTAATATTAATATTACTTGTAAAAAATTTGATAGATATTACTAGTTTTTTGAGAGTCAAGCGTTCCGGTCCGTTAGCGGGTGTCCGTGGCTGAATTGAGAGAAGATTTGAAATAAGGAAATTTTGGCAATTGACAGAATATTTCTTATTCTATCTTCAACATCTTTGGTACGGCAATAAACATTCCTATACTGGTTAACAAGAAGAAATGATGTGAAGAGACGGAGAGAGAGAGAGAGAGAGAGAGAGAGAGAGAGAGAAAATAAATACGATGATAAAAAGAAAAGGAAAGGAAAGATGGAAGTACGTAAGAAAGGGGTGAAAAGATGAAAATACAGAAAGGAAGAAAGATGTAAGGAAAGAAAAAAAAAGAAAGTCTATAAGGAAAAGCAAAAGAAATGAGTCACCTGGCAAGAAATGAACTTCCTGCATTTTTTCTATGGCTGCTGAAGTATCTGTGGACATTCACATCTTTATTTTCTCTTTTACAGGGCCATCAGGAATTCGAGGCACCTAAGGGGAGTCATAATATACATCTATTTCTCTCTCTCTCTCTCTCTCTCTCTCTCTCTCTCTCACACACCCCTTATATATATATATATATATATATATATATAGAGAGAGAGAGAGAGAAAGCGGAAACGCAAAAGAGTAATAATTGTGAAAAGAGATACTACACATATATATCAACTTTTACTGATATATATATATATATAAATATATATATATATCATAATCATCATCATCATGTCGTGCCGCAGGCACGGATATCCCTGACCCTCTCTCGCCACTTCTCCCTATCGTTCATCGCCTCTGGCAGGTCTTCAGGGCCACATCTCGTATCCTCACATAGCTGCTGGATGTATGTTCGAGCTGGTCTTCCTGCTTTTGCCCGGCCATATAGAGCAATTAGATGGAAACTCAAACCTGGTTAAGTTGTCATTATAAATTTATTTCGCCTGAGAATATTATCATACTATCCGTCTCGTCAGATGACTTTCTACATGTTAGACTTGAGGTTGCGGGAAAAAAGTCATCTGACGTGACGGAGAATATAATAATATTCTCAGGTGAAATACATTTATAATGACAACTTAACCAGGTTTGAGTTTTCTTCTGATAGCACTATATATGCTCCAAATGTGAATTTTGTTATATATACCTGGAAGGAATGAGTGATGTAACAATAGCCATATATCGAGCACTCACATAGATTTATATCATATTCCTCATATATTCTATACAAGAATAATCCACACACACTGTCTTCGAACGCTGACCGGATATTACTTATATATATATATATATATATATCATCTTTTACTTACACACACACACACACACACACACACATTTCAATCATACATCTTAGATGCATCAGGGAGGTCTTCAGTGATGCGCTGTCTTCATTGCCAATTTCGGGTTATTTCTGCATCATATCGGCTCCGACAGTAACCCCGGCATGACTCTGGAAGAGCCAAGCCGCCTCCGTGATCGCGACGTGCTACGCTCGTGCCTCTACCAAAGCAAAGAAAAAAATATAATAAGGCTGGACTTCGGCCGTTCTTATAGACATCTGTCTTTTAGTAAACAGCCAATGAAAACAGGGCATTCCACACTCCTCTGCAATATAATACCATCTTTACCATCATATATATATATATATATATGTGTATCATCTCTCACTTTCACAATTATTACTTCATATCTCTCTCTCTCTCTCTGTCTCCCTCTCTCTCCTTATATATATAGATATATATGTAAATGTAAAAAATAATATGGATTACCTCTTACTTTTTCCAATTATTACTCTAGTTCTTTTCACCTCTCTTTTTCTCTTTCCCTGTCTTTCTGTCTCTCTCTCTATATATATATATGTATATATATATATAAATTCATTCAATGATTGTCGCGTAGACAACAGTGTTGCTTCTTACAAATTTGTCTTCTAACCCTGTGTTCAAGTTTAATTTCAAGACCGAAGCCTCCTTACCACTTAGCCAGGGCACCCAGCTGTATCTCACGATAACACCAGTTTTTGTTGGTTTGTTTGCTTTTTTTGTTTAGGTTTTATAGTACATCAACCATTGTAGTTTATTTAGTGCTTGATCCATCTTCATATATATAAACAGTTCTATTTCAAATGATTCAGTTTAGCATAAGTACACAATTTAATTGACAAAAACATTTCTATTTCAAGCTAATCAGTTTAACCAAACAGTTCTATTTCAAACAATTCAGTTTAGCCAACAAAAAGTTCTATTTTAATCAATTCATTTTGCAGTAAGTAGGCTGTTTATTTCTATTTGACCCATAGATAGGACCCTATCAGTTGCTACCACTCCAGGCCAGAGTGGACCTGGGAGCGATGGCAATGAAGGGGTACTTTGCATTCCCCAAAGCTCCAGCATTACTGGAACCACACCATCAGATTGTTTAGTATTATATCCAGTTTACTCGTTGAGTGTTGTGTGGGGGGTCTTACCCCCCCCCCGCTGCGATGCAGTCAGTAAGTTTTTGTTGGTTTGTCCTCACTCAATGTGAATAGTATATTTTTGCAGCTGGAGAAGAAACTGGATGGCAATTACACAAGAATGCTGCGTGCAATCCTGAACAAGTCCTGGCAGCAGCACCCCACAAGACACCAACTGTACGGCCACCTGCCCCCTATCACGCAAACTATTCAAGTTAGACGAACCAGACATGCAGGACACTGCTGGAGAAGCAGAGATGAACTCATAAGAGATGTACTCTTATGGATCCCCACACATGGCCGCGCAAAAGCAGGACGACCAGCTCGAACGTACATTCAGCAGCTATGTGAGGATACAGGATGTTGTCCTGAAGACCTACCTAGGGCGATGAACGATAGGGAGGAGTGGCGAGAGAGGGTCAGGGATATCCGTGCTACCAGCGCGATATGATGATGATGATGAAGGCTGATGAGCCTAATACTGGTCATTTTTTAAAATGTATTTTCTCTTGTCTGATGGTTAAAGTCTAAGATTAGTCAGGTAGCCTGAGGTTGAGGTGGTAATGAAACCTCGGCATCCGACCCCGATTGGAAATATATTTCTTATCCAGCCATTCCTGACTTTGTTCTCCCAGATCTTCCTATTTGACCAACTTACCCTGAGGCGCCCAGTCGACATTTTCCTCAAAAGTGACTATCAATTCAACAACAAAAACTTTTCTTAAATTAACGGACCAAAAGACCAAATGACGATTTATGAACACTGAGCAGTTATCGTTATTTCAGTTGGAAATATGTAGTTGATATCTCATATCAGTTAGAACGTGTGAGTTCATGTAACCAGCAACAATGATGATCTGTGTCTATTCTATTTTTGTCTTCTAATAGCTGTTCATGTATTTCTTTAATATTCCCAAATGCCAAATGATCAAGGTACATTGGAAGCGCAATTTCTGTAAGAAAATGCAGTTTCCCTCCTATAGTTCCCTTTAAACTATTTTGGAGAAGGAAAGGCGACTCTTTGTCCGATGCCTTCCATTGCCCAATCATTTTTCTCTTGGTCATCTAATATGTATAATCTCTCACTTTCACAATTATTACTTCATCTCTATCTCTCTTCGCATTTTCTTTCACATTGGGTTGACAAATAAAATAACCCTGTGTACTGTAGTAGTTCTCTTGACACTGGTTCCCTTCAAGCGATTTCTTTATCTCATTTTCAGAATTACGTCATTGACAACTTCAGCATCCCATTCTCGTGCGATGGATTTCAACAAAACTACGCCCATAACAGCATTGTACGTCTGTTATATACCCCACCGAGGTGCCCATGGTGTAATGGTTAACTTTGTAGGAAATGGACACGGCGACACGAGTTCAAATTCTGGACGAGACTGATTGCATTTCACATAGCACTAATACCCTTGGGAAAGGTATGAATCCAATTATACTCACTCCAGCTACGGGTAAGTAGTAGGACAGACTGGGTTCTTTAGCCTTGGTGAGGCAACTATTCTAGGAGAAGGAAAACTCTGAATTCAAACCTGTTAAACTCCGCTTAAAAACTGACTTTGTGTCATATCCTTCCCGAGCGGAGGGGTTGGGTAAATATGGTTATATACCCCATCGGTGAACAGTAGTGAATATGTCCCATTCCTCATTAATACATTGGATACTGTCGTGAGGGGGTAATTTGCTGACTGTCTCTGAGAGCAGCGGTTATTCGCTCGAGGCTGTCTGAAGTGGATGCTGGGAAACTCAGCATTCACGTCACGCGGCTGACCCTCCTCGAGTCTCAGGGGGCTCTAACCCTCCTTGGAGAGGCCAGGTTTATCACCTGGCGCCTAATGCGTCCCGTTCTAGGAGAATGCCAACAGGGCTCGAGGTATTTTTCGAGCTGTTGGGCGTATTAGGGAACGGCCCGGAACCTGGACCAGCGTTAAAAAAAGCGTTGTTCCACACTCACCCGTTGGGTGGGGTACGCGACTAATAGCGTAATTTTGCTGACTAATTAGTCACCACTAGCAGTGGGTACCTTCTTCCCGTTGCAGGCGAGTATTATTCATTCCATCTTTCTGGGGGCATGTTTCTTTATTTTGTAATGTAATAACTGATTGGGGGGGATTATACAATAACGGGATATAGCGTATCACTCCACGTGGTGGTCTTTCCTTATTCTCATTTGTCTTTCTTAGCGACATCCGATCTTTCTCAGAAGTCTTTCTTATCAATAAAGTTATACAATCAGTGTTACGCAAATAGCAGTGTTGATTCCAACAAAACCTTCATCAGATGATTACTGGGGTTCAGGTATGGTTTTGGGGCTGAAACGTCAATACCAGTAATCCGCGGTGTGCCAGCAATATCTAACAATACCATTAGTTTTTGATGGTTTGTCATCACTCTTTTAGTCATAAGATACATCTTTCTTACTCGCATTCACTCGTCCTGTCTCTTTCTCACTCTCTCGATATATATGTATATTTACTAATCCCTCCCTGCAAGGAAGGATGCGAAACAAAGTCTATTTTTGAGCTGATTTAAACAGGTTTGACTTCTAAGTTTTCCTTCTCTAAGACCAGTCGCCATACTAAGGTTAAAGAGCTCAGTCTGCCCAACTATTTAACCCATAGCTGGAGGAAGAATAGTTGGATTCATACTTTTCCCAAAGGTATTAGTGCTATGTGAAATGTAAACAGTCCCGTACAGGTTTGAACTAAGGTTGCCGTATACGTTTCCTAGGACGGTACTTTTTATACCACGAACACCTCCACACCCATATATACACACTCAAACACATACAAATATATATATATATATATATATATATATATATATATTTGTATGTTGTGTGTTATCTTTTACTATTCGCAAATCATTCTAGTTCTATCTATTTGAATCTCCTCCTCCTATCTATCTGATCCCCCTATTCCCAACTCACGGTCTGTCTGTCTCTCTCTCTCTCTCACTCTCTCTCTCTATATATATATATATAGGAAATGGACACAGCTGACGAGAGTATAAATCTTGGCTTAGGCAGATTGCATTTCATACAGCAGTAATACGTTCGGGAAAGGTATGAATCCTGTTATTCTCTCTCCAGCTATAGATTTATAGTCGGGTAGACCTTGGTTATGCAACCAGTCTAGGAGAAGGAAAACTCTGAAGTCAAAGTTGTTAAACTTTGCTTTAAAATTGACCTAATGTCACATCCTACCCCTGCATAGGCGTTGATATATATATATATGTATATATAATTTCTTACTTTTCATAATTGTTACTCTAGTTTTTTTCTATCTATCTATCTATCTCAATCTTTTCCTCTCGCCACATTTTTGGTTTCCTATTCTGTTTTTCTTTTTTTTTTAACTCCTTACTCTCCTCTTTAAACGTTTCCAGCGAGCCCTCCTTTCTTTCCTTCCTTTCTTCCTCTCTGTTCTTTCCTTCCTTATTTGTCTCCTTAAACGTTTTCCAATCCATGATTTTGCATCCTTACTCTCCCTTTTAATCTCTCTTCCTTTTTCTTTGCTGTCGAAAGTGCCTCAACCATTTCCACTAAAATGTCAATAGTTGTTTTTACTACTCTCTTTTCTTTCTTTCTCGGCTTCTTATTGTCTTTTCACTTCTCCTTTTCATCTTCCATTTCCTAACTTCTCCCTCCTTTCTCTCAGACCGTTCATCTTGTTTTCTCTCTAACACTATCCACCCTCGCTTTTAACGCGTCCTTGCTCTCCATTCTATTACATCCCGCCTTCTATTGTTAGTCAACGCCGACCAAAAATAGTTTGTACACAGCAAGTGGGAAAAACAGAAAATAGAGACAAAGCGAGGAGATTTAGCTATTTTTAACAAGTCGCTCACATCACTTATTTACTTCTTTGGATCTATCTATCTATCTATCTTTACTTTTTATCTGTCTCATTCTATTCATATCAATCTGATTCTGTTCACATCTATCTATCTATCTATCGATCTCATTCTGTTTTATCCAAGAATGCGTTATCCATAACGAGTTGATATACCATAAACCAAACGACACCATCATTACAACAACAACAAAAAAAGATTCCACGAAGAAGTTTGTATTTACCCAAACCCTCGGCCACACATGACACAAATTCAATTTTTAGGCCGAGTAAAGCTCGTTTGAATTCAGTGTTTTACCTCCCTTCGACTGATTGCCTTATCAAGGTTAAAGAACCCACTCTGCCCTACTATTTATCCATGGCTGGATGAGGAGAACAAATGGACTCCTACCTTTCTCAAGGTCATTCGTGTGAAGTGTGCCTAACCTTGGAGCAGGTTTTAAAGTATATTCCAAAAATGTTGTGTGAACGTTGTTTCACTGTGGGAGTGTTTTAGAAAGAACTATACCATTATTTGGTCTTTCTGTAGTTGATACTAACAAAGTCTTATACTTCAGCCAACAGAGAGTTTTTTTTTCTCTTACTGAGGCGTCTTAGCACTGTATTTATCTTGATGATACCTGACGATTTAGAAGATGTATTCATCCAAGACAGCAGTCTTTAGAAGATTGCAACCACCACGTACTAACCTCACCCCTCGTCATGTAAGGGTTGGATTTTTTTGCTGTTAAGATTTCATCTTCTAGTTGAATATAAATAGGATTATTTTTATGGTTGGAGTTGCTAGCTCATCGGCACTGCCACAGATAGTTTTGAATTCGGAGCTGATTCTTCTCGTAGACGGATTTAGCTCCCTAAAAGCAAGAAGGCCTTACCATTTAACCATCGGTGCGTTGGAGGAAGAGAGAGATTCGTGCTTTCCCTAGAGCAACGGAAACACATTCAGCTTTGACCCGGATTTGAACTTGATCCGCTGAGTCTATTTCATTTGTCAATAACCATAACGTCACCGGTACATCTTGTTTTGAGGTCTCACCAAAATAAATAAAGGAATAAATAAAATAAAACAAGACAAAATAAAAATAAAAATAAAAGAAACTGATGTCCATCATTTAAAGTAGGAATGTCAAAAAAAAAAAGAAAAAAAGAAAGAAAACAGATACACACACAGACACACACACACACACACACACATATGTATATATATATATATATATATATATATATATATATATATATATATATATATCAAGCGTTTTCTTTTTCTTAATATAGGTTCCTTTTTGCTTGACAATTGATGTAATCTGAAAAAAATGCATTTAAGTAATTTAAAGTTACACTTAACATTAAAGTTTAATGTTGAAATAACCCATTAATATGATAATTCTTATAACATCAAGTCATCCTTCATCTAGGTCTTAAAAAGCAAACATATCTCTTCCGAAAGGTCAAACTAGATGACAAGGACAGAAATTAACTGATTATATCCAACAGTGCCCGTGAAAGCCCAAGTTGGGAACGTCTTCAGAGGGACCTTTTTTGGATTCCTTCCGACAGAATCTCTCACTGCATCTACATTTCTAGGACATCTTGCAATCAACTTCCTGCCTCCTTGTTGAGGTTGTTTACTGATACTGTGGCTTGAAATTTGTGGACCCAACGATACATTTTGGTTTTTGGGGGATAATTGTTAAGTTAAACTTCCTGCGAAAATTTGCTTGCACAGTTTTGAATGATTTTTTTCCAAATAAATAGTGACGCAAAATATTTTTTCCTCTCTTGTCCAAGACATTATGATCAAGGAATAATAGTCTTTATAGTATACTATTTTCAAATCTAAAGCAAAAAAAAAAAAAAAAATACAGCATTATTATTAGTATAGTTATTAACAGTCTCTTGGGTCCCATGTATATTGAGACACCCTGTAGTTCTTAAACATTTTACTTCGAATCATATTAATTCTCAAAAAAAACTGATTGATTGATTAATTGGTTTTAACAGCATATCAACTCGTCTGGGGTTATTTAATGCGTAGAGGTAAGGGAATCGCGTTCATGTTCACGTTTCCTTTTTTGTAGTTCTCATTATGTACACGCTCATATCGAATACAAATATTATTCAAAGACAACTAATTGACCCATAGATGGGGCTGTAACAGATACTATTACTACTCTGGGTCAGAGTGAACCTGGCAGTAATGGCAATAAAGGTGTACTCAACGCTCTCTATATCACCAGATCTGAAACCTCACCATTAGACGAAATTTAATGTCATACCCAGGACACTTTTTAGGGGATGGCTTACCTCTCTTTAGGGTATGCAATCAGCGTATTCTAAGCCAATAGGCGTTGTTAGTGTTTTGATGAAAATAAAAACGCGCCCAGCGCTTGGGTATTTTCATCTCGTGCTTAAATGGAAACTAGTGTAGAAATTTGTTTCAGAACATACTTCATCGGAATAATAAGTTTGGTTTGGTTTGGTTTGGTTGGATTTGATGGCATATCAATCAGTGTACGTTATTTAATGCCAAATTCTCTTTATACATATATATCAAATATATAGGAGTTGGTTTGATTGGGTTTTATGGCATATCAACCATTGTGGGTTATTTAATGCCAAATCCTCTTTATACATACATACTAAATATATATAATTTGGTTTGGTTGGGTTTTATGGCATATCAACCATTGTAGGTTATTTAATGCCAAATCCTCTTTATAGATATATATCAAATCTATAGGATTTGTTAATAGATTTTGTAGATAATAAACGACACTGAGCTCTTTTTCGCACACAGCTAAATGGTTTCAAGTATTTCTGTATAACAGTCACAATTTAACATCAATCATTTATTTGCATGTAGTTTGTTCTATATGACCCATAGATAGGACCCTATCAGGTGCTACCACTGAGGGCCAGAGGGGACCTGGGAGGAATGGCAATGAATCGGGTACTCTACATCCCCAAAATCTCCATTAGATGGTTTAATGTCATATCCAGGCACTCGTTGCGGGAGCAGGGGGGGGTTTACCCCACCTTTAGAGATGCAGCCCTGGCCGACTGGAATTTCAAAATCACAGGAGCCTATCGTGGTGTAATGAATATCGTCGTGGGGAATGGACAAGGTGACCTAAATCAAGATCCAGGACGAGGCTGTTTGCAATTCCCATAGCTCTTATGCCCTTGAGAAAGGTGTGAATCCAATTACTCTTCCACCAGCTATGGGTGAATCCAATTACTCTTCCACCAGCTATGGGTAAAATAGTAGAACTTGGGAAAGGTAACCTATTTAGGAGAGGGAAAATATTCCGAATTTAAACATGTTAAGTTGTGGTAAATAAGTAAAGTTGGCGACCGTAGTCGAGGGTGACCCGAAAGCTCCTCTTTTAATAGCTACTACACCGAGGTGTAGAGGAGGGCGCTACTTCATTCCCTGGATTGCTCCACTTTATCCTTGATCCTTACCTTATTGTGTTGAGTGCTAACCAAGGCGGAATCAAGTACCATTTTTAAGTCTTTGATATGACTCGACCTGGGATAGAACCCCTGTCTTCCGCACCATTGTCGAACACTCTAATCATTATGCCAATGGCCCGGTCAAAGTCTACTTAAGAATGACCTTGTGCCGCATCCTGTCCGTGTGGATGAGTTGGTAAATAAATACGTAATTAGAATTAAAGGTAAAAAAAATAGTCAAAGATAAATTTACGAAGGGAAATTTTTGAAAATTGGTTAAACATGTTTAATTGGAAACAGCTTAGCTTCGGTTTGTTGTAAAGTTTGTTAAGATAAAAAAAAAAGTACGTAATTTTTACAGTTGGCAAGAAATGTACGTTTAGATCCTTTGGCCAAAATGCGACCTGCAAAACTAAGAAAAATATTGATTAGTAGATGAGGCCAATTGCCTTGTGCTGATGAATACAAACAGACTTAGTGAGATAGATAGATAGATAGATAGATGGTTAGTTGTGTTTTATGGCATATCAAGCATTGTAGATTATCTCATATCAAATCCTGTTTACTTATATTAAATACATATGAGTTATTAACGAATTGTTTGTTAGTAACAGAGCTCATTAGTTCGTACATAGTTCAAAGGTTTCAAGTATAGCTATTTAACACTAATAATTCTATTTGTTCATTTCTGTCTTGGTAACATGAATAGAGCAAAAGTTTCGTTAGTATTTTAAAACAGATCGTATTTTCAAAAAAGATGAACGTTTTATTCATTGCTCATTTCTGTCATGGTAAATATACCTTTAGTCTCGATACCTTTTAACGCATCACACATTATGATATTTTCCAAAAGAAACTTAAAATGTGTTTTTTGTCGTATGAGATTTTTAGCTGTCATGTAAAGGTTCCTAATAAGAGTAGGGTATTGTGTCTCCGTGGCATGAGCTGAAGTGTTGGAGTACGACCTCGTAGTAAGCGAGTTCGAACTCTACTCACGCAACTGCGTTCACTTTTAGACTAATATCCTTGGGAAATATATGAACCCATTTATTCCATCAGCGATGGGTTAAATAGCACTACAACTGTTTTTCTACAAGAATGCCCGTGGCATTGAATTACCGTAGAAGGTTGATATGCCATTAAAAGAAGCGAACAAACAACAGCAATAATTATAAGAATTTGCCATCTGGTGGATTTTACCATTTTGGCGGCCCACAGAGAAAAGAAAGCGACAAGATAGACAAATACTTGGATCTTACTAGAGAACTAAAAATGCCGTGGAACATCAGGGTGACAGTGATACCAATTATAGTTGGTGCACTTGGAACAGTACCAAAATGCTTAAAAAAGGGAATGGAAGAAAGGAAATGAGAGGAAGAATCGAGACCACCAGGACTACAGCATTGTTGAGATCGACCAGAATGCTGAGAAGAGTCCTGGAGACTTGAGAAGATTTGCAGTCTCTCGGACCCCACTAAAAGACCTCCAGATAAAGCTAGTACGAAGAACTCGGAAGGAATTGAAAAAAATAACGCAAATATAATTGAAAGCTCATGAGATCGCAAAGAAAAAAATATGAATAAAGATGCTACACTTCTGTGAGATTTTTACAAACAAAAACGCAAATTTAACATATATCTAGGGACAATAATGTAAACAGATATGTGAACAACATAATTCTTTTTTTTTTATCTTAAGGCAGAAAATGTGCTAAAGATATAGGTCATCCCGGTCTAGCTTTTGGCAGAAATTACGTATATCCTCTTAGTAAGTGAGAAAGAAAATACAAATGCATTGGGAAATGAGTTTTAATGTGACAACCGGGAGGAGGTCATGTGTAACGGTTATCGTCATAGAAAATGGAATTGGCGACTCTTGGCGAAGTTCGTTTCACTTTGTGCTAATGTCCTTGGGAAAGGCATGAATCCATCAGCTCTCACCCCCTTCACATACGCATACACAGCGGCTATGGATAAATTCTAAGGCAGATTGGGTTTTCTGAAAGCAACCAGTCTCGGAGAAGAGAAACTCTGAATTCAAACCAGCTGTACTCCGCTTAAAAATTGTCTTCTCGTCATATCCTGTTCGCGTTGGAGGGGTTTGGTAACTACATATAAGTTGGCAACTGATGATTCTTTCAAAAAAGTAGATAGTTGTCACTGTGATATGAGGGAAAGTTCTTACTCTGCCTATCAGTGGTTTTGGTTAAACTGCGATCAGGACCTCCCCTTGAATGTTAGTGCAATAAAAATGAAGAGGTACTCAATATTCCTCAGCTCCCCAGAAACTAGCGCGTCACCACAAGAGGAAGTCAAGAGCCTTACCCTCTCTCCTCTGCATGAGATTAAATTAGCTCGTTTGTTTAGGTTTATGGCATATCAACCTTTGTAGGTTATTCAATGCCAAATCCGTTTTTATGTAAATAAACCAGTTCTATTTCAAACAATACACTTTAGCATAAGCACACAGTTTAATTGTCAAAAACATTTCTATTTCAAGCAATTCAGTTTAGTCAAACAGTTCTAATTCAAACAATTCAGTTGAGTTTCAATATACTTTTTTGTTTACACACAGTTAAATGTCAAAACAGTTCAATTTCAAACAGTTCAGTTTAGTATAAGTACGCAGTTTAAATGACAAAACTGTTCTATTTCCTGCAATTCAGTTTACGATAAGTACACAGTTTAGTTCTATTTGACCCATAGATAGGATCCTATCAAATCCTACCTCTTTGAGCCAGAGTGAACCTGGGAGCGTTGGCGATTAAGGGATACTCCGTATTCCCCAAAGCTCCAGCGTTACTGGAGCTTCACCATCAGATTGTTTAGTTTGATATCCAGGACACTCGGTGGGGAGCTGGTCTTGCCACTCTGTAGAGAAACAATCAGTGTTTTCTACAGTCCCAGCTTGCTGGGCAAGATTAAATTGGGGTATTCTAAACTTCGCCAATAGGACGGATTATATGCAAAGATGAGAACGAATCTCCTCTGAAGAACATTAAATCTAATTTGTAAATCCACACAATGTGTGCTCAAAAATATATTGTGTCCTGAGTAAGGCATTTAACTGCAACCAGTTCTGGATCTTTGGCGGTTACCGAGTCATCTTTTCGTTGCCATCACTCCCAAGTCCACACTGACCCGGAGTGGTAGTACCTGTGACAGTTCCATCTATGGTTAAATAGATCAGTTTGAAAATTAAGTGGGGTAGTTTAGTTTCTTTGTTTAATGGCTTAGCAACTCCCATGGGTTATTCAAAACAAAAACCATCGTCGTAGAAGGTACTATGTAACCTCTGGCTTAAATGGAAATACTTGAAAGCATGTAACTGCATGAAAATTACTTAAATAAAGAACAGTTGCTTAAATCTATAAATTTTTGCAAAGGATTATTAATAATTGGTGGCCCATTGGTCAAGTGGTTAGAATGTTCACCACTTGTCCTGGAGGCCGGGGTTCGATTCTAGGTCGAGTCATACGAAAGACACAAAAATGGTACTTGATACCTCCCTGCTTAACACTCTACATTGTAAAGTAAGGATCAAGGGTAAAGTGGAGCAATCCAGTGAAAGGAGTAGCGCCCTCGCCTACACTTCAGTGTTGTAGCAATTGAAAAGGGAGCCTTCGGGTCACCCACGACTACAGTCGCCAACTTCACTTAACTTTACAAATATTATAAATTTAATGTACAAGTATTAAGAGTATTTGGCATTAAATAATGTATCCATATTTAACAACCCCTCCACTTGGGCAGGATATGACACAAGGTCAGTTTTTAAGCAGAGTTTAACAGGTTTGAATTCAGAGTTTTCCTTCTCCAAGACTAGTTGCCACATCAAGGCTGAAGAACCTAGTCTGTCCTACTATTTACCCATAGCTGGGGGGAGAATAATTGAATTTATACCTTTTCCAAGGCTATTAGTGCTATGTGAAATGCAATCAGCCTCGTCCAAGATTTGAACTCGTGTCGCCGTGTCCATTTCCCTACAACGATAACCATTACACCACGGGCACCTCCCAGGCATTAAATGCATGGGCATTAAATAATCTATAATGGTTGATATGCCATAAAATCCAACCAATCGAAACTTATATTATTGCTTACAACAAAAGAAAAGACTGGTTTGAGCATTGAATAACCTAACAAGGCTTGACATATCATGGACTGATTCAATCACCCTCTTAATTATTAAAAGGCATCGAAACTGAAGCTATTTTTCACTAAGAGAGAAAAGACCAATAAACGACAAGTTAATTTTATTCGAACTTAGTCCACTTAGCATTTTAAACCATTATTCCAGCGCGTTTTCTAGTGAACGAAAACCCTCTTTTATAATTATGTGAGGCTGTGCACAGATTTTTCTTTCAATGTCATCAGCATCATATAACTTTTTCTCTCAAAGCTCAGTCGGCTGGGTCTGTAGAATACACCGACAGCTTTTCTACAGTGGAGTAAAACTCCCCCAAATGAGTATCAACACTAAACAATGTAATGGCTATCGTCGTAGGAAATGGACGCGGCGACACGAGTTCAAATCCTGGACGAGGCTGATCGCATTTCACATAGCACTAATACCCTTGGGAAAGGTATGAATCCAATTGTTCTCCCTCCAGCTATGGGTAAATAGTAGGACAGACTGGGTGTTATGTTTTGACCTTTTTACCCGGCCAAAAATGCCATTCAAGGCGATGCACCGGAAGGAAGTGACACATTCTAATGGCAGTTATAAGAGGAAATCGCGTGGGCGGAAATTGGCTGATGAAATGGGACGAGGTAAAAAAAAAAAAAATTACATTATATTCTCATAGACTGACGCACCGGAAGAGAGTGGCCTCTGAACTGCATGACAGTTATTTCCGCTCGATGATGATCACACAGGCCATTCCAAAGATAGCGGAAGTAACACATCCCGATCGCCAGATATCGGAAGAAATTGCGGAGGCGTGTCCATATCACCGCGTGGGAGTTTGAAGGTAATATAAGGCCGACGAATTGAACAGAAGGAGGACAGTTGAGTTCAGGCGAGTAGAGTTGGAGTGGAGTTAGACGAGGTGTAGTAAGGATTCCAGGGCTCTGGTTAAGCAGCCCTGGAGAACGAGAAAGACACAACGCTGACGGCCAAAACTTTGGGGTCAAAATATTTCAGTTATGTTCGGTCTCCAGCTCCCTCTCACAGTAAAACCCCACACAACCTTTTCGAAGCCTCGCAATAAAGTGAGAGGTAAATATTTTGTTAAAGAAGTCTTCCTGCGTCTTTATCATTGCGTCTGGTATTCCTGCGTGCGTCTTTATTATTGTGTCGTTACGATACGGCACATGAGAATATAACATGAGTTCTTCAGCCTTGGTTAGGCAACTAGTCTAGGAGAAGGAAAACTCTGAATCCAAACCTGTTAAACTCCGCTTAAAAACTGACCTTGTGTCCTATCCTGCTCGAGCGGAGGGGTTGGTAAATGATAACGCGCGTGCACGCACACACACACACACACACACACACATATATATATATATATTGTCATCTACAGACAGACTGTTTCGTTTTATCAGAACTCTTCAGTGTGGCTAGATACGTAGGACGCTCGAAGCTGGGATCGAAATAGTAGGACAGACTGAGTTCTTCAGCCTTGGTGAGGCAACTAGTCAAGGAGAAGGAAAACTCTGAATTCAAACTCCGCTTAAAAATTGACCTTGTGTTATATCCTGCCCGAGCGGAGGGGTTGGTAAATAGGATCAACACTAAACAATCTGATGGTGAGGCTCCAGTAATGCTGCAGCTTTAGGGAATGCACAGTACCTCTTCATTGCCGTATCTCTCAGATCCTCTCTTGCCCCGGAGTTGAAGGCACCTGATAGGGTTCTATCTATGGGTCAAATAGAACTAAGCTGTGTACTTGCTAAACTGGATTGTTTGAAATACAACTGTTTTGACATTTAAATCGCGTAATTATGCTATACTGAATTGTTTGAAATAGAACTGTTTTTACATTTAATTGTGTGTGAACAAAAAATTTTACTCATGCTAAACTGAATTGTTTGAAATAGAACTGTTTTCATATTTAACTGTGTATTAACGAAAAACTGTACTTATGCTAAACTGAATTGTTTGAAATTGAATTGTTTATATGTATAAAAATGGATTTGGCATTAAATAACTTACAATGGTTGATGTGCCATAGAACCAAACCAAACTAGTTTACCTCTCAGGCAAATTTTCGGTTGAGGACACAAGGAAAAGTCGCACGGACCATGTTCTGGTGAGTAGGAAGGATGCGGTACTTTAACAATCTTGTGTTTTATCAAAAGCACTTCATTCAAAAAATAAGGCAGTTGATCAAAAAGTATCGAGGATCAGCACTGAACAATGAACAGCACGCTTCTATACAGGTGTCGCTTTCTTTACACAAGGCACAGACTCAGATCAATCGTAATTCTCTCTGTCTCTTTTTAACTTCTAAAAACACTAACCACGCTCAGTTTTGTGTGGTCAAGACTAATAACCGAAGTCTTCCATGGAAAGTTACTCATTCCTTTCACGTTAGTTAGTTTGACCTTTGCTAACGCCCCCAAATATGGGCGACATAGGCACATCAATTTTCTTCTTGCATGGGGTCTATGTTAGCGTTCGTCTCGACTCACATTCGAAAGGTCACGGGACTCAATTTCTGATCCCATGAGAATTTCGATAACAGCAGGTTCTCTGTCAAAACGAGGTTCTAGATTAATCGTTGCTCTCTCTCTCTCTCTCTCTCTCTCTCTCTCTTGTGACTTGTTTCTTTGTTTTTTTGTTGATTTTTTTTTTTTTGGCCTTTTCCGAGCTGCTGGAACCTAATTATCTTTCTATTATTGAATGCAACCAAAGAACCAAACCTACTGTCTTCTCGATGTATTCTTAGATTGACCGGGGAGTGATTCCTTAAGAACGGCATTTTCTCATAACTCATGAATGACTCGTCACGACATTCTGACAAAATATCCTACATCCGAGTATAGTGTGTGTATATATGTGTATGAGTGTGATTTACAAAGGTAAGCTTACAAAGTTAAAAGTAGACGTGGCCCCTGGCGTGAAACGAACTCACCAGCAACCTAGAGTTGATAATTGCATCAAAATTGGTACCACTAAAAAGTAAGCGTAGTTCAAATTTGAACACAAGTATACAGAGCGCCAAGTAAAAAAAAAACAAACCCAAACTAACTCACTTGCAATGTTTTGCTAAACCTAGCTAATTGTTTCATCATGCGAGACGCTCTAAACAATCTGTAGAGTAACTAAAATTTCCTATATAAATTTTTACACTAATTTGACACTAAGTCAATTCTAAGTGGTTTACTGCTATTTTGGTTTCAGAGATTTCTTTCTCCTAGAGTGGTTGCCTAACCAAGGCAAAAGAAAACAGTTTGCTCTACAATTTATCTGTTATATAATTGTGGAAGGATTTTTTTATTATATTATCATTTTTCGCTTTATATATCTTATCTTTCGGTTTAGTTAGGGTTAGAACCTTTCGGCTTAGTGCATGGGTAGGTGCAGACATTAACGCAGGTCTTCACGCTCGAGCGGGGAGGATGTGACAATCACGGATGTCACGATAAAAACCCCATATAGAAAATATGACTGGCGATGTGGATGACGTCTTGGCCAGAAGCGATGGGCTGGGATTCTTAGTGATTTTGGAAACAAGCAGGGAGTTGAGAATTGAACTTAGACGGGGCGAGTTGATTTTCGGAGCTCGGGGAGACCAGAGCAGTTGGGGTCTACGAGATGCCCCGCGAGTTGTTTGTTCAGATGAAACAGTCAGCATAGTAAAAATTGTGTGTCTCTCTTTCCTCGTGTCAAATACCTAAAAGTCAAGACGGTAATAAAAGTTTTGTACCTGAATCAATAGAGTCATCAGTGTTTCGTGTTTTTCGGATTCCTGTGCGTATGAACATTCTATGAACATATGCACATTTGCCATATCCGTATTCGTAGATTATGGCTATGTTACATATCCATACTTAAGAGAAGAAGAGGTGGATTCATACCTTGTCCAGGATTTGAACTCAGATTGCCAATTTCGTTTTCTACGACGATAACTGTTTACGTTAAGCGGGAACGTAAGTGTATTTATGTGTGTGGGTATATGCACAGGGTCTTTCACAATCAGTTGAAACAAAGCAGAAGTCTCTCAGATTTTCCCTGTTCCCTTAAATTCACTTTCTATTTTTAGATCATTGATAGGAAATAGTTAACATTTCGTGATAATTAACCAAACATAGCGATGGAATTGATCTTTTATGCGCAAATATATTACGATACTAAATCTTTCAAGATTGTTCGAGCACGATTGGAAAAAAAGTCCAATTTCAACGCATTTCCAGACAGGAGTCAAATTTTGAAATCGGTCAAAAAACTTAGGTCATTGATTTGTGCCCAGTAATTTTGTTTAAAAAATTGTTAAACACTTTCACTGGAGTCTATGTGCATGTCAGAATGATGGGATTATTTATTTATGAGGGGATGAGTAAGAACTCTAGTCTCACTATAAAGTTCACTTATTGACTAATATTCCAGGGAAATGGGTGAACCCCACCTTATCCTTACAACTATGGGTTAAGCAGTATCACAAAAGTTCTACAATTGCCCAGTCAGTTAGGGCTCTAGAAGAGACCGACTGCTTTTATGCGGAGGGGTAAGAACCCCAATGTGTGTCCTGTATATGACACTAAACAATCTGATGGTGAGGTACGAGTATGGTTGGATCTTTGGGGAATGCGGAGTATCTATTTATTGCCATAGCTCCCAGATCCACTCTGGCCTGGAATGGTAGCACCTGATAGAATCCTATCAAAGGGTCAAATAGAACTAAACTGTGTACTTATGCTAAACAGAATTGCTTGAAATATAACTGTTTTGACATTTAAATCGCATATTTCATTTAAACTGCGTACTAATACTAAACTGAATTGTTTGAAATAGAACTATTTCTGTATGCTAAACTGAATTGTCTGAAATAGAACAGTTTTGACATTTAACTGTGTGTTAACAAAAACTATACTTATACTAAACTGAATCGCTTGAAATAGAACTGTTTGACAAAACTGAAATAGGAATGTTTTTGACATTTTAACTGTGTTGTTATGCTAGACTGAATTGTTCGAAAAAGAACTGTTTATTTGCATTAAAATGAATTTGGCATTAAATAACCCACAAAGGTTGATATGCCATAGACCCAAACAAACAAACTAAACAGTTATAAAAAGGATGGCTTTGGCATTAAATTACCCACGAAGGTTAACATGCCATTAAACAAAGAAAACAGCCTATGGTAGGACTGTAACCACTGGGACCACTTCGGGTCAGAGCAGAATTGGCAGTAATGGAAACGGCGACTTCATACCCATCAGATCTCTAGAAGCAGAGCCTAGCCAGTGAGTATGAACTCAGGATACAGGATTCAAAATAGTAAAGTTTGGTAGTAAATGATTCCGTTATCTTTGGTCGAAAGGAAAATCAACTTGTTATAAAGAATTGTTCAGAAAGTATTTCTTTCTGGGCGATAGTGTTTGGTCAAGAATAAAAATGACATTTTGGCAAAAAAAGACGACGATAAAAAGGGGGACTGTTTTTTCTTGTCATACTGAAGATCAGTGGGCCAGAATCTATCTATCTATCTATCTATCTATCTATCTATCAAAAAGTTCTAAGCCTCACATCGAAAATTAAGCAGAGCTGAAGGTTTTTGTTATGGTAACACACAACCACTTCTGATGAAACTAGAAAAACTTTTTCTAATTTTATATGACGTGGTATTGTGTTGCCACAACAAAAATGTTCCGCAATACTCTTCCTTCTGGGTTAACCATAGAACTTTATTTTAATGAATCTTGCGAATATATATATATATATATATATATATATATATATATATATATATATATATATATATGCGTGTGTGTGTGTGTGTGTGTGTGTGTGTGTGTGTATTAGCATAACAGTTATCGTCGTTGAAAATGGAATAGGAAACCAGTGTTCTAATCTTGGACGAGGTTGTTTGCGCTTCACTTCGCGGTAATGACCTTAGGAAAGGCATGAATCTATTTCCATCGTCTACGGTTAAATAGTAGATCAGACTTTGTAAGGCGACCAGTCTAGTAGAAAACTCTGAATTCAGAGCTGCTACCCTACGTTTAAAAATTTACCTTGTGTTAAATCTTGCCCTTGATGAAAGGCTTGGGTAAATACACACACACACACACACACACACACACACATATATATATATATATATTTTGTTTATTACTTTTTTCTCGATAGGCTCTTCTCTCTTGAAAAACCACCGTAAGTTTTGCCTTGTGTCTTACTTATCGATGAAGAGACTTAAAAGAAAAAACACTTTTGTTAAGATTACTGAACAGGCAAACGACAGAGTCGTCACTATTCAGACTTCTACTACAGTGTTTGTTGTGATCGAATTAACCTTGACTAGTACAGAGACTTTAGAACTATTTCTGAAACCCGGTACTTTACCTACCAACCTTCCCACCCAGGTACGTTCTTCTCAACCCTTCCCTCCACTCTGACCCATCTGCCTTCTCTTCAGACCGTCTGTTTGCTTGTCTGTCGCTAAAACTAGTCGCAAAGTAAATGGTGGCAGGCCGAGGAGTGGAATCTTTTAATTTAACTGCGTCATACAAAACTGTCTGCAGAATTCAAACTGACCAACTACTTGTACTCGGTAGACATTTTCTCCGTCTTTTCTTTCATCTTCAATTGGTTCTTTCTTTCTTTCTTTCTTTCTTTCTTTCTTTTAGCCTTTTTCTTCCTTTTTCTTTCACCTCTTAATTTTCTTTCTTTTCGTTGTTTTTCTTCATTTTTTCATTTCTTTGTTTTTGTTTTTGTTTTCTCCTCTTTCTTTCTGTCACCTTCTCTCATTTTCTTTTCATTTTCCTTCTTTTTTATTTGTTTGTTTGCTTGTTCGTTTCTTTCTTTCTTGTCGGCAGCTTTTTCCTTATTCTTCTTGTTTCACCATTTTCTTTTTTTTTCGTTTCTTTTTCACTTTTTCTTTTCTTTCTTTCTCTATGATCTTTCTTTCTTTCTTTCTTTCCAATTTTTGGCACCAGCTTTTTCCTTATTCTTCTTATTTCACCATTTTCCTTTTTTTTTCGGTTTTTTTCACTTTTTCTTTTCTTTCTTTCTCTATGATCTTTCTTTCTTTCTTTCTTTCTTTCTTTCTTTCTTTCTTTCTGGCACCAGCTTTTTCCTTATTCTTCTTGTCTCATCATTTTCTTTCTTTACGTATTTGATTTATTATTTAGTTTTCTTTCTTTCTTTCTTTCTTTCTTTCTTTCTTTCTTTCGTTGTCTTCAGTTTTTTCTTCTTCCCTTACGTTGATTAACTTCTTTTGTTTTTTTCTCTTTTTCTTCATTTTCTGTTTTCGATATTTTTTTTTCTCTTACCGTCACTTTCTTTTCAGTTTTTTTTCTTTGCTTGCTCTCGTCTTTCTTTCTTTTTTTCTTTCTTTCTTTTTTTTTTCTTTCTTTCTATCGTCTCTTTCGTTTTACATGTTTGATCTTCCCCCTTTTCTCTCCATTTTTTTACACTTTCTCTTTCGTTTTCTCTGTATTTCCTCATCTCTTTCCTCTCCCCCTCTTTCATTTTCTCTATTGTCTATCCTCTCACTTACTTTCTCCGCCTTCTAACTCCTCTGTTCAACTTCCTTTTTGGTTAATCTCTTTCACATTCTTTTTCTTCTTCTTTTACTCCTCCCTCACTTCTTCTTCTTCTTCTTCTTCTTTTACTCCTCCCTCACTTCTTCTTCTTCTTCTTCTTCTTCTTCTTCTTCTTTGTAAGATACCTGTGAAATAAGGTGACATTCCATAAGATTTGATGAGTCAGGTACAAGGCTACGTATTAGACGGTTCTCAGTAAAGATCAAACGCTACTATAGACTCTTCATCAGTTAAACATTTGATCCTTACTGTACATAGGTGTGTCTTTTTAAAAATTTCTTCTAAGTTTTTATTATTCGATTTTTTCTTTCTTTCTTTCTTTCTTTTTTCTTTCTTTCTTTCTTTCTTTCTTTCTTTTTTTTATATATCTTCTTCTTTTATTGAAATTTTACTTTGCGACTCAACAACTTAGTCAAATACAAGGCCACAAATGTCGAGCATTCAGGGAAGTTCAAACTCACTATTATCGTATTGGGTTGCTTAATTAGGATTTGATCTCATATTTCTTTCTCTCTTATTACAATGGTTTTCTTTCTTTCTTTCTTTCTTTCTTTCTTTCTTTCTTATGACTAGGTATTTCTTTCTTCCTTTTTTTCTTTATCTATTCATGTCTTTTCTTTCTTTCTTTCTTTCTTTCTTTCTTTCTTTCTTTCTTTCTTTCTTTCTTTCTTTCTTTTCTCTCTTTCTTTCTTTTTTTCTTTCTTTTAATAGAACTTTTATTCATGCAACATATTATTATTACTTTCGGTGTTTTCATCGCTTCCATTTCCAATATCAAAGCGGACAATAATGAGGTTGTTATTGACAATCGTCGTGGATATTAGCACGAGTTAATTTGACTTTCAATGAACTCTGCCTCGGCCAAACTTGCAGGCCATTTCTAGTGATTTCCCGGCCTTACTACATATGATAAGTGTAGTAAATGGCCACCCTAATTTGTTTGTTTTTTTAGATTGACGGTATTATCTTCAGAATTTCAAAATGAATTTTACCCACCAAAGTGGACGACGAAGTTTGTACTTCTTTATAATTTCATTTCACTTTGTATTTAGTAAAAAAAGATTGAACAGTTCTATTTCAATTTTTAATGGGACCCTAACCAATACAACCACTCCGGGTCAGAGTGGACCTGAGAGTAATAGTAATAAAGGGATACTCAACATTTCCCGAAGCTCAAAGACTGGAGCCACACCATCTGATGCAGTTTAGAATCATATCCCGGACACTCGTTGGGGTGTAGTCTTACCCCTCTGTATACCGTTGTGGTACCAAAGAGAATTTACATCCTGCTGTGGAAAAAGTTGACGAATGCAAGAAACTGTTTAATTACCAAAATATTTATTTGCTACAACAACTTAGCAATCGTCAGGAGAAAGAAAGAAAGTATGGAAACTGAGACAACCGAGTCAGCTTGACAAAGAGAAGAAACATATCCTGGTGAGAAAAAAAAAGAGAGAGCTGACGCAGACGGTGAATTTTTTCCTGGTTTTCTCTTGTATTTCTAACATGCTTGTTTGCTTGGTTGCGTCTAGTGTAAGGCAACCTTTGGAGCACACCCCCAAAATTGAGTCTCGCAAACTTTCGTCTTGTTACATTTTCGTGGCTGGTGTTTAACTGTATGTCTTTACTTTATCCCGTCTCGCCGTCAACTCTACAGTAAAACATGAGTCGTTCCCTTCCTTCTGCCTATCGTGTCGGGGGCAGAAACTTATCTGTTTCTGGTGGTTCCACACCAGCGCAGAAAGTTTCGAACCCCCAGCTTTTTTCTAGCCATTTTTGATTACCACAAGTGCTTTGGCCAGACCATTTGGGGACTGTCTGATTTATTTCTTTATCTATTCAATCTTAAATATTCTATAAGATGTTTAATTACGTTACATATGCAGAGATAGGTTTTTGGTGACCGTAGTCGAGGGCGACCAGAAGGCTCCCTTTTCAATAGCTACTACACCGAGGTTTAGGGGAGGGTGCTACTACTCTTCTTGGATTGCTCTACTTTACCATTGATACGTACCTTATAATGCAGAGTGTTAAGCAAGGAGGTATCAAGTACCATTTTTAAAGATTTCGGTATGACTAGGATTGAACAGGTCTCCCGGCGGCATATTCTGCAGACCCAACCGACTAGGCTAAAAGGAACAATAACATTGGTATCGGAAAAATGCATATTTTTAAAAATAAATCAAAATTTAACATCACAACACACAGCACAGATGAATTCCGCTTCTCTACATTGAAGCAACGATGTGTCGATAGAGGTCAGTTGGAGCTCCTTAGCCTTTGATAAAGCAATACACCTTGCTTTTAGAGGGCCCTCTGTTATCTTACAGTGGCCGTTGATTGTTGAGTTCGATGAAGATGATGTTCCAATTTTCTTTTTCTGCTGACATACACTGTGAATTCGGAGAACATTACCTGCTAAGAAGAATTATCAACAAACTACTTTTGTTGCTGTTCCTAGTATCTTCTGATCACGTAAGTGAAGTCCAACGGATCCTTCGGGTCACTGCTTATCACTCACACCAAGTGACACTGTGGTATTTTTCCTCCTGTGTAACGTTTGGACTCGTTTAAAACACCTACACTTCATCCCAATAAAAAACCTCACCAATTAATTATGTAACATTGAGTTTTCCTATTTGAATACGACTACTTTAGCTTGACTTTTATTCCCCGCAAACAATTTAACTGTTATCTAGTTTGTAGCAAATAGTACTTTACTATCTACGTCAAAGTTATTATGTGAACAAATGGCACTCTTTCGAGGGACCATGTAACACTCGATTAGTTTGACTAAAAATGTGTGTTTACCATTCAACTAGGAATGTTTGTCACTTTGTTTATCAAGTTATGTCCCTTTAGAATACGACTGTAGTTTATCTTGACTATGACATCCTCAGGACAATTTGACTGGAATCAAGTTTGTAATAAATGGTACTCAGCCATCTTCGTCTAAATTTTTCTGAGTAACATGGAACCCTACTACGCGACCATGTGACATTAGATCATTTTAACTAAGAGTATTGACCATTCAATAAGGTATATTTGTAGAAAGAAGTCCTTTTAGAATACGTCTCAAATTTAAGTTGATTATTCCGATCGACCAGACAATTAGACTGTAATCTAATTCATAAAAAAATGTTACTTTATTATCTACGTCTAAATTATTCTGTGTAAAATAGCACCCGACCTAGTGACCATGTGACATTAGAATAGTTTTACAAAGAATCAGGCGTGGGATTACTCCTTGTTGCAGGTACCATGTAGCACAGTACAAACTGTCACGTGTTACTTGGAGAAAAAACTGGTTGCAACAAGCAAACCCCAGTTACTCTGAGAGATGCTTGGTTTAGTTTGGTTTGGTTTGGTTTCTTTTTTCTTAATGGCATATTCACCTCAATGGGTTATTTAATGCCATTTCCATCCTTGTCGAAAAACGGGGGTACTATTTTGCATATAAGGAGGTTCATAACTTTCTTAACGCTATTAGTTCGAAAGTGAACGCAGTGGCGTGACTGGAGTTCGAACTCTCAGACTACGATGTCACGGTTCACCACGTTAGCTACTACCCCTCAATCATTTAGGAAGAAGGTCCCTGGGCAACGCATTTGTATTCTAAATAGATACTGAATATTTTATCTTTTATATTTACTTGAAGATTTTCTAAAAAAAAACCGTCTTCTTAAAACCTTGACTTCTTTCACGAGCATTTACACGTGACTACAATTCTTATTATATTTTTATGTGACTAAGTAAAACAGCACATTCTATCAAGATTTTTATCAGAACAATACACTTAGAATACTCTAAGAAATCAAAGCAATCTACATAAAATAAACAAATTCCCTTTCAATGACTCGACTCCAGGCAGCAATAAAAAAAATCTAAGTGCATACAGAAATGGAGGAGGAGAGCCATTTTCCGCTAGTATTGAATACCAAGAGAGTGGGTAATCGTTGTGAGACGGACACCAATCTACAGAGATTTAGTTTTTTTTATTGATTTTATGGCATATCAACCAGTGTAGGTTATTAAAGGCCAAATGAAGTGTAAATGCATTTTGTTGATAACATTCTTAAATGAGCAATTTTGCACACGGGCAATTGGTTTCAAGTATCGCTATATAGTCGCAATTTAACATCAATAACTTGTTTGTCCACAGTTTGTTCTATTTGACCCACAGCTAAGGTCACTCCGGGTCAGAGTGGACCTGGGAGCAATAGCAATGAAGGGTTACCCCACATTCCCAAATCTCCCAGGCTAGAGCCGCGCCGTCAAATGGCTTAATGTCATATCTAGGACACTCGTTTGGGGGAGGTGGTCTTATACCTCTGCAGAGATGCAGTTGGTGTATTCTACAGCCCCAACCGATTGGGTAATATCTTCGAAAAAGGGCAGAGACCGAAACCACATGAAAACTGCTTTTAACCTGATCTTATAGTTTAATTCCAGGCTTGATTTTTGATTCTCAGTTTTTGCCTGAAATTGAATGCTTGTTTAGAGGCGTCAAAATCGCAATGAAAGCCGTTAATATCTATCTGTCTATAAATTTATCGATCTCCATCTGTTCATATCTCTCTCTATCGATCTATATATCCCAAAAATTTTCACTACTTTTATAAGTAAGAATAAATCTATTTATCGATCTATCTATCTATCCCGGAAATTTTCATTACTTTTATAAGTAAGAATAAATCTATCTATCAATCTATCTATCTATCTATCCCGAAAGTTTTCATTATCTTTCTATGTAGCAACAAATCTCTGTGAGATTTTTTATCGGAGCCGCACACTTCAAATATATACTGAGACTAAAGTATTTTTCAGTCAAATTTCTAAACGAATAATGCTTTTATTCCAGTTGTCCAGTCGGCTGAAGCTGTATCTCTACAGAGGGGTAAGACCCCTCCCACCAATGAGTGTCTACTTGATATGACACTAAACAATCTGATGTTGAGGTTCCAGTGATGCTGGAGCTTTAGGGAATGCGGGGTACCCCTTCATTACCATTGCTCCCTGGTCCACTCTGGCCCGGAATGGTAGTACCTAATAGGGCCCTATTTGTGGGTTAAATATAACTAACTGCATACTTATGCTAAACTGAATTGTTTGAATTAGAACTGTTTGACTAAACTGAATAGCTTGAAATAGAAATGTTTTTGACAATTAAACCGTATTTACATTAAAACTACATGCTTATGTTAAACTGAATTTTTTGAAATGGAACTGTTTTTGACATCGGAACTGTACTTACACTAAACTGAATTGTTTAATACAGAACTGTTTTGACATTTAACTGTATGTAAATAAAATCTATACTTAAACTAAACTGAATAGCTTGAAAAGAATTTTTTGACAATTAAACTGTGTACTCATGCTAAACTGAATTGTTCAAAATAGAACTATTTGCATAAAAATGGATTTGGCGTTAAATAACGTACAAAGGATGAAATGCCATAAACCCCAACAACCAACCAACCTTTTATATCGGTTTGCGTTCGCGCTGAATGGTATGTTTTAATCTTTCAAATTGTCGATATAACGGAGATAACTAAGAAATACTAACTAGACTGCTTCACTCCTTTCAAGATAAAATGATCAACAGATCACAATTAAAATGGGTAACCAACCGGTTTGCCACTTGTCTATTAAACTGTATCAAGTCAGAATAATTCTTCTGACTGATATATCCGCAAACAATGCTCCAGAAGTAAAACCTATTCATTTAGACTGAACCCCCCCACCAACCCCCCAAAACAAAAAGCATCAATCACACAATACAATAAATATTAGATAGAATAAGATTTCAGCCACAGACCCCTATTTTTTTATTATAGTTATCACCAATACCCTCAGGTCTAATGAGTAGAGTTTTCGCCTATGGTCCGGGAGATCAGGGTTCAATCAAAGGTCGAAGACTTTAAAAAATGGTTCTTGATGCTGCCTTGCTTAACACTCAGCTTTATAAGGCACGTATCAAGAGTAAAGCGGAGGAGTCCAGGGAATGGAGTAGCACCCTCTCCTACACTTCGGTGTAGTAGCTATTGAAAAGGGAACCTTCGGGTCACCCTCAACTAACGTCACCAACATTTTACTTTTATTATAAGTTGCAAAATGAACTGGATGTGGTTTTATTCTTTAGATTATTATTCTTCAAATTAGACCATTCGACCAGTATTACAATAAGAAAAATCCCAATATGAGGTTCGCATCGAAAATAATGTTTCCAATTTATTTTCTATAGCATGCTTACTAAACAGAAAAAGAAAAAGATTTCAGAGACAAAAGAATTCCTCCCACCGATAGTCACAACCATCTGTGATACATTTTCGTCAGCGAAGTACAAGAACGTACAAATTGTGCTTGTAAGTAATGCCTTCTATTTTACTGTGCTTTCCCACGAAATGGATCTTTATTGTATGACAGTAGAAGCTGAATGTTAATGCCAATAACACGCAGAGGTGCCTGTGGTGTAATGGTTATCGTCGTGGGAAATGGACACGGCGATACGAGCTCAAATCCTGGACGAGACTGATTGCATTTCACATTGCACTAATACCCTAGGGAAAGGTATGAATCCAATTATTCTCCCTCCAGCTATGGGTAAATAGTAGGACAGACTGGGTTCTTCAGCCTTGGTGAGGCAACTAGTCTAGGAGAAGGAAAACTCTGAATTCAAACCTGTTAAACTCCGCTTAAAAATTGACCTTGTGTCATATCCTGCTCGAGCGGAGGGGTTGATAATTATGATAACACGAGTGCGCGCGCGCACACACACACACACATATATATATATATATATATTGTCATCCACAGACAGACTATTTCGTTTGATCAGAACTCTTCAGTGTGGCTAGACACGTAGGACGCTCGAAGCCGGGATCGAAACCCATCCAACTATACGTTAGACTAAGTCTCAGACCGCTCGGCCAACCAGCGTACCACGATGGCTAAGAGAATTGTAAAGGCATTATGTAGTAACAGCCGTTTGTTTACATTTTTTATACCCTATCGGCTACCAGAGTGCTCAATTCTTTCAAAGAGTTTTGCATTATGCGGGCGGCGGCCGAAAATTCCTTCCATATGTAAAATAATTTTTTTTACAAATGTGTGCGTTTCCAGCTTGTTGCTTTCGTCAGAGATCATATGTGGCACAAGACCATATGAATGGGAGATCTATTATTAAGAATCGAACTCACTCGTGTAAGTTTGTTTACCCGGCCTTATTTTCTCAATTACTATTATATATATATATATATATATATACACACACACACACACACAGACATATATATATATATACGATGTTCGTGGTGGATGCTGATTGTGACCTATCACGTAAATGAACTATCAATATATATATATATATATATTGTTGAGTGGAAGCCTGCTAGAATAGGCCCAGTCGGCTGGCGCTACAGAAAACATCAACTGCGTCTTTGCTGAGGGTTAAGTCTCCCCCAACGAGTATCCCAGATATGACACTAAACAATCTGATGGTGAGGCTCCAATAATGCTAGAGCTTTGGGGAATGCAGAGTACCCCTTCATTGCCTTCGCTCCCATGTTCACTCTGTCCCGCTGTTGTAGCACCTTATAGGTTTCTATCTATGGGTCAAATAGAACTAAACTGTATGCTTACATTTTTACATTTAACTATGTGTAAATGAATGACCGTTTAACTGAATTGTTAGTGATGCATAACAATACTTGGAAACATTTAACTTAGTTGACTAAACTGAATAGCTCGAAATAGAAATGTGGTCGACAGTGCAGAAATGTTTTTGACATTTAAACTGTGTACTTATGTTAAACTGAGTAGTTTGAAATAGAACTGTTCATATGGATTAGGCCTTAAATAACACACAATGGTTGATATACCATTAAACTAAACCAAACCAAACTAAATTTCTATAAACCAAGCCTGCTAGAATGGTGTCTACTATGAAATCCTCACAACAAAACAAAACAAAAAAAGTAAAAAGAAAGATCCATTAATTGATATTCATCGACGCTTGTAAACATTTACAGAGACCAAACAGAGGATATGAAGTCAGGAATTCAGTAATGAATTTCAGCGATTTCAGTGACAAGCTATGTTAAACTCGGCTATCAACCCACGAAAGAGCATCTCGATCAGTATATCCACACGAATCGCGCCGATTAAACAGGGATTACACCGACAATATTTTCCTGACGGCGACGCTATCGTTCCTGCTGTGAAAGTGTGACCGACGGCGCAGGGTTTTTTTTTTATGATACTTGATCTAAATGTAGGTATCACTGTGCTCCCTGTAGTTGCAGTACTTTTTGTGGAAAGAAATAGGAGGCATTAATTTCGGAACGTCTCCTGTACCTAATGCCACTGCTATTACGTACGACAAAGAGCGTCTTCTGGAAAGACGCGAGATATTTTAGTGCAAGTGTATACAACGCGTCTGGCGGACTAAACAGACTTCTCTCAGACAGAGGAAAACAACTGCGCACTTTTACGAGACAAATACGAAGATATTCCTTCATGCGCATTTGTAGGCACGAGGCGGTGAGTGTGGACGCAGACCCCGATGCGCATAGACACAAGAAGAAGCGGACACGAGCACCGAACAATCTAATCTATTCTACGTATCCTTTCCATACGTATGTTTATGCGCATGAGCAGAGCGACACAACAAGACGGCATCCAAGTTCAGGTCAGGTCATTGCTGACGTCAGAAAACTTCAATTGCTACGTCACACTGCCTAAAGGCCAGCCATAATCGTTATATCGACTAGAAAATTTACAATATCGACGTAATAATACGGGTGGTGTGTTTGTATAAACGTAAATACCTATATATATATATATAAATATATATATATATATATATATATATATATATATATATATATATATATATATATATATATATATATGTTTGTGTGTGTGTGTGTGTGTGTTTTTGAAAGAAAATTAGGATAGGAAAATTTTAAGGAAAATGAATTTAGATGGAAAGATTTAAACGGGTTGATACATACACACACACACACACACACACACACACACACACACACACACATATATATATATATATATATGGATAGATAGATAGATATCAACACCCTGAAATAGAGAAAAAGATTTATTGATAGGTATTGATATATTTAAACATGATATAGATATAAAGTTTATGATAGGTAAAGATTTTTATGGACAATAGTTTTGATAAATGGACAGATAGAGAGATAGAGAGATAAATAAATATAAACAGACAAGAGTATATATATATATATATATATATATATATACTTCTGTGTGTGGAAAGAGTGAGAGAGATTGATAGAAAATAAGTTAGATAATATACTGAGATAGATAGATAGATAGATGTTGACATAAAGAACTTTATATATATTGACAGTGATAGGCGGAGAAATAGGTTGAAATAAATATACAAACTGGAATATTTATTCATAATTTCTGGAGAGCGCACTACTGAGCATATAATTTTCCCCTTTTATAACAAACAGAATCTCTCTCTCTCTCTCTCTCTCTCTCTCTCTCTCTCTCTCTCTCTCTCTCTCTCTCTGACACACGCGTGCACGCGCACACACACGCACGAGCGTGCACGCGCAGGTCAGTCAGCTGAAGTTTTAGTATACACCAACTGTATCTCTTCAGAGGGATAAGACCCCACTTATATGACTCTAAACTGCATCCGATGGTGGAAGGCCAGTCCAGGACCTTTGAGAAATATGAAGTAACCCCTTCATTACCATTACTCTCAGGTCCACTCAGACACAATGTTAATACCTGTTCGGGTCCCATCTCTGAGTGAAATAAAACTGTTAGGGATTATTATTAATATCAAATAAAATTATTAGCATTAAATAGCAATACTTGATACAATTGAACTGTGTGTAAGCTATAGATTGTAATACTTGAAGCCATTTAACTGTGAGGAAACAAATGAGGTCTCGTTTAAAAATAAAGTTACCTTGAATCAATTCACTAAAAAATCATATATATATATATATATATATATATATATATATACCTGCCCAACTTTCCGTATGTATTAACAGAATTTAGCATTAAATAACCTACGAGGGTTGATATGCCGTAAAACACAACCAGCTTACTTACACTCCTCCCTCCCTCTTTCGATATATATATATATATATATATAAATATATATATGGCGTGAAATTAATTCAAAATGAAATGCTTTATGATAGTTATATACACGCGTACGAGGAGATAGGTTGGAGTAAATATATGTATATATATATAGAGAGAGAGACTCCAACCTATCAATCTATCTGCTTGTATATATATATATATATATATATATATAAATATATCGAGTATGCATACATACATACATACATACATGAACAGATTGGATTATATATATAATCCAGTCAAGTATCATATATATATATATATATATATATATATATATATATATATATATCAAATGGCAACATTTTCTTTTTTAAACATATATGGTTAAATTTGACGGACACTTGCTCGTTTGGTTGGTTTGTTTGTTAGTTGATTGGTTTGTCTTACGGCATGCCAACTCTTTAAGGGTCATTTAACGCCGAATTAAGTCATTTTGATAAAAGTTTCAAAAATTCAGTTTAGGAAAAGTACAGTTTTTTGTTTATACACAGATAAATGTCAAAACAGTTGCATTTCAAACAATTCAGTTTAGTATGATAAGTACGCAGTTTAAACATACAGTTAAATGTCAAAACAGTAAATTTCAGTTCAGATTGGCGTAATCACAGTTTAGTTCTATTTAACCCAGAGATAGGACCCTGTCAAGTGCTATCCCTCGGGTCAGAGTAGACCTGGGAGTGATGGCAATGATGAGGTACTCCGCATTCTCCAAAGCTCCAGCATTACGGGGACCTCACCTTCAGATTGTTTAGTGTCATATCTAGGATACTCGTTTGGGGGAGTCTAACCCTTTGCAGTCGGTGTATTCTACAGCCCTAGCCGACTAGGCCACATTACCTTGGTGGTTAGTTCGAAAGTGGACGTAATAGCATGACGGGAGTTCGATGTCACAGTCAAGATTGGATCAACATATAGATATAACTTGATAATTATGAAAATACGGACACAGAAAAGAAGAAAAACAGTGGCTGTATTAGATAGATAGATAGATAGATAGATAGATAGATAGATATGAAAAAACTCTGCTGACGTGGTTTTATAGATCGATATATAAACAGAATGTAGAAAACTCAAATTTCAACCAATAGCTGAAAACAGGATGTTATTATTTTTATTTTTTTTTTATCTATACACGCCTGTTTATTTAATGTGGTTTTTTAAATACTTCAGCGTTTAAGACTTGCCTTATCTTCAATAGTTAATATTTAGTCTCCGCCTGTTTCCTACAAACATCATGTGTAAATGTTGGCCGACTCAAAGTCACGAGTATTACATACACGTCGCTGGGTGAAGAGGAGGTTTAAACATATTTTGAAGCATCCTTGTTGTTCTATCGTTTGGTCACCAGTTATCCACGTGATATCAACTTCTTACTTTTACAGGATTCTTATAAGTATTCGAGGTGACCCCAGCAGTGGTGAGGATATCATTTTCGATTCTCCCACGAATCTCCAGTTTTTCTTGTCTCTTTTCCCATGTTATTTGGTATTGTTCCAAAAGCTCCGACCATTATTGGTTTCACTGTCATCTTAATGGTCTATTCCGCTCTGTCTGTGGGGTTATATCCCCTACCGAAGGGGTAAGACACCCTCCACAAAAAGGGGTGTATTGGATACGACACTCTGATGGCCTAATCGGTTGGGGCTGTAGAATACACTGACTGCATCTCTGCAGAGGGGTAAGACTCCGCCAACGAGTGTCCTAGATAAGACACTAAAGATCTGATGGGGAAGCTTCAATAAAACTAGAGCTTTGGGAATGCAGAGTAACCTTCATTACTATCACTCCAAGGGCCACTCTGTCCCGAAATGGTAGCACCTGTTAGGGTCCTATCTATGAGTCAAATGACTGATGTTTAATTGAATTGTTAGTTATACATAGCAATATTTGAAAACGTTGAACTGTGTGCAAACAAATGATTAATAGTAAATAGAATGGCTCGTATAAGATAGAAATAAGTGAAACCATTTAAATGTTTGAAAAAAAAAAAAAGAGCTCAGGCTTGTTTCAGGATGTTATCTACAAAATGCATTTAGAAATCATATATATAGATATAAAGAATTTGACATTAAATAACCTGCAAAGGTTGAAATGCCATAAAACCCAATCAATTAATCATTAAACTCCATCTGATAGCAAGGCTCCAGTTCTCGAGACCTGGAAAGTGTGATATACTTCTTTATTGCCATTACTTCCAGGTCGACACTGAACTGGAGAGCATGTACCTGTTAGGGTCCCATCTACAGGTTCAATAAATCTGTTTGAAAATAATTCGTATTCGATAGCACCTGATGCAAAACCACCTCGTGGGAAGTAATTAAACAAACAAATGTAAATATGAACGTATTATGAACGCAAGTCCCCGACACCTTGGCATAGAGGGGGGTGTCTTCGTGGTGTAATGGTTAAAGCGGTGGATTGTGGAGATCGTAGTACGCGAGTTCGAACTCCAGTCGCGCCATTACATTCACTTTCGGACAATTACCCTTGGGAAAGGTATGAACCCCCTTATCCTCCCAGCTATGGGTTAAATAGTACCACTACTGTTATTCTAGGAGAATGGCTTTGGCATTAAATAACCTAAAAAGAGTTGATATGCCATTAAACAAAGAAACCAAACCTTCGCATAGAATATCCCAAGACGGAGGGAGCTGCTGTTAAGATCAGTCAATCAATCTTAATGTTCCATGACTTTAAATCTCTATGGCAAGGTCTTGGTATTGATTCTGTCTTTCGTTTTTGTTTACTTTCAATATGTGGTCTACTGGAATAGCAAATTCCAAAAGCTGATAAATTCTTTTCTTCTCGTTCTTTCATGCAAGGTCTTGTTTTCTTGATTCTCATGAAGGAGTCATCCATTCTTATTCAAAATTTTCAATGTATTTCATGAATCTTATTTTCCAAGATAGATTCTGCTCATATTATGGAAATACCCAATAACTATCCACAAACACACCCCACACACATGTATTTGTTGCACGCCCCACCAAACTGGCGAGTGCGGCAGTAAGCTTTTTTAAGGTGTGTCCTGGTACCGACATGCCTGGTGGGCTAAAAAATAACTCGGGTATCGTCGGCATTCTCCTAAAAAATGGGCGCCTCAAGAGCTAGGCGATAAACCAAGCCCCTCCGGAGAGGGTTAGAGCCTGGTGGGGGACAGCCCCTTGAGGCTCGAGGTGCCCGTGGTGTAGTCGTTATCGCCGTAGGAAATGAACGCGGCGATACGAGTTCAAATCCTGGACGAGACCGATTGCATTTCACATTGCACTAATACCCTTGGGAAAGGTATGAATCCAATTATTGTCCCTCCAGCTATGGGTAAATAGTAGGACAGACTAGGTTCTTCAGCCTTGGTTAGGCAACTAGTCTAGGAGAAGGAAAACTCTGAATTCAAACCTGTTAAACTCCGCTTAAAAATTGACCTTGTGTCATATCCTGCCCGAGCGGAGGGGTTGGTAAATTGTACCTTGAGGCTCGAGGAGTGGCTCAGTCTCGCCTGTGAGATGCGGCTGCTCGGCTTACCCAGCAGTCGCGTCAAGCAGCAGAAGTACGTACCTCAACTCAAAAGAAAAAGCACACACACACACACACACACACACACACACACACACACACATATATATATATATATATATATGAATGCACATTATTGTGCCATAATATAACATTGGCTTGTATGATCCAACTTCAGATGTTTGTTCAGTTCTCAATGGATTATCCTCCCCACTCAAATATGCTTTCTCTTATACGTCAGTGCTACTTCACTGTATTTGCTTATTATATGGTTGATTATTTCTCTAGATTTATTTCTTTCTCTCTCTTTCTCTCTCTCTCTCTCTCTCTTTCTTTCACTTTTTCTCTCTTTCTCTGGCTGTCTGTCTGTCTGTCTCTTTCTTTTTCTCTCTTCCCACAAAGTATAAAATTGCTATTTTCCTTAGTTATTTCAATTTGACATTTTATGTGACTGGTTTTTAGGGCTGTTATCAAAAGCGATTCGGTTTCTCTCTTTAGATTTCCTTTGCGTAGCCATGTCTTTATTATTTCATGCATAACATCTTCTGTGTTTCCTGGAGTGTCGATGTAGATATTTTAATAACCCATTTTTGTTCAGTTGATTTAAAAAAAACTTTTTTTTTCAAATTGGTACAACAGGAATTCAACAGCAAACATGACTGAGTAGGAAAGGTTATCCACTGGTAATTGTGCGAGAGACTGTAATGTTGCCATAATGACAAACGCTATATGCACGCAGCAGAATCTTCGTGACTTTGACATACATATGGATCACTAATTCCCAGTCAAAGAAGATAGTTTTTATCTTTTTCTTTTTGGATTATCATCTTGTTTCATATTGTAAAAATATTGTGATATTGTTTTGGATTTTTGTGAATAGAACACGGCAAAGATTTTGCTGCTTCAAAAGATTTTTGTGTTGAACTTGAATTATCTATCTGTCTATCTATCTATCTATGTTTAAAGAATACGTGAACTAACATTATATATATATATATATATATATATATATATATAATGCTAGTTCACGTATTCTTTAAACATATATATATATATATATAAATCAGATAGATAAGATTAGAGAATCGATGGAAGATAGACAATCTAGGATAGCCTGGCAAACAGTAAACGAAGTGAGTAGAAGAAATAACACAGCCAAAGCAAAACTGAAAGCAGCAAACCAACAAGAAAGAATAAAACTGTGAAAACAGCACTTCGAAAACCTACTAGGAAACCCACCGAAAATAACACATGAACCAATAACTAGAATAATTAGCAAACAATTAGACATTAAACTAGGACCGTTCGCACAAGAAGAACTCGACTCGGTTCTCAGAAAAATTAAAAATAGGAAAGCTGTAGGGCTGGACGAGTTTCCCCCAGAAGTATGGAAGACCAGACAATTCGACGACATATTGCTCCGACACTGCAACTCAGTATACAATCAAAATCCGATAGATAGATGGATGAAGGGATGCATACTCCCCTTCCCTAAAAAGGGGGACCTCGGATTAGCCAAAAACTACCGAGGCATAACACTTACATCCATAGCAGCCAAAATCTACAATGCCCTACTACGAAACCGCATAGAACCCAAAATCGACAACATACTTAGAAAAAACCAAAATGGCTTCCGAAGAAATAGATCCACGACCTCACAAATATTAACCATCCATAGAATCCTTGAAGGTGTACGGGCAAAAAACCTACAAGTGACATTAATATTTGTCGACTTTACCAAGGCCTTCGATTCCATTCACAGAGGAAAGATGGAACAAATTCTACTAGCGTACGGCATACCTAAAGAAACCGTAGCGGCAATAACGATTCTCTATAGAAACACCAAAGTAAAAGTACGATCACCAGATGGAGACACGGAATACTTCGACATTGTAGCAGGAGTACTACAAAGGGACACGCTGGCTCCGTACCTCTTTATCATTTGTCTAGACTATGTACTTAGAACATCGATTGACAAAATCAGAGAGAATGGCTTCGAGCTGACGAAGAAAAGAAGCAGAAGATACCCCGCAAAAACAATTACCGACGCCGACTACGCCGATGATATAGCGATACTGGCAAATACACCCGACCAAGCCGAAACACTACTGCATAGTTTGGAACGAGCAGCTGCAGGCATAGCCCTCTATGTCAATGCACACAAAATGGAATATATGTGCTATAATCAAACGGGGGACATCTCCACTCTAGACGGAACCCCTCTTAAACTAGTAGACAAATTCACTTACCTAGGAAGCAGTGTCGCATCAACCGAAAAGGACATCGAAACGAGATTAACGAAAGCATGGACAGCTATCAATAGGGTATCGATTATATGGAAATCAGACCTAACCGATAAAATGAAACGCAGTTTCTTCCAGGCAGCGGTCACATCGATACTGCTATATGGCTGCACTACATGGACGCTAACAAAACGGCTGGAGAAGAAGCTAGACAGCAATTACACAAGAATGCTGCGTGCAATCTTGAACAAGTCCTGGCGGCAATACCCCACAAGACACCGTACAGGCCACCTGCCTCCTATCACGCAAACGATTCAAGTTAGACGAACTAGACATGCAGGACACTGCTGGAGAAGCAGGGATGAACTCATAAGAGATGTACTCTTATGGACCCCCACACATGGCCGTGCAAAAGCAGGACGACCAGCACGAACATACATTCAGAAGCTATGTGAGGATACGGGAGGTTGTCCTGAAGACCTGCCTAGGGCGATGAACGATAGGGAGGAGCGACGAGAGAGGGTCAGGGATATCTGTGCTACCAGCGCGACATGATGATGATGATATATATATATATATGTTTAAAGAATACGTGAACTAACATTATATATATATATATATATATATATATATAATGTTCCTATTATTTTAACAGACGTTTGGGTGTTCGACTACTATAGTTCAACAAAAAAATTCTATTTGCTTTTACACTTGTGTATTATGAATACATATGTATACGTGTGTGCATGTGTGTCTGTGTGTGCGTGTGTGTCTGTGTGTGTCTGTCTGTGTGTGTGTGTGTGTTTGGCAGTTACATTCACCATCCAGACGAAATTATGTTTCAGTCATTAGCTTCATTTTTTTTATAGAACAATTAAATCCGAAAGTACGTCTTAATCTCGCTAGTATTCACCAATGTAACTGTTTCCGTGGTGTAATGGTTATCGTCGCAGGATATGGACACGGCGACACGAGTTCAAATCCTGGACCTGACTGATTGCATTTCACATAGCACTAATACCCTTGGGAAAGGTATGAATCCAATTATTGTCCCTCCAGCTATGGCTAAATAGTAGGGCAGACTAGGTTCTTCAGCCTTGGTTAGGCAACTAGTCTAGGAGAAGGAAAACTCTGAATTCAAACCTGTTAAACTCCGCTTAAAAAATTGACCTTGTGTCATATCCTGCCCGAGCGGAGGGGTTGGGTAAATATGGTAAATGTAACTGTTTAGTAAAATAATGTTCATTGCGTTGAAACAACGGAAATTTTCTTTTACATGAGAAACATCGAAATTTTGTTTTTAATTTTTATTTTCATTTTTTTATTTATTTAATTTTTCTTTGAAACTTGTCCAATCAGCTGGGGCTGTAGAATACACTGACTGCACCTCTGCAGAGGGGTAAGACACCCCTAACGAGTGTCCTGGATATGACACTAAACAATCTCATGGTGAGGTTCCAGCAATGCTGGAGCTTTGGGGAATGCGGAGTACCCCTTCATTGCCATTGCTCCCAGGTCTACTCTGGCTCGGAGTGGTAGCACCTGATAAGGGTCCTATCTATGGGTTAAATAGAATTAACAGCATACTTATGCTAAAATGAATTGTTTGAGTAAAACTGAATAGTTTGAAATAGAAATGACTTTTACAATTAAACCGTACTTACATTTAAACTGCGTTCTTATGCTTAACTGAATTATTTGAAATAGAACTGTTTTTTGACATTAAAACTGTATTTACACTAAACCGAATTGTTACATATCACTGCTTGAATAGTTAGAAATGGAAATGTTTTTGACCATTAAACTGTGGACTTATGCTAAACTGAATTGTTTTAAATAGAACAGATTATTTACATAAAAATGGATTTGGCGTTAAATAACCTACAAAGGTTGATATGCCATAAAACCCAACAAACCAAACCTTAGAAACAAAATGACAGTAGATCAAATTTCTATTCTCTTCTATTTATGCCAGCCGATAACAGATATTCTGATAGCACTTGACAAGGGAGGCATTAAAAGGTCATTTCATGGCACTAAACATTTAACGAAACTCTGTTACGTAAGGAAGAAACCATTAAAACTAACAAAACACTAATTATATAGCTGGTTCAATCAATAAACAAACGGGGTGTTTCGCAATAGTTGAAACAAAACAGCGGTCTCTCAGATTTTCTCTGTTTTCTTTATTCTATTTCGTTTTTTAGATCATTGAAGGAAAATAGTTCAAATTTTCAAAGCATTTAACTAAATAAACCAAAATCATTCCATGGACGATAGAAAAGATCCTTTTTTGTGTGCAAACATATTATGAAACTAAGTCTTTTAAGATGATTCAAACAAGCGACGGAAGGAAGTTCAATTTCAACACATTTCCAAACAGGAGTCCGAATTTTAAGTTGGTCAAGAACTTTGAAGCTCATGGCACTTGTGGAGATCGTATATCGCATATGAAGGCAGCCATCACTGAGAAAATTCAAGCGATCACCCAGAAGGAATGTGCACGCGTTATCAAAAACTTAGCCCACCGCATTCAACAATGTATTCAAATGAACGGCGGGCATCAGGAGCATATTTTCTGGAACCCTTTTTGATATTTTTTGTTCATGTTTGAGACTAAATATTTGCAAATCCTTAGATGTTATCTTTTTACTTTTTAATAAATGTAATATTCATTACTCTATCATTCTTGGTCATTGATTTTTGCCCAATAACTTGTTTTTTTTTTGGGGGGGTGTCCCCGTGGTTAAAGCGATGGACTGCGGAATCGTAGTAAGCGAGTTCGAACTCCAGTCGCACTATTACGTTCGCTTTCGGGCAAATACCCTGTGAATGAAATAAACCAAGATAGGTTGAACGCGAATCCCAAATATCTGTGTATGAAAGAAGCCGAGATGGGTTGAACGCGATTCCCAAACCTCTGTGTATGAAATAAGCCGAGATGGGTTGAACGCCATTCCCAAACCTCTGTGTATGAAATAAGCCGAGATGGGTTGAACCCGATTCCCAAACATCGGTGTATGAAATAACCCGAGATGGGTTGAACCCGATTCCCAAACATCGGTGTATGAAATAACCCGAGATGGGTTGAACGCGATTCCCAAACCTCGGTGTATAAAATAACGCGAGATGGTTTGAACACTATTCCCAAACCTCTGTGTATGAAATAACCCGGGATGGGTTGAATGCGATTCCCAAACCTCTGTGTATGAAAGAGCCCGAGATTGGTTGAACGCGATTCCCAAACCTCTGTGTATGAAGTAAACCGAGATGGGTTGAACGCGATTCCCAAACCTCTGTGTATGAAATAGCTGGAGATGGTTGAACGCGATTCCCAAACCTCTGTGTATGAAATAGTCCGAGATTGGTTGAACGCGATTCCCAAACCTCTGTGTATGAAATAGCTATTATGTTGACATTCCAACATCGTTTCCGGCAAGAAGAGAGAAAAATACTAATTCATTTCCTCATGAAATCTCTTTATTTATTATTGTTTAAATATTTCTCTTTTTTATTTTACTTTAAAGAATTTTTGCTTATATTTTAAACTGCTATTTATTATTTAAAAACCTATGACTATCGGTAGGTGTTCCTGGTGAGATGAGGAATACTTTGAATAAGAAACCTAAATTCCTATAATTAAATTAAAGATAGCCTTTGGAAATTATGTTTGTATTCAAAATGTAATGATATTGTCTGTGTCTTTAATAAATAATATTAGAATTAAAATAACTAAACGTTTCTATAGGGAACATATCCTACCCAACTTCTAGTTGTTTTCTTTAGTAGGGAGAGTTACTTTTTCATTTTATTTTCAAGGCTTTTTAGATCAAATTTTCTTTTCTTATTCCATATTTTATCTATTCTTTGGATTTCTATTAGTGTTTCGATGTTGGGGTTAATTTGTAGATTGTTTATATGTATTTTAAAGTTGAATGTGTTTAATATAATTCGGACAAAAAAGTAAGTTTAATTAATAACTTGTTTCTGTGTCTACATTTTGTAATTAGTTCTTTTACCGTATAAAGTAGATTTTTTTCTCAATATTTCAATAGATATCTTTTCTCTTCTGGGCATGGAATTACATCTGTTTAAATTGTATGCAGAAGTTGTTTATATGTATTTTAAAGTTGAATGTGTTTAATATAATTCGGATAAAAAAGTAAGTTTAATTAAGAACTTGTTTCTGTGTCTACATTTTGTAATTAATTCTTTTCACGTATAAAGTAGATTTTTTTTCTCAATATTTCAATAGATATCTTTTCTCTTCTAGGCATGGAATTACATCTCCTGTTTTAATTGTATGCAGAAGTGGATCTTTTTATATGAACATATACCAAAAAAGTTTTTAAAAATCTACCAAGGTTTCACCTTAATCGGATCATCAGAACGATTCTGAATAAAAAAAAAAAAAGGTTGGACCAAAACTACATTTTATTGACTGAAAAGTCGCCAGAAATAATGGAATTAGCGTAAAAAAAAAGAAAGACATCATACTTTACTTTCCAAGGAACCAAACTTTTTTATGCCCACAAACATTAAGTATTTTCGACTTTTGCTTAAGTAATTCATTGAGACAATTAGAAGAAGCTATAGTAAGTTTTTCCTCTATGGGCTGGAGTACTGTTGGTTTGAATTCAGAGTATTATTTTCTCCTAGACCGGTTATCTTACTAAGGCTTAAGAGTCTACCATTTCAAATATATATAGAAAGAATAGGTATAAAAATTAAATCAGATATTTATATACTCAACCCTTCGACATGAGCAGGATGAGACACAAGGTAAATTGTTTATTAGGAGTTTAATAGGTTTAAATTCAGAGTTTTCCTTCGCTAAGATGCATTAGTCAACCAAGGTTAAAGAACCCAGTCTGCCCTACTATTTACCCATAAGTAAAGTTGGCGACCGTAAGCGAGGGCGTCCCGAAAGATTACTTTTCAATAGCTACTTCACTGAGGTTTAGGAGAGGATGCGACTTCTTGGCGAACACTCTATCCACTACTAGAGTGTTCATGAATAAGCCGGTAGAAATACGTACTCAGATACACACACACACACACACACACATATATATATATATATATATATATATATATATATATATATGTATATATATATATATATATATATATATATTGTCATCCACAGACTGTTTCGTTGTATCACAGCTCATCAATTGGCCTAATGATTAGAGTGTTCGCCAATAGTCCGGGAGACCGGGGTTCAATCCCAGGTCGAGTCATACCAAAGACTTAAAAAATGGTACTCGATGCTGCCTTGCATTATAAGATAAGTACGATGCTGCCTTGCATTATAAGATAAGTACGAACAATTCTAGTACGAAAAGTGCTATACGCGAGATGCTTCCAGCTGGGATCGAAACCCGGCTAACTTAACGTCTGGAGGAAAATAATTGCATTCCAAAAGCTATTAAAGTAATGTGAAGTGCAAACAACCATGGCCCGAATTTGAACTCTTATCACCATGTCCAGTTTCCTACGCCGCTAAACACTACACAACGAACGCCTCTATAAGTATACGTATAAAATAGAAGCGAATATGAATCATCAAAAAAAAAATGTTCGTTTTTTTTTTTGTTTTTGTTTATGCTTTATTTTGAAGTATTTGTTTACATCATGAAACAAAATGACGTATGAAGTTATCCTAATTCCTAAAAACATGATATTCAACATCATAAACATTTGCTAGTTACTCTCACACCCAACGAAATACCGACACATGCTTGCCCACAATCGTATGCACAAACGCAAACGTGTCCTGGTTATGACACAAAACTCGCCCATCCTTTGCTGTCATTACTCCCGTGTCCACTCTGACACGAAGTAACAGTAACTGTTATTAGTCGAATAGATCTGATTAGGAAATTGTTTTAAATGACAGAACAACATCAACACACTGGCTCTTAAAACTCTGATATAGCGACTGAGATTGAAATCTTTCAAATTGTTTTAAGGTGAAAATGATTGTGAAGATACATTTTTGTATTTTATATAAAACAGAAAATTAGCCTAATGATTAGAGCGTTCGCCAATAGTCCGGGAGACAGGGGTTCAATCCCAGGTCGAGTCATACCAAAGACTCAAAAAATGGTACTTGATGCTGCCTTGCTTAACACTCAGCATTATAAGGTAAGGCTGAAATGGAGCAATCTCGGGAATGAAGTAGCGCCCTCTCCTACACCTCGGTGTTGTAGCTATTGAAAAGGGAGCCTTTGGGTCACCCTCGATTAAGGTCGCCAACTTTACTTATAACGAGGAGACTAGATTTTTAAAGTGACCACCACAAGAAATTTGCCCAGGGTAGAATAACGCTATATTAGCGCTATAGGGTGCCCGTGGCGTAATGGTTATCGTCGCATGAAATGTACACGGCGTCGCGAGTTCAAATCCTGGACAAGACTGATTGCATTTCACGTAGCACTAATATCCTTGGGAAAGGTATGAATCCAATTATTCCCCTCCAGCTATGGGTAAATAGTAGGACAGACTATGTTCTTCAGCCTTGGTGAGGCAACTAGTCTAGGAGAAGGAAAACTCTGAATTCAAACCTGTTAAACTCCGATTAGAAATTTGACCTTGTGTCATATCCTGCCCGAGTTGAGGGGTTGGTAAATATGATATTAGCGCAATATGAAATGTAATAAAGCTATATTAGCGCTATATGGAATGGAAACTACCTCGTTCAGAATTTGAACTCAGTTTACAATGTCCATTACCTACCAGTTTTGCACAAGCGTCTTCCATACTTGTAAAATGTTGATCAAAAGGACGGTAACCTGGATTTGGATCTGATTTTTTTTCAATTGTAGAACGTTCGATCTATGGGTATCATATTCCCTCCTGGATAAGATTCATGTCTTTATTTTGTTAAGGTGAGTGTCCTCAGCCACAACAGCTCGTGTGACCCCTTTGAAAGCCGAGAAGATACAGAGTACTAAACACGCCCACTTGTCATAACGGTTTCTGTTCAGGACGTTGGCCTCTCAAATGCAAAGCGTTGTCAACAAGATACGCAAACGCCATAACTGGATTATCTCATGATCTTAGAGAAAAACATTTTTAAGACAAAATTGATATCAATATTGGGCGAGAAAACGGGGTGGCTACTTCTCTGGTTTTTATTGTTCCACAATATCGAATATCAATTGTTAGCTCAATATTTTCTTATTTTCATGCAATAAAAAAACGCAATTGACTCAATATTAAAAATAAGGTTTTTGATGAAATCCTGGAAGCAGCACTCTACAAAACAGCAGCTATACGGTCAGGTAACTTTTATCTCGCTAACCATCCAAGACAAGCAAGATATGCTGGGCATTGATGAGGAAGCAAGGACGAACTCATAAGCGACATTCACCGATGGACTCCAACACATGGACACATCAGAATTGGCAAACCTGCAAGGACTTACATTCATCAATTCTCGGCTGATACTGGGTACCGTCAAGAAGTCTTAAGCAGAGCGATGACTATTATGTTCGTATGACAAGAAACTTTGATGATAATGATGATTTAGGGGGGGGGGAAACTTTGATGATAATGATGATTTTAGGAGGAGGGCTTCAAGGTTTTGTTTTGTTTTATAGCATATCAGCCACTGTAGATTATTTGATGCTAAATCCTTTTTATACATATACATTAGATATAAGATTTCTAAACGCATTTTGTAGATAACATCCTTAAACGAGCCTGAGCTCATTTTTTTTTTCACACAGTTAAATGGTTTCACCTATTTCTAACTAGTACGAACAATCTTATTTACTATCAATCATTTGTTTGCACACAGTTTAATGTGTTCAAGTATTGCTATGTATAACCAATAATTCAATTAAACAACAGTTAAATGTAAAAACAGTTCTATTTCAAACAATTCAGTTTTGCATGAGTCACTTTAGCATACGTCATTTGTTTACACTAAGTTTAAATATCAAACAGTTCAATTTAACCCATAGATAGGAGTCTATCAGGTGCTACCACCTTGGGCCAAAGTAAACCTGGGAGCGATAGCAATGAAAGGGTACTCCTCATTCCCAAAAGCTCGCCATCAGATTGTCTAGTGTCATATCTATGACACTCTTTGGAGGTGTCTTACTCTTCTGCAGAGATGTAGTCGGTGTATTCTGGGCCAGGCTTGGACTGGGATGTATATATATATATATATATATATATATATATATATATATTGCACGAGCTAGAAGCAACTTAAGGTCAAATTTTAATTGGAGTTTAACAGGTTCTCACTTAACAAGGACCAATATTACTCTCAGTATAAGAGGGAGTAAAGAGAAGATGAGCTCATTTACACGTCCAGAAACATTTGATATATTCAAATCTACATACAAATAGAACTAAACGAATATTTAATAGTGTCTGAAGAGTCAGATATATTCTTATATGAACAAGCAGTATCTGAAAGGGTAGTATAACAGAAAAAATATCTACTTTATGATGATAAACAGTAAGATGGTTTTAGCCATGCTAGCCACATTGTTCAATGGCAGGGCTGGAAACAATGTCTCTACTGTTAAAAAAACAAAGACTAAGAGAGCAAGCATGGTATTTTGGACTATGATGTGAAATTCCGCGAAGCGCTGAACGGACACACCCATTCTCTCAGAGAGAAGAAATGTTGTCTCCCTATGTTTGTAAATCATATTCGCATTTACGTATATGTATATCTATCAGATGTATATATACATATATATATATATATATATATATATATGCATAAATATACATATAATTGCATATATCTGCATAGATATCTAGATATCTGGATTATAATAAATACTCACATATACAAATCAATATGAGGGTGTATCTGGTAGGATGTATGGATATAGCTGGGTACGGTATCAGGGCGTACTCACAGGATATAATATACTTTACCCAGGCAAAAATCGTCATCGTCCTTTAAGGTACTGCAATTGGCAGCATATATATATATATATATATGGGGGGTTAGGGGGTGTTGTCAGAATATGCTTTTATTTGTATGTGAATAATAACCCAACGTCTAAGATTTCGGTGTTTTTTTTTTTTTTTTTTGTTTTTAACTATCTTCAGGGTGATGTTATTATATGAAATCTGATCCGCAAAAAATATTTTCAAATTTTTCAAAATTATTTTCATTTGAAAATAATTTTTCGGACGAGACAACTTCACATAAGAACGTTACCCTAAAGATCTTTTCTTTTGTTACGGGATGTTGTCCTGAAGACCTACCTAGGGCGATGAACGATAGGGAGGAGTGGCGAGAGAGGGTCAGGGATATCCGTGCTACCAGCGCGATATGATGATGATGATAAATAAATACATCTTCTAAATATTTTTTTCATATATGTGTGTGTATTAGTGTGTGTGTGTGTATGTGTGTGTGTGTGTGTGTATTAGTGTGTGTGTGTGTGTGTATTAGTGTATGCGTGTGTGTGTGTGTGTGTGTATTAGTGTGTGTGCGAATAAACTTATCGTTTAAAAACCTTTTGCTGAAACCAAGAAAGTGCTCAAATACAAGTCAGCAGAGCAGGATAAAACCTGAAAGAAATTGATATTTCATCGTTTTATACTGATTTCATTACTAAAATTTTTACGCAATAAAGATAAATTAACTAGATGAAACTTGAGAGGAAATGGACGGAGAAAAGAATGTTAAATACTGAACATTCCAAAGACTTAAAAGACACTGACTCTCCCGTAAAGAAAAAGTCACGGGCACTGTAGTCAGTAAAGAAAGTGATACTTACAGTCTTCTTAAACATAAAAGGGCTCATCACTATTGATTTTTTTGAAAAGCATTCAGCAATAAATAGTGCTTCTTATTACCAATTCGTAAGAAAATATTCACCTTATTTACTGAACTACCTTCGAATATATATATATATATATATATATATGTGTGTGTGTGTGTGTGTGTGTGTGTGTGTGTGTACTTGAGACGATTATTTTTATGCATCATCAATTCTTATTATGTGCTACTTTCTCGCCTGAAAGAAAGACGTTATATAAAAAGAAGAAATAAAAATTCTTGTCACACAAAATAAAACACTTTCAGAAATAATACGTTGCCTAAACACAATATATATATATATATATATATATATATATATATATATATATATATATATATATATATATATATATATAAGCTTGTCTCGTATGCTATGTTTGAAAGAATTTATGCCAGTCCCCGTTCCTGACACTGTGTACTTGATTCGCAACGATAAAAATAGCAGACTGCGCACGCGCATATCATTTTTTAATGTCTCAGATGTTTTCTTCCTGTTATTCACTTGCATATTGTTTTCGTTTCACTAAGAAATCAACATTCCCTGTCACAGATTTGCATTATTCCTAATGTACTTATTTAATTTTCACCTTTTCCAAAACAACAAATTAATCTGTTTGTTTATTTCAATCTATTTATATGTTTGCGTCATACTGCCAACTTGTTTTTTTCTCAGTAAGTCATTATCTATCTATCTATCTATCTATCTATCTATCTATCTATCTATCTCAACATGTTCATTATCTATCTATCTATCTATCTCCTATAATCTTTTCATGCATGTATCACTCTCTCTCTCTCTTCATTTCGCTCAATCTCTTTATCTGTAATTGTCCTCTTTCACTCTCTCTCTCTCTCTCTCTCTCTCTCTCTGTCTCCCCATCTATCTATCTATCCTAACCCTGGTAAAAAGTAAGGTTTTTCACATCTGCTTATCTCTATCTAACCAGTCGTCTCTCGCTCTCTCTCTCTCTCTCTCTCTCTATATATATATATATATATATATATATATATATATATATATATATATATATATATATATATATACTGTCCCATCAGTTCTTACCTATCTCAGTTTGTTTTTTATCATATAAAATTATCTTGCTCTCTATCATTTCAGTATTGCAGAATACTACCTCAGAAGACAATCTATCTATCTATCTATCTATCTATCTATCTTTTGCAGTTTATTTCTCTCTCCGGTCCATTTTTCTCTTTCTCACTTCGTCTCACTTTATATAATAGTTTATTCACAGCAATCAATGCCTAAGATTTTATTGCTTTTTGGCAGGGATATTTGGTTATTTCTTTTACTCTACCACAACCAGCTCCTTTAGATATAATCATTTTACATATTCATTAAAGAAAACGTTTAGATCCCCCCCCCAAAAAAAATGAAACGCAGCTTCTTCCAGGCAGCGGTCACATCGATACTGCTATATGGATGCACTACATGGACGCTAACAAAACGGCTGGAGAAGAAACTGGATGGCAATTACACAAGAATGCTGCGTGCAATCCTGAACAAGTCCTGGCAGCAGCACCCCACAAGACACCAACTGTACGGCCACCTGCCCCCTATCACGAAAACTATTCAAGTTAGACGAACCAGACATGCAGGACACTGCTGGAGAAGCAGAGATGAACTCATAAGAGATGTACTCTTATGGATCCCCACACATGGCCGCGCAAAAGCAGGACGACCAGCTTGAACGTACATTCAGCAGCTATGTGAGGATACAGGCTGTTGTCCTGAAGACCTACCTAGGGTGATGAACGATAGGGAGGAGTGGCGAGAGAGGGTCAGGGATATCCGTGCTACCAGCGCGATATGATGATGATGAATTCATACGAATTTTAACGCCATTCACTTCCTTTATCAACGAAAGCAATCTTCAAAACAATGAAACTATAGACATCTTTTTTCTTTTTCTCTTCATCTCTATAGATGTTAGGCTGATTAGATTGTTTATACCATTGTTTAACAAAACATTTTATTCAGATAAGGTATATCGAGATTCGAAAAGTATAATTTTTTTAAATTCCAAAACGATATATATAATTAAGTGATTATGTCTAGACGAAAGTAGTGCCAATTAAAAATACATTTATTTCGAGAAAATAGTTATGAGAAAAAGAAAATGGCAAAAAAGACACACCGTATAAATATCAATATGACAGAAACTTAGAAAGAATTAATCTGAGTGTATCAATGATCTTCTACGATATGAGAAAACAGTGAGAAGTGTTATTCCAATATCTAAAACAAAAAGACCGTTTGCATTTCCTACTGCTAAAGTGTGAATATAACTATTCTTTTTTTATCATTAAGGGTTTTCTCTTAATGATAAAAATCATCAAGCTTCGTCTCAGAAATTTACACAATTAACTATTCTTCCTTTGGCTATGATTGGTTGGTTAATTTGTTTTACGGCGCATCAACCCTTTTTGGGTTATTCAAAGCCGAATAAAGTCATTTTGATGAAAGCTTTAAAAAAAAACAATTTTATTTCAGATAATTCAGTTTAGCATAAGTACACAGTTTTGAGGCCAAAACAGTTCTATTTCGAATAATTCAGTTCAGCTTAAGTACGCAGTTTAAATGTCCAAACAGTTCTATTTTAAACAGTTCTATTTATTTCGCATAAACAGTCCTATTTTAAACAGTTCTATTTATTTAGCATAAATACGCAGTTTAAATGCCAAAACTAGTAAACTCAAACCTCGGTTTAATTCTTTTTAACCCATAGATAGGACCCTTATCAGGTACTACGATTTCGAGACAGAGTGGACCTTGGAGCGATGGCAATGACGGGGTACTCCACATTCCCTAAAGCTCCAGCATTATTTAGCCTCACCATCAGATTGTTTAGTGTCATATCTATGCCACTTGTTGTTGGGGGAGGGTCTTACCCCTCTGCAGAGAAACAGTCAGTACATTCTACAGCCCCAGCCGACTGGGCAACCCTCCAGTTATGAGTGAATAGTTGGGCAGACTATGCTCTCGGTATCACAGCCGGCCTAGGAGAAAAAAACTCTGTAACTAGTAAATTTCGCTTAAAAATTAACCTTGTGTCTCATCATGCTCGTATAGAGGTGTTGGTATACATACATAAACACACACACACACACACACACACACACACACACACATATATATATATATATGTAAACGTTACCCCCTCTCGCCCCCACACACGTTATCTCAGTCTTCTAACCATGTCACTTCTTAGCCGGCCGGTGATCAACTAGTGGTTCGAGGGGGCAACGCACATTTCTTTACCTACACAAGAATACGATCGAGGGAACGGAGAAAATAGAAGGACAAACGAACAAACACGAACAAAGCTTGGGGTTAACCAAGAGCAGAGGAAGGTATGCAACACTTTGCATTCCTGATAGCATATATGGACTAACGCTAGCGTGGGTTACTAGCGAAAATTCCACAATGCTACTGGAATCAGACTCATCTTGACTCACTCTCGCTGGACCCTATCCCATGCTGCCTCGCCTCTCTGCTCCGGTGTCTGGTGTTGACCGCCCCTGTCCGTTCTTCCACGCCAACCTCTGCTGTTCGCCTCTCTCGCTGTCCAGCCGTCTACTGCCCTCTGCTGGGTCGCGTCGTCAACTCCCCCTGCTGTCTAGCGCCAACCGCCTTCTGCTGGGTCGCGTCGTCAACTCTCATTCGCGTCCCCTTACCGCTTCCGGATACGGCGAGATTTCATGTCCAAGAATCCTTTGTCTGGTTTCGCGCCAAAACAGACTCGTCTGCTTTGGCGGCCTACCCACATAGTGCTACATATATATGGAGGAAAGGTAGATATTTCGGAAGATCTGACAACATGATGAAAAATAAATGGAATAGAGAATATACTAAAAATACAAACAACAGATTCAATTCAGAATATTTCGTTCTTATTTATTGAAAGAACTTTTTCACCTGAAAAAAAAGTGGCTTTTTTCTTAAGTTTTGTAAAAAGAGGAAATAGATAAGATTACAGTCGGACAACTTACTCAACTTATACATACATGCATACATATATGTATAAGTTAAGTATGTCAACCGACAGTCGTCGAGGGCGACCCGAAGGCTTCCTTTTAAATTGCGACTACACCAAGGTGTAGGAGAAGATACTACTTCTTTCCCTGGATTGCTCCACTTACTCTTGATCTTTTCTTTTGCTTTGATTTTTTAAAGTTTGAAATTTATGCAAGAATTTGAGTCTTTGGTATGACTCGACCTGGGATTGAACCCCGATTTCCTGGACTATTGGTAGATTATGGATACAAAGGACATTATGGAGAAATTTTGGAGATTATGGTGAAAAAATAAACAAAGGAAAAATTATATATTTATTTATTTATCTATTTTTTACCCTCGTTTGAATGTTACGTGTTCGAACACATTAGTCTTTTATGTAAATGTCTTGCACAATAACAACAAATCACGTGACTGAATATAAACGCTTAATCAGCCATTTTTTACCGTTTGAAGATGGCGGAAAACACATAAAACTTAAGGAACAGGCTGATTTTGTCCATTATTCTTATATCTTTAAGTTTTTGCCTTCTCTGCAGTTTTAGCATCGAGTATACTTTTCACGCAACTTTTCTTATTTGCTGTTCCTCTAACTTTATATATATATATATATATATATATATATATATAATTTGATAATAATTAAATATATATTAGTTTTTAAATGTATTTAATAGCATGAAGGCTTATCTGCAACCACTAGTTTCATACCGTCTTTACACAGCAACCATCAGGCAGAAAAACGCTCTTTCTGTCTGATGATTGCCATGTAAAGACGGCATGAAACCAACGTTCGCAGATAAGCACCCATTCTATATAAAAGCTATTATACAATCAATTATTATTATATTATGTAATAGCTCTATCTCAGATATTGAGCACTCTCCAAATTATACCGCATTTAGTCTGCCACTAACCAACCAAATAAAATAGTTACAACCACATACTGTTGTGATATATATATATATATATATATATATATATATATATATATATATAAGTAAAGGTGGCGACCGTAGTCGAGGGCGATCCGAAAGCTCCCTTTTCCATAGGTACTACATCAAGTTCTAGGGAAGGGCGCTACTCCTTTCTCTGGATTGCTCCACTTTACCCTTGATACGTACCTTATACTGCTGAGGGTTAAGCAAGGAGGTATCAAGTACCATTTTGAAAGTCTTCGGTATGACCCGACCTGGGATTGAACATAGGTCTCCAAGTCTGTTGTGTTTGATAGATGAGAATATACAAAATAAGAGTAATACTTTTCATATGTTGACAAATATTATTTACCTGATTCTTGCATAAATTTCAGACTTAAAATGTGAAACCAGTTTTGACATTTATTATGCAGCAGGTTTTAGTGAAACACAGAAATGTGCAAGTGCAGTACCCTCCACATTTACCAGACCTTCAGCTCTACAAAAAGGTTTTCTTTCTGAAAATCCATCACAAGTTTAAGATTTCAAGACGTGGAAGCTATGAAAAGGAATAGAACGTCGCAGTTAAACACCCTATTAAGAGTAAAGTTTCAAAGGTTCTTCGAAAAATTGAAAAACTCGTTGGAATACGTGTGTTGATTGCCAAGGTGATTGTTTTGAAGAAAATGAACGTTGGATGCATGTCTATCTTTGAATAATAAGCCTCAGTTTCGATAACTTTTCAACACGCCTTGATTTAATTCATTGGATCATTCTATTTTCCTGTGTTTTTGATACTTTTACGCCACAGATCATCTGGATTGTGTATTCATGATTAAAAGAACGATTCCGGTTTTGATTCAATAAAATCTTTTGATATTTTCTGTTTTTAAGGATTCCCTCGTTATGTTGATCCCCCAGTCACATTCATTTGCACTAAAGACTAGTTTAGTTTAGCAGAAAACCAGAATTTTGTGGCACTCAGTAAGAACCGAAGTCACTAACAATAGTTAACGATTACAGCATATGAGGTGCTCAGGTTATAAATTTTTTTCTATTATTTTTGCGCTTCGACTAACAGAGAGAAACCCGAGTGTTCGATTCGCTTCTCAGAGTCGCTGATGAATAGATGCAGAAAACAGACTGAGAAAGAAAGAAAGAACATAGATAGATAGATAGATAGATAGATCAAACTGAGATAGGACACACTGCAATAGATAGATAGATCGATCGATTGATTAATATGAAGAAACAAAGATAGATTGATCAAAATAAGATAGAACACACTGCGATATATATATATATATATATATATATATATATATATATATATATATATATATAGATAGATAGATAGATAGATAGATAGATATGAAGAAAGAAAGATAGATTGATCCAAGTGTAATAGAACAGACAAAGAAAGAAAGAAAGAAAAAAAAGAAAGAACATAGATAGATAGATAGATAGATAGATAGATAGATAGATATGAACAGGCCAATACGGATAAACAAAATAAGACAGGGATGACGATTAAATTTGATAACGTTCTTATTGGCTAACCTTGTGGATTGCGTACAACAAAAATGTTACCTAGATGATAATACTTTTAAATATGTCATGCTTTTGTATATGAGAAAACATAATAACAATTTGTCGAGTAATACGAAAATATTAGCGACAAAGACGATCCTAGACAACAAAGGAATTCGGGATATTCAAAACATCCTCCTGATATTTACATTTTTATGTGGGTTATTCTATCACTCTTATATAAAAGATTTATGAAATTCTTTTAGTCTATCTGTAGAACAGAATCTTATATATATATACATACACACACACACACACACATATATATATATATATATATATATATATATATATATATATATATATATATATATATATACGTGTTTGCGTAGTGTGAGTGTATGTGTATATTTGCAAATTTGGAAGGCCATTTTACTATCGATAAAGGAATGAAAAAAAAAGTGAAAGAAGACCAAGGAAAAGAGAGAGAAAAATGAGATAGAAAGATATCATGAAAAAGAAAGAACCACTGAGAAAAAAAATGAATGAATGAATGAATGAATGAGGATGAAATGAATAAAGAAAAAAGAAAAAGAAATAAAAAGAAAGAAAGTAAACATAAAGAACCTTGGAAAAGAAAGAAAAAAGAAAGAAAGAAAGAAAGAAAGATAGAAAGAATTGAAAAAAAAGAAACAAACAAAAGAGAAATAAATAAAGAAAGAAATGTATAAAAGAAAGAAACAAAGAAACAAAAGAAACAAAAATGAAAAAAAGAAAGAAACAAAGAAAGAAAGAAAACCATAACTGTAAAAAAAAGAAAGAAAGAAAGAAAGAAAGAAAGAAGAAAGAATTTCTCAAAAGAAAGAATTTTTCAAAAGAAAGAAAGACAGAAGATATAATTGTACAAAAGAAAGAAAGAAAGAAAGAAAGAAAGAAAGAAAGAAAGAAAGAAAGAAAGAACGAATTTCTCAGATAGGATAGATAGGAAAAAGGAAGAAAGAATGGAAAAAGAAAGGAGTTAAGCAAAAAGAAAGAAAGAAAGAAAGAAAGAATGGAGAAAGAAGGAAATAAAGAAATCAGAAAAGAAAGAAAGAAAGAAAGAAAGAAAGAAAGAAAGAAAAAAAGAAAGAAAAATTGAAAAAGAAAGAAACAAGGAATGGAAAAAGAAGGAAACAAACTAATTAGAAAGAAAGAAAGAAAGAAAGAAAGACTGGAAAAAGAAGGAAACCAACTAATAAGAAAGAAAGAAAGAAAGAAAGAAAAAAATGGAAAAAGAAGGAAACAAACTAATTAGAAAGAAAGAAAGAAAGAAAGAATAATTCAAAATAAATAAAGAAAGAACGAAAGAAAGAAAAAACGAAAAAAAGAAAGATAGGAAAATGGAAGAAAGAATGGAAAAAGAAAGGAGTTAAGCAAAAAGAAAGAAAGAAAGAATGAAAGAAAGAATGGAAAAAGAAGAAAACAAACAGATCAGAAAAGAAAGAAAGAAAGAAAGAAAGAAAGACAGAAAGAAAGAAAGAAAGAAAAATTGAAAAAGAAAGAAACAAGGAATGGAAAAAGAAGGAAACAAACTAATTAGAAAGAAAGAAAGAAAGAAAGAAAGAAAGAAAGAAAGAAAGAATGGAAAAAGAAGGAAACCAACTAATAAGAAAGAAAGAAAGAAAGAAAGAAAGAATGGAAAAAGAAGGAAACAAACTAATTAGAAAGAAAGAAAGAAAGAAAGAAAGAAAGAAAGAAAGAAAGAAAGAATAATTCAAAATAAATGAAGAAAGAACGAAAGAAAGAAAGAACGAAAAAAAGAAAGATAGGAAAATGGAAGAAAGAATGGAAAAAGAAAGGAGTTAAGCAAAAAGAAAGAAAGTAAGAATGAAAGAAAGAATGGAAAAAGAAGAAAACAAACAGATCAGAAAAGAAAGAAAGAAAGAAAGAAAGAAAGAAAATGAAAAAAGAAAGAAAGACAGAATGGAAAAAGAAGGAAACAAACAAACTAATTAGAAAGAAAGAAAGAAAGAAAGAAAGAAAGAAAGAAAGAAAGAATGGAAAAAGAAGGAAACAAACTAATTAGAAAGAAAGAAAGAAAGAATGGGAAAAGAAGGAAACAAATTAATTAGAAAGAAAGAAAGAAAGAAGGAAAGAAAGAAAGATCGATACTTTATAAATGTTTGCCATATTTATTTCTTCCCTTATTTACATTTACATTTCTTGTGACAATTGAAATATTGCCAGGTTAACGGCAGAAAGACACGCCGAAAATTTTGACAAGAAAGACGACAACGAAAACAACAACAGACATTTGTGTCTCATTTGTCCTCCAAAGACAATATGACGTCAAGTGAATTGCAACCAATCAACAACGCCTCTATACCTTTCTTGTCTGGCCAAGAGTAAGCATTTAAAAAAGAACGCATATCTGTTGATATTCGTTCGTATTGTCATGAACACAAGAGATTCGGTTTTGTTTATCTAACACTTTTCGTTGAAGTGTCTATTTGTTTCCTTATTATTTGTATAACATCTGTGCATTGGCGTCCGCTGGTGTGGAGGAGAGAATTCAGGGCTTCTTATCAAAGCTGTGAGGGTTTGAAAGCTGAAACTTTGGAAATCAAAGGGATATCAGAAACAGTTATAGCTTAGAAAGAGTAAATTTCAGTTGCCAAATCGAATGTTTCATTTAAAACCAGGCAACACTAGTTACTAAGTGAATGATGAGCTCGTTCCTCACTATGTCCCTGATAAAAAAAATCCGTGCTTTAATAGCTATCGTCATAGAAGGTGGATTCGGCGAAAAATGTTCAAGTCTTCGACGAGGCTGCTTGGGTTTCACATATCGCTAATAATCTTGGGGGAGGTATGAATCCAATTATTTTCCCTCCATCGATGAGTTAATAGTAGGACAGACTGGGTGCTTTACCCTCGATTCGGCGACCGGTCGAGGAGAAAAAAAACTGAATTGAAACCTGTTAAACTCTGCTTAAATATTGGCCTTGTTTCACACTCTGAAACACAACAATTAGTCATTTTATGGTTTGCCAGTGAGAGTACATCTTTTTTATGGTTTCAAAGTAAGAATGCATCTTTTTATGGTTTCAAAGTAAGAATACATCGTTTTAAGATTTCAAAGTAAGAATACATCTTTTTATAGTGTTCAATCAAGAATTCATGCATCTATTGTTTCAAAATAAGAATACAACTTTTTATGGTTTCAAAGTGAGAATACATATTTTGGTGTTAAAGTGAGAATACATCTTTTTATGGTGTTAAAGTAAGAATACATCTTTTTATGGGGCCAAAATAAGAATACATCTTTTTATGGTTTCAAAAAAAGAATACATCTTTTTATGGTGTTAAAGTGAGAATACATCTTTTTACAGTGTTACAGTTAGAATACATCTTTCTATGGTTTGCCAATAAGAATACATCTCTTTATGGTTTCGAAGTAAGAATAGATTTTTTTTTGTGGTGTTACGATAAGAATACATCTTTTTATGGTTTGTCAAGAAGAATAAATCGTTTTATGGTTTCGTGGAAAGAATTCTTTTTTTTGTGGTTTGTCAGCAAGAATGGGTTTAATTTGGTTTGGTTTGTTTTATGGCACATCAACCTCAGGGGGCAATTTAATACCGAAAGATGTCGAGATATAAAATGAAATAATCAACCTTTTTAGAAAGTTGGTTGGTAGGTTGGTTTTTATTTTATGGCATATCAAGTATTGTGGGTCATTTAATGACAAATCTAGTTTATAGGTATATGATTTGTCAGTAAATGGTTTGTTTGTAACTTTTTAAAAAACGAGCCCGAGGTTAGTTGTTTACACACGGTTAAATGATTTGAAGTCTTCATTTCCATTGTTTTCACAGTTAAATGTTTTTAAGTATTGCTTTTTATCCATATTTACCAACCCCTCCGCTCGAGCAGGATATGACACAAGGTCAATTTTTAAGCGGAGTTCAACAGGTCTTAATTCAGAGTTTTTTTTTTTTCTCCTAGACTACTTGCCGCACCAAGGTTGAAGAACCCAGTCTGTCCTACTATTCACCCACAGCTGGAGTATTGCTATCTATCACTAACTATTTTCACACTGTTAAATGGTTTCAAGCTGAGAATACAATCAAACAGTTCTATTTGACCCACAGAAGGGACTCCAACGGGTACTACCACTCCAGATCGGAATGGACCTGATAATAATGAAAATGAATGGGTATTCCACATTCCCAAAAGCTCCTGGCTGACTATCAGATTGTTTAGTGTTATATCAATGACACCCGTTCGGAAGAGAGATCTTGCCTCTCTGCAGAGATGTAGTCGGCGTATTTTACTCGGCAGGGCTGTTCAGTAAGGATATATCTTTTACTTTTTGCCAATTAGGATACATATTTTATTGATTGCCAATAAGAATATATGTTTTTATGGTTTCACTGTGAGAATATATATTTTATTGTTTGCTAGTAAGAATACATCATTGGATAGTTTCATCGTAAAAATGCATATTTTTATTGTTTGCAAGTAAGAATACATTTTTATGGTCTACCAGTAAGAATACAGGGGCACATTGGATGGAGTAATGGTTAGCAAGCGAGAATAGAAAATCTTCACGACGGAGTTCGATTCTTATAGAGTGCCCCATACATCTAAACAAAAAGCAGAGTAAATTCCTGCCCGTAAGAATACATTTTTTAAATATTTCATTTGCTTTTATGACATATCAACCAGTGAAGGTTATTTAATGCCAAATCCTCTTTATACATATATACCAAATATATAGGATTTGCTCTGGTTGGGTTTTATGGCATATCAACCTTTGGAGGTTATTTAATGCCAAATTCTCTTTGTACATACATATTAAATATATATGATTTAGTTAGGTTGGGTTTTATGGCATTACCAATAATTGTAGGTTATTTAATGACAAGTCCTGTTTATGTATGTAAACAATAGTAATTGTGATTCATAACTGTTTAAAATTTACTTCGCAGCTAATGGCTGCTCCTAACTGAATGGTTAGAGGCTCCAGTTTGGCGTTTGAGTCAAACCGGGTTTCGATCCCAGCTATGGGTAGCTACTGTCTAGCCACACTGATGAGTTCTGATAGAACGAAACAGATCTGTCTGTGGATGACTATATATATATATATATATATATATAGTCATATATATATATATAAGTATATTAAATATATATATGATTTGTAAACACATTTTGTTGATAATATTCTTAAACGAGCCTGAGCTCTTTTTGCACACAGTTAAATGGTTTTAATTATTACAATATAATAGTCAATTTAACATCAGTCATTTGTTTGCACACATAGTTTGTTCTGCTTGACCCGAAGATAGGACCCTATCAGGTGCTACCATTACAGGCTAGAGTTGGCCTAAGAGAAATAGCAATTAAGGGATATTCTACATTCCCTAAATCTCCAAGGCTGGAGCCTCACCATCAGATGATTTAGAGTCACACATTGGTGGGGCCTTTCCCCTCTGCCGGGATGCAGTCGGTGTATTCTTTATCCCCAAACAACTGAGCTGTTTTTCATGGGTTCACAGTAAAAATACATCTTTTTATTGTTTACTTGGAAGAATCCATGTTTTGTGTGTGTGTGTTTCGAATATAGCTTTTCTTGAGCGGAAGCAGATGTCTGAGCGTCTGTGTCAATAGACGAGATATGTCTTGATTATTTGAATGATTTTAACGGTATGTCACCCTGTCCAGGTTTAATTTAGGCCTACAGGTTAGGAAACTGTGTTCATTGTACATTCATGTTTTCAATTTTTGTGTAGTTGTTTCTTAAGAGATCTTAGTGCACAGTTATATGATAACCGGCTCATTGGCCTAGTGGGTAGAGTGTTCGCCAATAGTCCGGGATATCGGGGTTCAATCCCAGGTCAGGTCATACCAAAGACTCAAAAAATAGTATTTGATACCTCCTTGCTTAACACTCAGCAATATAAGGGTAAAGTGGAGCTATCCAAGGAAAGGAGTAGCGGCCTCTCATACACCTCGGTGTAGTAGCTATTGAAAGGGGAGCCTTCGGGTCGCCCTCGACTAAAGGGAGACAACTCTACTTTTTACTTATTTCTATCTCATACAACTATTCTTCTCTCATACAAATAATTTGTACAGAGTTGTATGGTTTCAAATGTTCCTATTTAATTCTAACATTTACAGTTCTATGGTTTAATAAAGTTAGTTCTACTTAATAACAAGCATTCACTTGCGAACAGTTATATGATTTCAAGCTACTATTATAACTTCAACAATTATAACTTCAAGCAACTATTCTTAAGACAAATAAGTAAGTAAAGTTGTCTCCCTTAGTCGAGGGTGACTCGACGGCTCTCTTTTCAATAGCTACTACACCGAGGTGTAGGGAAGGAGCGTTACTCAATTCTCTGGATTGCTCCATTTTACCCTTAATCCATACCTTATAATGCTGAGTGTTAAGCAAGGTAGCATCAACTACCATTTTTTGAGTCTTTGGTATGACTCGACCTGAGATTGAATCCCGGTCTCCCGGGCCTTTGGCCAACACCCGATATATGTCATCAAGTATTCCGATCGAATACGGACAATTTCTATTTGAGCCATAGATTGGACCCTAACAGGTACTACCACTCCTGATCCGAGTGGAACTGGGAGTAATGCCAATAAAGCAGGCACTTCCAAGATCTACAGAACTGAAGCTTCACCATTAGATGTAGTTTAGCGTCAAACCCAGGACACCGTTTTTTTTTGTGAGGGGGATACAGTCAGTGTATTCTAAGACCCACTGACAGGGTGGACGTGTCGTTTGAGTCGAGCCTGAAAAACGTAAGTATCAGACCAGGCTTGAAAGTAATGTGATTTTTTTTTCAGGATAGCAACCCTGATTTAAAATTAACTGATTGGTGTTGACCTCAGAAAAATCAAGACAATTACGACAAACCTGTCAAAAGCATCGACTTGAATTAATAAAACTATTGGCGTTGGATAGCAATACTTGAAGCCATTTAAGCGTGTTTAAATACCAATAGTTTTATTTGCACACAGTTAAATGGTTTCAAGCATTGCTATGTTGCGGGAAAAATTCAATATAACATAAGTTATTTTTATGTAAACAGTTAAATGGTTAAACAGTTTTGTCTCAAACAGTTCTATATTACCTATAGATAGGATCCTAACAGGTACAACTTCTTCGGGTCAGAGTGGACCTGGGAGTAATGGTAATGAAGGAGAACTCTACATTCCCCAAAGCAACTGGGCTGGAACCTGACCATCAGATTGTTTAGTGTTATATCCAAGGTACTATTTACCAACCCCTCCGCTCGGGCAGGATATGACACAAGGTCAATTTTTAAGCGGAGTTTAACAGGTTTGAATTCAGAGTTTTCCTTCTCTTAGACTAGTTGCCTAACCAAGGCTGAAGAACCTAGTCTGTCCTACTATTTTACCCATAGCTGGAGGGAGAACAATTGGATTCATACCTTTCCCAAGGGTATTAGTGCTATGTGAAATGCAATCAGTCTCGTCCAGCATTTGAACTCGAGTCGCCGTGTTCATTTCCTACGACGATAACGACTACACCACGGTATATCCAAGGTACTCGTTTGAGGAGACTTTATCCTCAGCAGAGTTGCAGTTGGTGAATTCTACAGCCCCAGCCAACAAGATAGAGATATTAAGGAAAAGGAACATGTGCCGTATTAAGTCTCCGGCTGTGTTAGGCTGATTCTCTTCCTCTGTATTATGTCTGATAATTATGGAATCTACACACAAAGATAAGAAATAACACTAACAAAAAATACGACAAAACGCTCAGTATTTATCATCAATAGTGAAAGGTAATATATATATATATATATATATATATATATATATATATATATATATATATATATATGTGTGTGTGTACCTCTGCACGAGTAGGATCTGACGAAAGGTTAATTTTCTATTGAACAACCATTGTAACATAATTTCTTAAGCACTCGTTTTTACCTTGTGTCATACTTTAGTCATATCGATGAAGACTTGAAATTAAAACACTTGATTGATCAGTCGGTAGAAGGGGCTGTAGAATACACCGACTGCATCTCTGGAGTTGAGTAAGACCCCCACCCAACGAGTGTCCTGGATATGACACTAAACAATCTGGTGGTAATGTTCCAGTAATGCTGGAACTTTAGGGACAGTTTTAAATTGTTTTGACATTTAAACTGCGTACTTATGCTAAACTGAATTGTTTGAAATAAAACTGTTTTTAAGAAGAAACCGCCCTTGTACGACACTAAATTAATGCACCCCTTCACTTTGACCACACTAAATTCACTTTGACCACACTAAATTAATTCACTCCTTCATTTAAAAAAAAAACACCCTTCTCCTAGATGTTCCTGTGGAAACCAATACACAGTAAAACATATTTTGATTGAATGCACAAACCTCACCCACATTCAAAGAAAATTCTACATTAACAGCATGAAAGAACTATTTTGAAAAATAAACTCGAAAAATATATTGAACTTTCAGAAAAAAAATCGGTCTCCTATCAAGGATGTAGGTTCATATGTGATCAATACTTACAACCACTTTCCTGTATACAAGTAAAGTACTAGTACCTAATAGAACTACTAGTGCGAGATAGTAATACTTGTAACGATTTAACTGTGTGCTTACAAATGAGCCCACTGACTGCACCTCTGCAGAAGGATAAGACCCCCCCCCAACGAGTGCCCTGGATATGACGCTAAACAATCTGATGGTGAGGAGTACCCCTTTATTGCCATTGCTCCCAGGTCCACTCTGACCCGGAGTGGTAGCACCTGATAGGGCCCTATCTATGGGTTAAATAGAACTAACAGCATACTAATGCTAAACTGAATTGTTTGAATAAACTGAATAGCTTGAAATAAAAATGTTTTTGCCAATTAAACTGTAGTTACATTTAAACTGCGTGCTCATGCTTAACTGAATTATTTCAAATAGAACTGTTTTTCGACATTAAAACTCTATTTACACTTAACTGAATTGTTACATATAACTGCTTAAATAGTTTGAAATAGAATTGTTTTTGACCATTGAACTGTGTACTTATGCTAAACTGTATTGTTTTAAAAAGAACAGATTTCCATAAAAATGCATTTGGCGTTAAATAACCTACAAAGTTTGATATGCTATAAAACCCAATAAACCAACCAACCAGCAAATGAGCCCTGGTTTTTAAAAATGTTATTTACCAAATATGTTATTACAAATCACACATGTTAGATATATATGTATAAAACCCAAACAACTAAACCAAATCAAATTAAAACACTTGAAGAGATGACTTAACTGGTAAACGACAGAATTCTTGCTAGCTTTAATCCGCTTAGAAAGTGACTTTGTGTCACATCCTATGTGTTAGGTTAATACATAATGTCTGGAAATGAAGTGACGAATCTCGAATGGGAGATTTTGTATGGACATGAACTCTACTCTCGGCACAGATATACTTTACGTATCAGTCCATTTTAGACCAAAGGGTACCTAGACTCGATCAATTTTATAGAGGATTCAATTCTGCTGTGTGCCAGTGAATCAATGATAGTTTCGCGTCAAAGCTCTTGAATGGAAATATCACACAATATACAGTACGATTTTTATTGGACAGTGGAAAGTCTTTTTAATCAAGGCATTATTCAAATTTCTCCGTTTTCAATTATGCCCCTAGTTCTGACGAATCGCAGAAATTCATTTGCCCTACTAATGCTGGTCTGGACTTGGTGACCTTCAGGACGCGCGAGTATTTACCCAACCCCTCCCCACGAGCAGGATCCAACACAAGGTCTATTTTTATTGGAGTTTAACATTTGGTTTTAAGTCTGGTTTTTCAGTATTAGACTGTGAAAGGCTCCAGATAATGGTTTATCATATATTTACCAACCCCACCGCTCGGGCATGATATGACACAAGGTCAATTTTTAAGCGGAGTTTAACAGGTTTGAATTCAGAGTTTTCCTTCTCCTAGACTAGTTGCCTCACCAAGGCTGAAGAACCCAGTCTGCCCTACTATTTACCCATAGCTGGAGGGAGAATAATTGGATTCATACCTTTCCCAAGGGTATTAGTGCTATGTGAAATGCAATCAGTCTCGTCTAGGATTTGAACTCGTGTCGCCGTGTCCATTTCCTATGATGATAACCATTACACAACGGGCACTTCCAGATGATGATTTTATATTATGTTGAATACCTTGTGTTTCTGCAGATAATGGTTTATAGTCAGTGAACAATACTTCATGGCGACCTTTGATAAATTTGCGAAAATGAATTACAGTCCCATAAACTGCTCGAAGCCAGGGGTTTACCGTTTTAAGTGCCTGTGCCGTAATTACTAAAGTCCTAGACTACGGCCCCAAAGTTAGCGAGTTCGAACTCCAGTCGTTCATTTTCGGATTAAAACCCTTTAGAAAGTTATGAACCCCCTTATCTCCCTCAGCAATGTGTTAAATAGGATCATTGCAATTTTTCTTTATAAGGATGGCTTTGGTATTAAATAACCCATGAAATTTGAGATGCCATAAATATCTGGTTTTGGTCCAAGATAATTTCTTATAAAAGAATCCAATCGGTACAGTTAATCTTTTAATCACTTGATGCAATACAGCCCCAACTGTATTCAGTGAAATTATGCCTGAACGCTGTTGAACACTAATATCAAAAGCCTCTTTTTCTGTCGTTGAATTTGATCGACGATCTAAAAGACAACCGCATATGCTTTCACAAAGGGAACGCGTTGGTTTCATTGTTAGGGAAAAGTGTTTTTTCCCTCTATGAATGACAGTAGGAGACTCACAAAACAGGTCGGCCTTTTTAACTGAAGGTATCAAGGAATAAAACGTGGGAACCAAACTAGAAATTTGTTGATATTCTTTCCTCATTAGGGATGAAGTGATAACATTCTTTTTTGATTTCCTCAACACCATTACAGTAGTTATTCGATGAATTTAAAACTCTGTAAGGTTTCAACTTTTAAATATCCAGTCTTGATAAGAGATCCTGATTCGGTTGAAGCGGTTGCAAATGCCACGTTTGCAACCCACTTTTTACAGACTCTGATATATTTTTTTATTATTAAACACGACAACCGGATATTTATTGATTGTGACAAACAGAAAATACGTTATATACGGAAATAAAATTTTATGCGAGCAATCCAAAGTGAAAACAGGAATTGTTCGAGGATTAATTTTATGTCGCCATTCTTATTGGCTAAGTTATTTTGTCAACAGTTGTTTTGTAGTTTATTATTATTATTATTATTATTGGTAGAATTTCCTTTTAACGATCAAGTGAAAGAAAAGAAAGAAATCAGCGTAGAAGAAGAAGAAGAAGAAGAAGAAGAAGAAGAAGAAGAAGAAGAAGAAGAAGAAGAAGAAGAACAACAACAACAACAACAACAACAACAACAACAACAACAACAATGAAAACGAGAAAAATTCGACCCAGCGAAGAGACAGAAGAATGAATGAAAGAAGAAGAAGAAGAACAACAACAACAACAACAGCAACAGCAACAACAACAAGAATGAAAGCAAGAAAAAGTTCGACTCAGCGAAGAAACAGAAGAATCAATGAAAGAAGAAGAAGAAAATTGGAAGGAGAATGAATCAATTAAAGAAAAAGGAAAACAGCAAAAGAAAAAGAAAAAAGAAAGAAGAAATCATATATATATATATATAGAGAGAGAGAGACAGACAGAGAGACAGAGGCGCTGGTGATATAATGCTTAGCGTTGTAGTCAATGGACGCGTTTGTTTGCATTTCACATAGCGCTAATACCATCGGGAAAGGTATGAATCTAACTATTTTCCCGCCAGCTATGGGTAAATAGTAGGGCAGACTATCTTAGCACACGCACACGCACACACGATCGATACATTGCCATAAAACTGACCTAACCTTTCGGTTTTTGTCGTTTTAAAAAAGCGATTTTTACGAAGATCTACGAGGGTTATTTACTAAATAAAGTAAATTTTATCTGAAGAATTGTTAATAGGAAGCACTATTTACAGTTGAATGTTTTTTCAAGAAAATCAATAGCAACATATCCTTCCATGTCCCAGAAGAATATCAACATAATTTTCTTTACTGACTGCTGCACTCAGAACTTTTCCTTTACCGGAGAGTCTGTCTATTTCCGCGCCAAGGTCAGTCTTTTTCACTCAGGATCGTTATGGTAAACCATTTGTTAGCTCAATTGTAAACATTACTTAGCTAAGACTTGTTTTTCCGTATACATTACGTATTCCTCTATAAATTTCACATGATTTACACTTCTTAGCTACCAAAAATTTAATAACAGACCTCTGTCTAAGTTTGAAACAATCTGTTTGATTGGCGACTATTTTGAATAGCCTCAAAACAAACATTTAGATCAAAATGATTTTTGATACTTAACACTGATAGAAATCAATTCCGAATAAAAAAAAAGAAATTCATCTTTCCGTTTTAGGCTTGGTCGAGTCGGCTGCGGCTGCAGAATACACCGATTGCATTTCTCCCGAGGAGTAAGCCTCCTCCCATGAGTGTCCTGTATATGACACTAATCAACCTGATTGTGAGGTTCCAATAATGCTGGGGATATAGGAAGTACGGAGTACCCCTTCTTTGCCATCACTCCCAGGTCCACTCTGGCTCACCGTGGTAGCATCTGATAGGGTCCTATCTATGGGTCAAATTGAACTAAACTGTGTACTATGATAAATTGAATTATTTGAAATAGAATTGTTTTTACATTTAAACTGTGTACTTATACTAAACCGAATTGTTTGAAAGAGAACTGGTTTTATATTTAACTGAGTGTAAACAAAACCTATTCTTATACTAAATTGAATTGTTTAAAATAGAACTGTTTATATGTTTAAAAATGGATTTGGCTTTAAATAACCTACAATGGTGGATATGGCCTAAAATCAAACCAAGCCAAACCAAACAAAACCTTTTTGGAAAGATTCCTTTTATTTATTGAATGACCCTCGTATGTTAAGCTCTTCCTCCTCTCTCTCCCTTTATATATATATATATATATATATATATAATTTTTTGCTGTGACAATTCGGTGATCGGAGGACACACTCGCGAATGAGGAGTGAGCTTTGCAATTTAATGCACTATTATCATGTTTACCAACCCCTCCGCTCGGGCAGGATATGACACAAGGTCACTTTTTAAGTGGAATTTAACAGGTTTGAGACTAGTTGCCTCACCAAGGCAAGGGAACTCAGTCTGTCCTACTATTTACCCATAGATGGAGGGAGAATAATTTCCCAAGAGTATTAGTGCTATGTGAAATACAATTAGCCTGGTCCAGAATTTGAACTCGTGTCGCCGTGTCCATTTCCTACGACGATAACCATTACACCACGGGCACTTCCATCAATTTAATGCGCTATTATTCCATTTCTTGTTTATTAATACGTAGTCTATCTGTGCTTTGGTATTGTTTGGGTATGTGTCGGTCCAAAGTTTTTCCTCCCTTTTTTGAAAGCTTGTATTGAGGCATGTTAATCTATTTTCTATCGTGAAATTAGTTAGATGTTGTCCATTTCTGAATTTGTGGTTTCGGTTTTTGCCAATTTGGGCATTCATGTTTCCGCCAATGACGAGAACGTTATGTTTCGGGGTGCTGCGAACAAGAGAGGATAACTCATCATAGAAGTCGATGAGTTTAGTTTCTTCACTAACATTGGTAGGGCTGTAGCAGGAGATTATTGTTGCTCCGGGGTTGCCATTGAAAGTGGCTACTATCATCTCAGGTTATATTTTCTTTATGCTATTTAGTGATTTTAGGGCTCGTGGTCCTATAAGCATACCTACACCTCCTATCATAGCCTTGACAGAATTTTCCATGCTGATGCAGTGGCTAGCGTCCATCCATTACCGGAATCATGATATTTAATATCCTTGCTATGTGTGTATCTGTGCTCTTGAAGGCATATTATATCTGTGTTATGTTCTGTGGCCGATGCAGTCAGCTCCGGTAGTTGTCCTATTCTATTTAATAACGTTGAAAGTCGCTATTTGTATTGTTTGTTTGCATTTTAGTAATTTTTGATTGAGCTCTGTAGCTAATTTTTCGAACACTGAGGCCAGGGCTCCAACCTCAGCAGGACGCGCCCGTTTTTTTACGCGCGCGAAGAGCAATGCACTTTGGACAAGTGGTTTGAGTGTGGGTCATGGTTATCTTTCGATGACAGTTTTTTCTCATCCACAGAAGCCACCCTTATAGGTGAACAACAGTAGTTACCCGATCGAACTAATCGATTCTGGCCGTTGATCCGTAGGATTCATTCGTCCAGGACCAGGTTAGACATCGCGTTAAGCGGTCAGAGGGTTTATCCTCTTGCCTTTACGTCCACCATGCTGCTTCCCATGGTCTTCGATTTTTTTTAATTTACTAGAGTACTTTTTAGCATCCATATAGGCATTCTATTTTACATTTACTTTAAGGTTCTTTCTTGGGGGGGGGTCTAATATGTCCAATAGTGTTAGCTTCTTTGGCTTGGTTTAAAATTTTAATTTTGGGTTTACAGTTTAAATTATTCTTCCATTTAAGACACACATTCTACACAGCACTGATTTTACAATAGCAATATTAACTAAAATCATACATGTAATTTGAATGATAGTTTAGGAAATTACAAAATTTTACGGACCAGTTTTAAACTTGCCTTCAAAGGGAACTGTTTACTCATCCTTACATTATTTACGAATGGTCTCTTTAACATAGTCTTTCAGCTTTTACAAACATTTACATACATTTGACTTTTTTTTACTGTTTGCCGGACGGGGGGGGGTCATTTGTTCATTCATTGCTACTCTACCCTTTTTTTTAACAGAGATATTATCGATAAATATACGTTAGCACTAAGAAACAAATACGATGCTCTATAAGAACAGACAGAAACACCTACTCCGAATGAAGAATATGAGAATTTCATCAACGCCCTCTTAGAAGCGGCAGCGGAATTCATTCCAACTAAACAAAGAAGAAAATATAGAGTCCTATGGGAGACATTATCGGTTAGAGAAAAGCGTTCAGATGTAAAAGCTGCCTCCAAATGCAACAAGAAAAACCCAACCAACACCAATGCCCTGAAAATTAAAAAGGCACAAAATGAATTAGCTAGCATATACCTAAAAGAACAGACAGAATACATACAAAATCAGATCGATAAGATCAGAAAATCCGTTGAAGATAGACAATCTAGAATAGCATGGCAAACGATAAACGATGTGAGCAGAAGGAAGAGCGCTGCCAAAGCTAAACTGTCAACAAGATAGAATACACCTGTGGAAACAACATTTCGAGAATTTACTCGGAAACCCTCCGGAAGTTACTCATGAACCAATCACGAGAATTATAAGTAATCAATTAGACATCAAACTAGGACCGTTTACTCTAGAACTAGACTCGGTACTGAGAAAAATTAAAAATAGAAAGGCAGCTGGGCTCGATGAAATACCCGTAGAAGTGTGGAAGACCAGAAAATTCGACGACCTACTGCTCAGACACTCTAATGCTATATATAATCAAAATCCTATAGACAGATGGATGAAGGGATGCATCCTCCCCTTCCCTAAAAGGGGCAACCTCGGAATAGCCAAGAACTACCGAGGTATAACACTTACGTCCATAGCGGCCAAGATATACAATGTCCTACTATGCAACTGCATAGAACCCAAAATTGACAACATACTTAGGAAGAAATAAAATGGCTTCCGGAGAAATAGATCCACCACCTCACGTCGAATTCTTGAAGGTGTACGCACAAAAAACCTACAGACAACAATATTATTTGTCGACTTTATTAAGGCCTTTGACTCCATTCACGGAGGAAAGATGGAGCAAATCCTTCTCGCATACGGCCTACCAGAAGAAATAGTCGCAGTCACAATGATGCTCTATAGAAACATCAAGGTAAAAGTCCGTTCTATGGATGGAGACACAGACTACTTCGATATTGTAGCCGGTGTACTGCAAGGATATACATTAGCCCCATACCTCTTTATCATATGTCTAGACTACGTGCTTAGAACATCTATTGATAAAAAAAAAAAAAAAACGGTTTCAAACTAACAAAAGAAAGAAGCAGAAGGTACCCTGCTAAAACAATTACTGACGCTGACTACGCCGATGATATTGCAATTCTGGAAAATGCACCTGCACAAGCCGAAACCCTGCTACATAGTCTGAAACGAGCCGCTGCAAGCATCGGCCTCCATGTCAACGTACACAAGACGGAATATATGTGCTTCAATCAAACAGGTGGCATCTCCACACAAAACGGTAGCGCTCTGAAACTAGTTGACAAGTTCACCTAGGGAGCAGTGTCTCATCAACCGAGACAGACATCGACACACGACTAGCAAAGACATGGGCAGCTATCGATAGACTATCGGTCGTATGGAAGTCTGACCTGACCGACAAAATGAATCGCAGTTTCTTCCAAACAGCGGTAGTATCGATACTGCTATATGGATGCACCACGTGGACGCTAACAAAACGTATGAAGAAAAAACTTGACGGCAATTACACGAGAATATTGCGAGCAATATTGAATAAGTCCTGGAGACAGGACCCCACAAAACAGCAACTGTACGGCCACCTACCACCCGTCATGAAAACTATCAAAATGAGACGAACTTGACATGCGGGACACTGATAAAGAAGTAGGGACGATCTCGTAAGTGATGTATTCCTGTGGACCCCTTCACAGGGACGAGCAAAGGTAGGACGTCCAGCTCGAACATACATACAGCAGCTCTGTGCCGATACTGGATCTAGCCCGGAAGACCAGCTAAAAGCAATGGACGATACGGAGGGGTGGCGAGAGAGGGTCAGAAATATCCGTGCTGATAGCGTAACATGATCATGATGATATATATATATATATATATATATATATATATATATATATATATATATCGGTCTGTTGGCTGGGCTGTAGAATACGCCAACTTCACCCCAGCAGAAATGAAATACCCCGCTAATAAATGACCTGGGTATGACTCTAAACTGCATTTGAGGGTGAAGCTCCAGTCTTTGAGCTTTAGATAATCAGTACCCATTCATTGCCACTACCCCGAGGTCCACAATGACCCGGTTTGGACCTAGTTAGAGTCTCATCTATGGGTCAAATAGAACTGTTAGGGTCTCACCTATGGATTAAATAAAATTGTTAGAGTCTTATCTATGAATCAAATAGAACTGTTAGGGTTTCATCTATGGGTCAAATAGAATTGTTAGGGCTTCATCAATGGGTCAAATAGAACTGTTAGGGTCTCATCTATGGGTATAAAAGAACTGAGCAGGTCT
>OY757935.1:30969557-30992057 GCA_963585895.1 Sepioteuthis lessoniana
TAGTATAAGTCGACAGAGTAAATGGTTCCAAGTATTGCTATGTATCACTAACAATTCAATTAAGCATCAGTCATTTGTTTACACAGAGTTGAATAATGAAACAGTTCTATTTCTAACAATTCATTTTAGTATAAGTCGACAGAGTAAATGGTTCCAAGTATTGCTATGTATCACTAACAATTCAATTAAGCATCAGTCATTTGTTTACACAGAGTTGAATAATGAAACAGTTCTATTTCTAACAATTCATTTTAGTATAAATCGACAGAGTTAAATGGTTCCAAGTATTGCTATGTATCACTAACAATTCAATTAAGCATCAGTCATTTGTTTACACAGAGTTGAATAATGAAACAGTTCTATTTCTAACAATTCATTTTAGTATAAATCGACAGAGTTAAATGGTTCCAAGTATTGCTATGTATCACTAACAATTCAATTGAACATCAGTCATTTGTTTACACAGAGTTGAATAATGAAACAGTTCTATTTCTAACAATTCATTTTAGTATAAGTCGACAGAGTAAATGGTTCCAAGTATTGCTATGTATCACTAACAATTCAATTAAGCATCAGTCATTTGTTTACACAGAGTTGAATAATGAAACAGTTCTATTTCTAACAATTCATTTTAGTATAAATCGACAGAGTTAAATGGTTCCAAGTATTGCTATGTATCACTAACAATTCAATTGAACATCAGTCATTTGTTTACACAGAGTTGAATAATGAAACAGTTCTATTTCTAACAATTCATTTTAGTATAAGTCGACAGAGTAAATGGTTCCAAGTATTGCTATGTATCACTAACAATTCAATTAAGCATCAGTCATTTGTTTACACAGAGTTGAATAATGAAACAGTTCTATTTCTAACAATTCATTTTAGTATAAATCGACAGAGTTAAATGGTTCCAAGTATTGCTATGTATCACTAACAATTCAATTGAACATCAGTCATTTGTTTACACAGAGTTGAATAATGAAACAGTTCTATTTCTAACAATTCATTTTAGTATAAATCGACAGAGTTAAATGGTTTCAAGTATTGCTATGTATCACTAACAATTCAATTAAGCATCAGTCATTTGTTTACACAGAGTTGAATAATGAAACAGTTCTATTTCTAACAATTCATTTTAGTATAAATCGACAGAGTAAATGGTTCCAAGTATTGCTATGTATCACTAACAATTCAATTAAGCATCAGTCATTTGTTTACACACAATTAAATAATCAAGCACTTCTGTTTCTAACAATTCAATCTATCATGTCAAACAGTTCTATTTGACTCATAGATTGGAGTCTATCAGGTGCTACCACTTCAAGCCAGATTGGACCTGGGAGCAGTGGCAATGAATGGTACTCCATATTCCCCAGTACTCCACTGACTGGAGTCACTCCATCAGATTGTTTAGTGTCATAAATAGGACACTCGTTGGAGAGAGTCTTACCCCCTCTGCAGTTATGCAGTCGGTGTATTCTACAGTCCCAGCCGATTGGACTAATATATGTGTGCGTCAAGGTATTACGTATATCCTTATGTCTGTGTTATTTTGTGATATAAAAGTAAAGTTAGCGACCGTAGTCGAGGGCGACCAGAAGGCTCCCTTTTTAATAGCTACTACACCGAGGGGTAGAGGAGGGCGCTACTCCTTTCCCTGGATTGCTCCACTTTACCCTTGATACATACCTTATATTGCTGAGTGTTAAGCAAGGATGTATCAAGTACCATTTTAAAAGTCTTTGGTATGATTCGACCTGGGATTGAACCCAGGTCTTCTAGACCATCTGCGAACACTCATGGTAATTCAATAAATTGGGTAAAGCTATCTATCTATCTATCTATCTATCTTTGAGTGTGATTCAATAAATAAGAGGAATTTTTTAAAAATAAATCAAAATAATTTCCCCAATATCTTTACCCTTGATACGTACCTTGTATTGCTGAGTGTTAAGCAAGGAGGTATCAAGTACCATTTTTATAGTCTTTGGTATGATTCGACCAGGGATTGAACCCAGGTCTTCCAGACCATTGGTAAACACTCATGGTAATTCAATAAATCGGGGAAAGCTATCTATCTATCTATCTATCTATGAGAGTGATTCAATAAATAAGTGGGATTTTTAAAAAATAAAGCAAAATAATTTCCCCTATATCTTTACTCTTGATACGTACCTTGTATTGCTGAGTGTTAAGCAAGGAGGTATCAAGTACCATTTTTATAGTCTTTGGTATGATTCGACCTGGGATTGAACCCAGGTCTTCCAGACCATTGGTAAACACTCATGGTAATTCAATAAATCGGGGAAAGCTATCTATCTATCTATCTATCTATCTATGAGAGTTATTCGATAAATGATAAGAATTTTTTTAGATATAGCAAAATAATTTTCCAATATCTTTTTTTTCCCATAAACATAAACAATCCATTGTTTGAGATTGCTTGATAGCAAAAACTTTTTCAATCGTGAAATATATGTTTTGAAGCAATTCAAAATGTCGGCAAATCAAATGGAGCACTTTGGGCCAGAACAGAGGTCTATCATTAATTGTTTGGTGAATGAGAAAACAAATCAAATGAAATTTACAGTAGAATGTGTGATGTGTATGGAGAAGCATATTGCAGTGAAAAAAGTGTTTACAAATCGTTTCAAGAAGGTCGAAACAGTATTCAAGATGAACACCGGCGCATGAAATCAACTTGTCATTTAGTAACCGCTACGCTAAGTGCGACTCCTTGGTTGTCAGTATATCATTCTATTCAGCTAGATTTAGGGAGAATCCCCGTAGTGTAGTGGCTAATGTGCGAGACTGCGATATCGTCGTAAGCAAGTTCAAACTCTGTCACGTTCACTTTCGGAGCAATACCCTTGAGAAAGGTATCAAACTCCTTATGTTCCCAGCTATGTGTTAAATAGTACCACAACTGTTCATTTACAAGGATTACTTTGGCAATAAATAACCCACGATGGTTGATATGCCATTAAACAAAGAAACCAAAACAAAACACAGGAAAATGTTTTAGCAAAGACAATTGTAAAAAAAAAAAATGCATCCGACAATTTTATATTCTGAATAACTATGAAGTTCTTATGAAGAGCAACGAAGACAACGTCTATCTAAACTTGAAATACTTATTGTCCTAGACATCGTATATGACCCCTATTTAGAAGATTGCAACCATAGTCAACAATAATGACGAACCTCAAAGAACGAACTTCTTTATAAAAATATGACTGAATAGTTTTGAGTAGGGGCTTAATTCATGTTAGTTTGGAAGTATTAGTATAGGATAGATTTGGCGGGAGATTTGTGTAAGTCTTTTGAAGTGTAAATCATGGACGCGGACGAGTATCAAAAATAACATCTTACCTCGGTACCGATTCCGGAAGTAGCCAGTCAAAACCGGATGAGGTAAAAATGGTATTATATATAGCAGAGGAGTGTGGAATGCCCTGTTTTCATTGGCTGTTTACTAAAGGACAGATGTCTATAAGATCGGCCGAAGTCTGGCCTTATTATTTTTCTTTGCTTTGATGGAGGCTCAAGTGTAGCACGTTGTGATCAAAGAGGCGGCTTGGCTCTTCCAGAGTCATGCCGGGGTTACTGTCGGAGCCGATATGATGCAGAAATAACCCGAAATCGGCGATGAAGACAGTGCATCACTGAAGATCTCCCTGATGCATCTAGGATGTATGATTGAAATACCTTTCACACTTTATTCTCGAAAGGGTTGATGTTTCTTGTGTGTGAGAGGTGAGGTGAAGACGGGGACAGACTGCTATATATTGACCCCAAGTTCTTCTGACCATAGCAGCACTTCTTTCGCATTCTGGCTGGGCTGCTCAACCGTGGGTCACTGAGAGCCCAAAGCCCTCTGTCTGCCGCTGGCTCTCACGCTGGCATCTTGTACCCAACTGGAACTGCAACTGCCCCAAGCTATCTATGGCACCTGGTTATATAATCGTCTGACGTCCACCTGCTTCCTGTGGGCGTACACATCTGCCACCATCACAGAATTCTGCTACGTCCACAGGTCAAGGTGATATTCCGATATCTTCGACCGGATGTACCTGTTTCGCTGTTCTTCCGCTTAAGGTGCATCTCTTGATTGACGGCTCGGTCGAGGGTCAATATGTTACACTCTCACTGCTACACAAGAGAACCTCAGTGGACATTGCCGACTATGCCAGCCGTTTTGTTGTTCATTTTGACTACAAAAAAACTTGGAACATTACTGAAAGGCTAAACAATCTCACCATGCTTAATGTTGTCGAAAACCAACTCATCCACATGTCGTTGAGGGTTTGGTTTGGGTTGGCTTCTTTGTTTAATGGAAGATCAACCTTTGTGGATTATTTAACGTCAAAGCTATCAATTTAGAAGAACAGTTGTGGTACTGTTTAGCCAATAACTGAGAGAATAAAAGGAGTCATACTTTTCCCAAGGGTATTATTCAGAAAGCGAACGTAACTGGTGTTCGAATCGATTGGTGTAATGATTAGAAAGCAAGGCTAGAAAACCTTCACAAGTGAGTTCGGTTCTCACTGAGTGCCCCATTCATGTGGACTTGTGCCACATCTAAGCAAAAAGCTTAGTAAATTACTAATAGCACGTTAACTACTGTAATATACCTCGGTGATCCCTCCTTGGATGATGGAGCAAATTTTACTAAGTTTTAGAAAATTTTTGAGACGTTTATTTTTATATACCCGTTTTTGTGAACTATCATACTAAATACATAAAAAAAATCTACCATTAAATCACCTGGTGAAGCGAAAGTTATGCAGTATTTTGGCAATTAGAGTCACATTTCAGCAGCTACGAACCGCACAGGACAGTGAGATGCCGAGCTCGCTTGATATTCTCTAAGTGCAACTCATCCAATTTGCCTCTATGATTTGGAGGACAGCCTTGGAATCTGCGGTTTTAAGCCTACCTGACATTGTAATAAATAATATATTAACTTAATCTTTTATTCAGCATCTAGACTAGAATTTGAACTACCGTAAAACGGCTAGAAAAATAAAGCAAGTCAACTCAGTTTAATTGACAGACAGTAAGGCATGAAACCTAGGGTCACATACACTATTATGTAATATATATATATATTTATGTGTGTGTGTGTCTGTGTGTGTGTGCGCGTGTGTGTTTAAAAACTCTATCATTGATATTGAGTACTATTTGATAATACTACAATATTTGGTCCACCATTAACTCATCAAGTGATCACGTTGAAACTATATGACGACACACACACACACACACACACACACATATATATATATATATATCTTTTTATATGAAAATAGAATAAAAAAAATTTACTTCCTTTGTGTCATTATAAGTTTATTTCTAGTTGTTAAAACCATCATCAGATGAATGACCAAAATTTTATTTGGCGTTATTATATTGCTTCCGGTGAGAATGTGATTTTAAAAATTTTTCTTATTTCATAAACGTTGTCATCTAAAGACAGACTGTTTTGAGGTATTAAAACTTCTCAGTGTGCTAGACTCGCGAGATGCTTCAAGCTGAGATTGCAACCCAGCTGACTTTATATTAGTCGGATATCTTACTTCAGAGCCGCCGTCATTCTCAGCGTAAGTGAAGGAATTTTTACGTAAGTTTTTTTTTGCATATACGTTAGCCAGGGTGCTCAATTCATAAGACCTGTTGCATTTCAGCTAACGTATATGCAAAAAAAAAAAAAAACTTACGTAAAAAATTCCTTCACTTACACTGAGAATGACGGCGGCTCTGAAGTAAGATATCCGACTAATGTAAAGTCAGCTGGGTTGCAATCTCAGCTTGAAGCATCTCGCGAGTCTAGCCACACTGAAAAGTTTTAATCTATTCGTTCACAAATAATATATATATATATATATATTTTTTTTTTTTTTTTTTTTGTAAACGAATAGATTGTAGGAAATAATTTTTAAACGAGTGAGAACTCATTTCTTTGCTCATAGTTAATTAGTTTCAAGTATTGTTATTCAACACAAGTAATTCTATTCAACATTATTTATTCGCTTGCACACAGTTAAATGGTTTCAAGTACTGCTATGTAATATCAATAATTCAATTTAACAGTTATTTGATTGCACACAGTTAAATGATTTCAAGTATAGTAAATAATTAAATATTTCTATTTTAGCTATAGATGGGACCCTAATGGATACTACCACCTTTGGTCAGAGTGGAACTGGGAGTAATGGCGATGAAGGGGTACTCAACTGTCTCCAAAGCTTCAGGAAATGAGCCTCACTATCAGCTGGTTTCATGTCAAATCCATGTTTCTCATTGAGAGGTCTTACCCCTCTGCAGAAATGCAGTTGGTGTATTTTGCACTCCTAACCGACTGGACTTACGACTACAGGGGGGAACGATAAAATTGTCGCCCTAGAAAAGACAACATGATTCCATTTCCGTTCGATGAAAACAGGTTTTCTTTTTTGTTGCAGACCATCTTCTAGTTGGCCAGTTGTGTACAAATCCCAAGAGCGATAGGAGCCTTCTATCATGTCTGAAAGTGACACAATGTTCAACGAGCAAGATCGGAGATGTGCCACTGTATAACTCATGCTCTCTACCGATCCAAGTTATGACAACAGGACCTTTGCCAGCATCCTCAAAATGCAAATCTGGATAGCCACGAATAACAGGGACGTGCCCAGGGTGGTGGAAACAAAGTTTCCGGCTATGGTTATAGTCTTTGGTGTGGTTTCAAGTGAGGGCCACATCATGCCACCTCACATCTTCGATGACGGCTTGAAAGTCAACACCAAAGTGTACGTGGATGTGCTGAAGAGTGTGGTGATCCCCTGGTGCAATCAGGTGGTCGGTGGCAGATCCTGAGTTTGGCAGCAGGACTCGGCGCCGGCCCACAAGTCCAGAGAGACCCAGGCTTGGCTTCAGAAGGAGTGCTACGACTTTGTACCCTTCTCTTACTGGCTCCCTTCCTCCCCCACGACCTGAAACCGCTGGACTACTTCGCTTGGTCATACGTCGAGAACATCACCAATCTGACCTCCCACAACACCAAAGCCAGCCTGATCGCCGCCATCCGCCGAGTATTCACCGAGCTCCTGCCGGCGCTTGTGGAAAAGGTATGCTCCTAGTTCCGGGTCCATATCGAAGCGGTGATTGAGGCTGAAGGCGGCTACATTGAATAGATGTCAGCTCTACTACATAATCAAGTTACCTGAATTGATTTTTTTCAATAAAAGTTTTAAAATAAAGCTGTAGTGTTGTTTTCTTTAGGACGACAATTTTATCGTTCCACCCTGTAGTTTGGATTTAATGTTCAAGTTATTTTCATTTGGTTTTCAATATGTACTAAGAATTTTATTAAATTTTTATAAATTGTTGATTTTATGAAATATTACACCATTTTTTCGTTTAAAAATAATCTTTCAATTATTTTTTTAAAAGTGTTCTTCGGTTTTTTTTCGGTTACCTCTTTTTCTCTATAACTCTTTCTCTCTCTCTCTCTCTCTCTCTCTTTCTTTCTTTCTGTTTGTCTGTCTGTCTTCCTCTCTCTTCGCCTTGTTGGCGGCACATATAATACGCAAACTGAATCGTTCATAGAGTGGTAAGACTTTCACCCCTCCCCCAAAAAGTGGCTATAACAATGAACTGTGTCTGTTGGTGAGGTTCCAGTTCTTAAGATCTTGGAATGTGGAATGCTCCTTTATTGCCACTGCTCCCTGGTCTACTCTGACCCGGAGTGGTAGTACCTGTTAGTGTTCCATCTACAGAAAAAATAGATCGGTTTCAAAATTATACGTATATGACTAAAAAGAACTCACAGGAAATAACAACCGAAAGAATGTTAATATGAACGTACAATGAATGTGATTCCCTAACCTCTAAGCATAGATGGGTTGACGCACTATCAAAATCAGTGAATCGGTCTTCTCTCTCTCTCCCTAACACACACACACACACACACACACACACATACACACACACACTCTCTCTCTCTCTCTCTCTCTCTCTCTCTCTCTCTGATTCTTTCATTTTGGACAAAAGTTTGGAATTTCTCGTAAGCTTAAATGGCACCATCTTTGCATAGAGTGAGTTTTGATGGTGATACTTTCAAGAGAAGCAGCGATTTTGCAGCAATTATCCTATAACCAAAATGGAAACTGTGACCCGAGTTCCAATCCTGGATGAGGTTGTTTTTGTTTCACAACTCGTTAATACCTTTGAGAAAGGCATGAATCTATATAATAGTTGATCAGACTAGTCTTTAACCTTGGTAAGGAAACTAGTCTAGGAGAAGGACAACTGTTAATTAAAACCAACTGTCCTCTGTTCAATAAATTAACCTTGAACCCCATCTTTGGGTGACATGGGGAAGATGGGTCAATATGTTCGCAGAATTTAAAACACAAGGTCAATTTTAAGCGAAGTACGGCCAGTCTGCTAGTATATGGTGGTAATGATTCGGCGAGAAAATTTCAAAGTTTTATATTAAACTGGACAAAGTGAAGGAATCTTCGCGCACAAGAAAAAGTTATTATAAAATTTCAAAAGGAAACTTGTCAGTGTTGTTAACAAAACATCTATCTGTCAAAATTTCTGAGAAGAAATTTGATAATTTCTATCACTTACAGTACTCGGACTATTGTCTTCATCTTTATTGCTTTATTTTATCATATTTACCCAACCCCTCCGCACGGGCAGGATATGACACAAGGTCAATTTTTTAAGCGGAGTTTAACAGGTTTGAATTCAGAGTTTTCCTTCTCCTAGACTAGTTGCCTCACCAAGGCTGAAGAACCAAGTCTGTCCTACTATTTACCCATAGCTGGAAGGAGAATAATTGGATTCATACCTTTCCCAAGTGTATTAGTGCTATGTGAAATGCAATCAGTCCAGGATTCAAACTCGTGTCACTATGTCCAATTCCTGCGACGATAATCATTACACCACGGGCACCTCCATATTGCTTTATTTTATAATGTAACAAAGTGTGCGTGCATGTGGGTTGGTTTGTATTCATGAGGATAGATAGATAGATAGATAGATAGATAGATAGATAGTAGTATACGTATATGAAATAAACCTACTGAGATAGATAGATCGGATAAAACTTAATAAATCTTAGTCGACGGCCGGTAAAAGTCGATATGAAGCCGCTAAAAAGATATTTGTGTTTTTTTAACCAAACATGTGTATGTGTGTGTGTGTGTGTGTGTGTGTGTGTGAAGACAGACAGAATGATAGATTTGACAAAACTTAAGAAATGTTTCTAGACGACAAGTAAAAGTCGATATCAAATTGTTAAAAAGAAGTTAGCGTTTTTGTTGTTTTGGCGAAAAATGCTCTCTCTCTTACTCTCTCTCTGTCTCTGTCTCTGTCTGTCTGTCTGTCTCTCTCTCTCTCTCTATATATATATATATATTGTATACTAAGGCAGGAAGTCATTATCTAACCATGTTCGGATTGTTTCCTTTTCAAAAATCTTGAAGTGAAGACATTCGAGTCTTTTTGTTATTTTTCTTATGTCATTTTGCTGGTCATCTCTGTGGGTTAAGTTAGATTGTTTATTTTGAATATAAATAAAACTCACAGCAACGCAACAACCGAACCCAACACCCCAAAATCACCAGCGAAATGGTCGAAAGCGCTTGGGCTAGTATAGGGGACTTTCTTCAGCATCTTGATCCAGACATAAGGAAAATATCCAGAAGACACGAACGTCTCCACTTGAAGATTTTTGAAAAGGAAACAATCCGTGGTCTTCAACCGAACATGCTTATATATATATATATATATATATATAGAGAGAGAGAGAGAGAAAGAAAGAGAGAGGGTGAGAGAAAGGCAGAAAAGGAGAGATAGAAAACGAATGAAGGAGAGAGAAAGAGAGAAAGGGGGGGGAGAGAGAGAGAGAGCGGGAGAAAGAAGGAAAGATTGCTGAAGAAACAATTTCGGAGGTTTTTCTTACTGTTTATTCTATTTTAAAAATCGATAAAATATTTCGACAAAAAAAAAAAAAGAAAAATAAATAAATAAGAACAGAAACCGATGTCTTTGATGCCATAAATCGATTCTTTAGTTTTATTCTTGTAACCAAATTTTCTTCTTTCTTCTTTTCTCTTCACTCTTTTACATTTCCTTGGATAATGCAATTTTCATTGTTCATATGTATTTAGCTGATGGAAAATTGAATTAACAATAACGATAAAAAGAAAAGGATAACGAAGAAAAAAGAAAGACGAATACAAACGGAAAACGTGTGACCACGTGTATTGCACTAAACAAAATGGCGAATCTTGTACTTAAATTTGCGTCCTTCGATAGACACATTCTTTTTCTGTCTTTTTTTTTTTCAATTTTATCATGTTTTTTTTATTTTTAAGCAAAGATGAGCATGACACATAAAAGCAGTTTTAAATTTCCTACATATTTTTTCTTCTTTTTTTTCTTTTTGAGATTAAAGAACAAAAAACAAAAAGAAACAACAAAAACACTTTCTTTACCAATCAAACAAATGCGCTCTTAAGCAAATTAGTAATCGCTTGATGAAGTTCAAAGGTATAAAAAGAAATTAGAATAGCATAAAATATAACTGGTCGGTGTTGGGGGAAGAAAATGATGGAAATTGGCAGTCTAGAGTGATTCTAGCGGGAATTTAGCGGAGACATCAGGTCTACGCGTTTCGCATTTTCACCTAAGACCGCAGAAAAAAAAAGGCAGAAACAAGATTCCTGAGAATGTGTTGCAAGATGTTCATCTGACAAGCCTCAATAGATCCAGTTTACGCTTAAGAGAATATGTAGAACTGTTCATAATTATTTGAACAAACAGGCAACTCGTTTCAAATTGTTTGGAATCAAGAGTAAAAAGCAGGAATATTACTCATGAAGAACCGAATTAATCTCTTTATTTTTTGCTATTAACATGTTATGCTTTATGATTCGGAATTTTAAATTTCTGAAAATGAAAAAAATTACATGTAAATTGTTAACTGAAAAAAAAGTTCTTTTAAAATCCTTCTAAAATCTTTTTTCAGAATCAGTTAAGGAGGGTGATTAATTGATATCAAGCGCCGTTGACTCTCTGTCTACCCTATCCTAAATTAGATACATATGCTCTATCACTGATATTGAGCATCTTTTATTCATAATGATATCAAATTTTTAACCCCCCTATATATACACACACACACACACACACACACACACGTTCAAACTGACTCCCAAAATGTATGCACTCTTGGAAAAGTGTTTGTATTTTCGCAAATTTATAGTCCAGTTACACCTAACACTGATAATCCACACCAAACAGTACATATTGATTAGTTTATGTGGCGTTCGACGGTAATATATATATATATATATATATATATATATATATATATATATATATCTGATCCATGGCAAATAGTCTGTGACCCTGGGTTTTATGAAGTTTTTTTTGCAAAACAACAATCATCAGGCAGTTAAGAAGATGGAATGAATTGAAAATCGAAAATACGAAAAATCCTCACACGTGTAGGATATGACACAAAGTCAAATTTTAAGCTAAGTTTATCAGGTTGTAATTAAGAGTTTTCCTTCTCCTAGACTGGTTGCCATAGAAAGGTTAAAGAGCCCACAATGTCTCATTATTTGCCCATAGCTAAAGGGAGAATTGTTGGATTCATGACCTTTCCCAAGGGTATTACCGATATGTAAAATGCAAAAGCTTTGTCGAGGATTTGAATTTCGTTAGCCAAGTCTACTTCCTACAACGATAACCATTACACCACGAGCGCCAATGCCTTTTTATCTATGCGTGCGTATATAGGGCACTTCAGGTGGTGTAATGGTTAACAAGCTACTTCTAGCAGACCATTGGCAGTGGAGTAGATTCTCGCGGGGTGTCCTATACTTCAGGCTTTGTGCTAAAAATAAGATGCTGATGAAGTTAAAAAAACAGAAAGCTATCAACGGAAATAGCATATTATCAAGAAATATGGAATATTTAAAAAACAAAAAAAAAACAAAAAAAAAAACAACAAAAAACAAATAAAAAACTGAAGCCATTTCAAAACATTGTCGCTATTTTCAAAATTAATTATATTGATTTTAGATTGTTTTGTTGATAGGCAGACTTGGGGCCTTTAATTAGGCACCTAGTTTCGACTAGGCTACCTTCGGGTGGGCGAGCTGCATTTTTGTCTCCTTTGTCCCCCATGCACGGCACTAGACCATGCGTCTAGTTTAAGCCGCAAACTGGCATACGTGCCCGGACCCACATTTGGGTTCGTGAAACTGCTTGCCTCATCAGGCTCACATTGCACTAAGTGAGCCGATGAGCAGCACTGACAAGCAGGGTTCGAGTCTCGGCTCGTTCCCGACCTCCCCTCCCCTTTATCCCCACTTTAATCGGCCTTCGGGCTTTTGACCTTGTGTCAAGTTGTGTCTGGTGGGAGGCAGCGACAAATACACGACTCTGCGTTTACGTAATTTTGTTATGTTATAAAAACCTAAAAATACCCAACAACATTCAAACAATCTTTAAAAGAAAACTCTTTATAGATCAGAGCAACCCCTGATGATGGCAAATGAAAGGTCCGAAAGCGCTCGGGACAATTTTGGTAAATTAATCCACCAATTCCAACCTGAAACCAAGCCACTTATCAGGAAACTTAAAAGGATCTTAATAAAGTTATATAGACAAAATGGGTCTTTATTATTTAATCAAACATGCTTAAATGAAAGATTACTGCCCAACCATACACACACACAGACACGCACACACACATATATATATATGTATATATATGTGTGTGTGTATATATATATATTCCATTGAGCAATATAAACATCTTTTGTTCTTTCGTGTTTTGCATTGATTTTATGGTATCCGGCGGGAATTTGTTAATGAAGCTCCCATAACTAATTGGTACCCGAGATCTTTCTAACTGATGTTGGATTATCATCAGGGGGTGTGTGTATTGCAAAAGCGATGTGACCTTTGCAAGTACCTTACTACATTGTAAGTGTCTATTTTTTTTATACTGGTATGTTGCTGTAGCGTTTTATTCGTTTATTTAAGTAGCAGGAGTAACTAAGACATTCAAATACATTAGTACTAGATTCGAAATTGATTCTATAGAGTTTAGGTTGGTTTATTCTGATAAAGAGCGCCTCGAGAATCTGTAATTTTTGTTTGTTATTTTGTTGTTCTAATATTGTGTTTTCTGTAAGAATTTTCTGAAACTCAGATTTTGGGCAGGAATGTTTTTTTAGATGTTGTGCTATTGAACTGGTATGATATAGATGCATAGTGAGTCGTCTCAATACCATAAAGCCTATGCGGCAACTCGAAAGGACATATACATAAAAGTGTAGACAAAAGATGTCTACATTGTTTAATAAAATATGCATTAATGAAGAAATGGGAGGTGCCCGTGGTGTAATGGTTACCGTCGTAGGAAATGGACACGGTGACACGAGTTCAAATCCTGGCCGAGACTAATTGCATTTCACATAGCACTAATATACTTGGGAAAGGTATGAATCCAATTATTCTCTCTCCAGCTATGGGTAAATAGTAGGGCAGACTAGGTTCTTCAGCCTTGGTGAGGCAACTAGTCTATGAGAAGGAAAACTCAATTCAAACCTGTTAAACTTCGCTTAAAAATTGACCTTGTGTCATATCCTGCCCGAGCGAAGGGGTTGGTAAATATAATTAATGAAGAAATGCTTCCCAAACACACACGCGAACACACACACACACATATATATATATATAAGTTCGCCGACCGCAATCAAGGGCGACCCGAAGTGTCATTTTTCCATAGTTACTACACTGAGGTGTAAGGAAGAGCATTACTCCTTTCCCCTGGACTGCTCCACCTACCCTTGATCCGTATCTTATAATCCCGAGTATTAAGCAAGAAGACATCAAGTACCTTTTTTGAGTCTTTGGTTAGACTTGATCTGGGATTGAACTCCAGTCTCCCGGACGATTGGTGAACACTATAACCTTCATGCCATTATGCGTGCGTGTTGCGTTCGGACATTTGTCCCTTTTGTCTAGAATGTATATAATTGCCCCATGTTTTGTTGACTCACGATAACTATTTAAATCCAATCACGGGGCTGGAACATCGCATATAAATAAATAAATCATGATATTGATGAAAATGTTCAATTCCCGCCTATTTTACTTTGTAAAATTCCCATTGATTTCTATCTCTCTTTAACGAATACGAATGTCCCCTTCTCTGTTCGTCCGTAAATGCCCAGCGAAAAGTTTATTCAGATTGGCTAAATATGCTTCATTTTCTTCAGCGATTTTAAAGCATTAAAGCCAAACAATGAACATCAGATTTGACGTAATGCTTTTGTTCAACTCTGACCTTGCAAACGTCCTCCAGCAGTACATACATTGGGCAGGGCAGCCAATTAAGCAATTAGACTAACTACGTCAACGTTATCATATTGAACATAAATATCATTTAATTTTATCACCATGAAAATATATCTTGGAAAGTCCATCAACAACAAAGCCGTTGTTCCACGCCTGAAAACAAAGTTGGTACTCCTGTTGCTAACGAGTGTCCTGGGTATGACATAAAACTGCATCTGATGATCCTATTTACCAACACCTCCGCTCAGGCAGGATATGACACAAGGTCAATTTTTAAGCGGAGTTTAACAGGCTGAAGAAATCAGTCTATCCTACTATTTACCCATAGCTGGAGGGAGAATAATTGGATTCATACCTTTCCCAAGGGTATTAGTGCTATGTGAAACGCAGTCAGCCTCGTCCAGGATTTGAACGCGTGTCGCCGTGTCCATTTCCTACGACGAAAACCATTACACCACGGGCACCTCCTCTGCATCTGATGATGAGGCTTTGGGGAATGTGGAGTACCCCTTGATTGCTATTGCTCTCAGATCCACTCTGATCCGGAGTGGTTGTACCTGATTTACGGGTCAAATAGAACTGTTCAATCATTTACTAAGGATTATTATCATTACTTATTTGAAGCCATGTAGCAATGAGAAAATTATTCATATTACATGAGAAAATTTGTTAAATAGAATTAGTAATGGTAAATATTATTATTTGAAACCATTTAACTACGTGTAAAAAAACGATTAATATTAAATTAGATAGGAATACTTGATTAATAGAATTAGTAATATTAAATAATAAAACTAGAAACCATCTAATTGTCTGCAAACGAGTGACTAATATTAAACAGAATTATTAGTGTTTGATAGAAATATTTGAAACTATTTTACTGTGTGCTAATTCATCATCATCATCATGTCACCCGCTGGCGCGGATATCCCTGACCCTCTCCCGCCACTTCTCCCTGTCGTTCATCGTCTCTGGCAGGTCTTCAGACTACCTCACGTATCCTCACAGAACTGCTGTATGTATGTTCGAGCTGGCCGTCCTGCTTTTGTTCGGCCATATGTGGGGGTCTATATATATATATATATATATATATTGTTTTTCTCAGTACCTCGATGTTAGACGCATCAATAGAGCTAACTTAAATCTTTCGTTCACCATCGACACCGAAACATTTCTTTTCCCTTTTCGTTTTTAAACTCTTTCAGTATTCATATCATCATCATCATCATCATCATCATGTCGTGCCGCTAGCACGGATATCCCTGACCTTCTCCCGCCACTTCTCCCTCTCGTTCATCGCCTCTGGCAGGGCTACATCCCGTATCCTCACAGAGCTGCTGTATGTATGTTCGAGCTGCCTGTCCTGCTTTTGCTCGACCATATGTGGGGGTCCATAGGAGTACATCACTTATGAGCTCGTCCCTGTTTCCCCAGCAGTGTCCTGCATGTCTGGTTCGTCTAACTGGGATAGTTTTCGTGATGGGAGGTTGGCGGCCGTATAGTTGGTGCTTTGCGGGGTGTTCCCTCGAGGACTTGTTCAATATTGATCGCAACATTCTTGTGTAATTGCCGTCTAGCTTCTTCTCCAGCCTTTTTGTTAGCGTCCAAGTGGTGCATCCATATAGCAGTATCGATATGACCGCTGCTTGGAAGAAACTGCGTTTCATTTTATCGGTCAGGTCTGACTTCCGTATGATCGATAGCTTATCGATAGCTGTCCATGCCTTCGTTAACCGCGTGTCGATGTCTTTTTCGGTTGATGAGACACTGCTTCCTAGGTAGGTGAACTTGTCTACAAGTTTCAGAGAGCTTTCGTCTATTGTGGAAATGTCACCTGTTTTATTAAAGCACACGTATTCCGTTTTGTGTGCATTGACATGGAGGCCAATGCCTGCAGCGGCTCGTTCCAAACTATGCAGTAGTGTTTCGGCTTGGTCGGGTGTATTTGCCAAAATCGCTATGTCATCGGCGAAGCCGGCGTCGGTAATTGTTTTTGCGGGGTACCTTTTGCTTCTTTTCTTTATCAACTCGAAGCCTGTTTTCTATGATTTTATCAATCGATGTTCTAAGCACGTAGTCTAGACAGATGATAAAGTGGTATGGGGCTAGCGTGTCCCCTTGCAGTACTCCTGCTACAATGTCGAATAATGTTTAATATTAAATTGAATTATTGATGTTAGATATAAATTCTTGAAACCACTTTACTGCGTGCAAATGAAAGAGTAATATTAAATAAAATCATTTGTCTTAAATAGAAATACTTGAAACCATTTAACTATGTGCAAAAAATAATTCATTTTTAAATAGAATTATTAGTGTAGCTTTGGTCACCTACTCCCAGAGTGGATTACAGTAAAATGTTATATCATTATCATATTTACCAACCCCTCCGCTCGGGCAGGATATGACACAAGGTCAATTTTTAAGCGGAGTTGAACAGGTTTGAATTCAGAGTTTTCCTTCTCCTAGACTAGTTGCCTCGCCAAGGCTGAAGAACTTAGTCTGCCCTACTATTTACCCATAGTTGGAGGGAGAGTTATTAGATTCATACCTTTCCCAAGGGTATAAGCGCTATGTGAAATGCAATCAATCTCGTCCAGGATTTGAACTCATGTCGCCGTGTCCATTCCCTACGACGATAACCATTACACCACGGGCACCTCCTAAATGTTATATCATTATAGGAAGAGTCCATTGTGTATCGAAAATAGAGATGATACCACAACACCAACCAATCAAACAATTACGGAGGGGTAGTTTAAATACATACGATTATTAATTCTACTCCTATTTTTAAAATAAGAAAAATGATATTTAGAAAATACACAAAAATCCTTATTGATACCTTTTCATTATTATAGGTAATTTTGTCTGTAATTTTTGTTCATCTTGTTGATTTTGATTACAATTTATCATCGCTCACTCGAATACAACCCTTGAAAAAATTATAAAGATTAAATAAAGATTACAAGAAGTTCATTGTGTAATTTACTAAGCTTTTTGCTTAGATGTAGCACAAGGTCGAACGAATGAGGCACCTAATGAGACTCGAACTCACTTGTTTACTTGTCTAGCCATTACACTACGTCAGGCGCCCATAGGAGGTGTTTATGTTTGTTGTTCTCTTATATTTGCACCAGCTTGTAGACGGAGAACAATTAAACTCTTTTTCCACTATGGGTTGCCTTCTTGAATGAATTTTACGATCCTTTCCATTGTTTCAATGGGCAATTATTTTGTTAAACGTATGGTTGTATTTACCCAATATCCAAATAGAACTGTTTGATCATTTAACTGACTGATGTTTAAATGAATTGTTTGTGATACATAGCAATACTTGGAACTACTTAAATTTGTTAACTTATGTTTACAAACCATATGTATTCAATATAACATATGTATATATATATATATATATATATATATAACATATATAACATACATATATAAATAAACCGGATTCGGCATTAAATAACCTACAATGGTTGATATGTCATGAAACTAAATTAAACCAATCATTCAGTCGCTCAGTAATATAGTTCAAAGCATTTGTTTCCAATACTAATAATTTTCACACAAATCTATTTGACCCATTAATGGAATCTTAAAAGTACTATCAGTCTGAATCATAGTGGACATGAGAGTAATGAAAACAAATAAGTCTTCCAAACTCAACAGATCTACGGAACAAGAGCCTCACCACCCAATGAAGTTTTGTGTCATACCCAGGACACAATTACGGTCAAGTCACACTTAAATCACCGATTTACGCTCGATCACGAAAGTTAAGCAACGATGATCTTGCTGGTATTATTTAAGTTACAAGTAAAGAACTTCAAACGTTTATTAAGCAATGAAAGCACTGGTTATCGCTAGATCACCGAAGTTAAGCAACGATTAGGCTGCTAAGTACTGATGTGGGTGACCACTAATAAAAAGTAGGTACTGTCAGTAAGTGAATGCCAGTTTACCATAGCTTAATGAATTCTCAGTAATACTGAAAGCACCGGTTATCACTAGACAAAGTTAAGCAGCGATGGCTCTGCTCATTATTTAGATGGGTAACCAATGAAAAATGACTGTAAATTGCTTGCGCCAAAGTGCCAGTCAAAACAAAGATTAATAGTTTCTAAGTGATGCTGAAAAAAAAGAAGGTTACCACCAGATAACTGAAGTTAAGCAGTGACCAGCCTGCTCAATATTATATGAGTAACAAGTAAATACAAGCTAATTGGTGGGCAATTTGCGAGATCTATGATACTGGCAAATACGCCCAACCAAGCCGAAACACTACTGCATAGTTTGGAACGAGCCGCGGCAGGCATTGTCCATCATATCATTGCACACAAAACTGAATATATGTGCTTTAATAAAACAGGCGACATTTCCACACAAGACGGAACCTCTCTGAAACTTGTAGACAAATTTAGCTACCTAGGAAGCAGTGTCTCATCAACCGAAAAAGACATCGACACGCGGCTAACGAAAGCATGGACAGCGATCGATAAGCTATCGATCATATGGAAATCAGACCTGACCGATAAAATAAAACGCAGTTTCTTCCAGGCAGCGGTCGTGTCGATACTGCTGTATGGATGCACTACATGGACGCAAACAAAACGGCTAGAGAAGAAGCTAGACGGCAATTACACAAGAATGCTGCGAGCAATATTGAATAAGACCGGGCGACAACACCCCACAAAGCACCAACTATACGCCCACCTGCCTCCCATCACCAAAACTATCCAAGTTAGACCAACCAGACGCGCAGGACACTGCTGGAGAAGCAGAAACGAGTTTATAAGTGATGTACTCCTATGGACCCCCACATATGGCCGAGCAAGAGCAGGACGACCAGCTAGAACATACATACAGCAGCTCTGTGAGGATACGGGATGTAGCCCTGAAGACCTGCCAGAGGCGACGAACGATTGAGAAAAGTGGCGAGAAAGGGTCATGGATATCCGTGCTAGCGGTACGACATGATGATGATGATGATGATATGAATACTGAAAGAGTTTAAAAACGAAAAGTGAAAAGAAATGTTTCGGGGTGGATAGTGAACGAAAGATTTAAGTTTGCTCTATTGATGCGTCTAACATCGAGGTACTGAGAAAAACAAAAGATATATATATATATACATATATATATATAGGCAGCATTTCTTCGTTAATGCAAATTTCATTAAAAATAAGAGACATTTTATGTCTACATATTTTCTTCTGGATCCGTTCGAATTCCCGTATTACTTCTATCGTATTCGGGGGGAATTGATTTATGTATTGTCCATAGTTGTATGTATCCCTAAACAAAAACTTCAGATTCTCGAAGCACTACATATTAGAAACATGCAAACAACACTTAATAGAATTAATTTTCAAACCAGTGCTAATGTACTTAAATGTCTTTAGCTACTGGCACTAATTATAGAATTCCATTTAAAAGCAAACGTCATAATCTTCAACGGTAAAGACGCCCTTACACAGTAGTAATATGCTAAAACAAAAGTTACATCACTTTTGTAATACATCCTCCCCTGATGATGGCCCTAAGTCGGGCAGAAAGTACTAGGGATACATACAACTATGGACAATACATAAATCAATTCCCCCCGAATACGATAAAAGTAATACGGGAATTCGAACGGATCCAGAAGAAAATATGTAGACATAAAATGTCTATTATGCTTAATGAAATATATATATATATATATATATATATATATATATATTGAGAACGAGAGAAAGAGAGAGAGAGAGAGAGAGAGAGAGAGAGAGAGAGAAGGGAAGGAAGTGAGAGAGAAAGAGGAAGCATATTTGAAAAAGTATTTTTACATAGGAATACCTGCGTACATCAATCCGTTCATAATTATATTATCTATCTATCTATCTATCTATCTATCTATCTATGTCTGCCCATATCTATCTATCTATCTATCTATCTATCTATCTATCTATGTCTGCCCATATCTATCTATCTATCTATCTATCTATCTATCTATCTATCTATCTATCTATCTATGTCTGCCCATATCTATCTATCTATCTATCTATCTATCTATCTATCTATCTATCTATGTCTGCCCATATCTATCTATCTATCTATCTATCTATCTATCTATGTCTGCCCATATCTATCTATCTATCTATCTATCTATCTATCTATCTATCTATCTATCTATGTCTGCCCATATCTATCTATCTATCTATCTATCTATCTATCTATGTCTGCCCATATCTATCTATCTATCTATCTATCTATCTATGTCTGCCCATATCTATCTATCTATCTATCTATCTATCTATGTCTGCCCATATCTATCTATCTATCTATCTATCTATCTATCTATCTATCTATCTATGTCTGCCCATATCTATCTATCTATCTATCTATCTATCTATCTATCTATCTATGTCTGCCCATATCTATCTATCTATCTATCTATCTATCTATCTATCTATCTATCTATGTCTGCCCATATCTATCTATCTATCTATCTATCTATCTATCTATCTATCTATCTATCTATGTCTGCCCATATCTATCTATCTATCTATCTATCTATCTATCTATCTATCTATCTATGTCTGCCCATATCTATCTATCTATCTATCTATCTATCTATCTATCTATCTATGTCTGCCCATATCTATCTATCTATCTATCTATCTATCTATCTATCTATCTATCTATCTATCTATGTCTGCCCATATCTATCTATCTATCTATCTATCTATCTATCTATCTATCTATCTATGTCTGCCCATATCTATCTATCTATCTATCTATCTATCTATCTATCTATCTATGTCTGCCCATATCTATCTATCTATCTATCTATCTATCTATCTATCTATCTATGTCTGCCCATATCTATCTATCTATCTATCTATCTATCTATCTATGTCTGCCCATATCTATCTATCTATCTATCTATCTATGTCTGCCCATATCTATCTATCTATCTATCTATCTATCTATCTATCTATCTATGTCTGCCCATATCTATCTATCTATCTATCTATCTATCTATGTCTGCCCATATCTATCTATCTATCTATCTATCTATCTATCTATCTATGTCTGCCCATATCTATCTATCTATCTATCTATCTATCTATCTATGTCTGCCCATATCTATCTATCTATCTATCTATCTATCTATCTATCTATGTCTGCCCATATCTATCTATCTATCTATCTATCTATCTATCTATCTATCTATCTATCTATGTCTGCCCATATCTATCTATCTATCTATCTATCTATCTATCTATGTCTGCCCATATCTATCTATCTATCTATCTATCTATCTATCTATCTATCTATCTATCTATCTATGTCTGCCCATATCTATCTATCTATCTATCTATCTATCTATGTCTGCCCATATCTATCTATCTATCTATCTATCTATCTATCTATCTATGTCTGCCCATATCTATCTATCTATCTATCTATCTATCTATCTATGTCTGCCCATATCTATCTATCTATCTATCTATCTATCTATCTATGTCTGCCCATATCTATCTATCTATCTATCTATCTATCTATCTATCTATCTATCTATGTCTGCCCATATCTATCTATCTATCTATCTATCTATCTATCTATCTATCTATGTCTGCCCATATCTATCTATCTATCTATCTATCTATCTATCTATCTATGTCTGCCCATATCTATCTATCTATCTATCTATCTATCTATCTATCTATGTCTGCCCATATCTATCTATCTATCTATCTATCTATCTATCTATCTATGTCTGCCCATATCTATCTATCTATCTATCTATCTATCTATCTATCTATCTATCTATCTATCTATCTATCTATGTCTGCCCATATCTATCTATCTATCTATCTATCTATCTATCTATCTATGTCTGCCCATATCTATCTATCTATCTATCTATCTATCTATCTATCTATCTATCTATCTATGTCTGCCCATATCTATCTATCTATCTATCTATCTATCTATCTATCTATCTATCTATCTATGTCTGCCCATATCTATCTATCTATCTATCTATCTATGTCTGCCCATATCTATCTATCTATCTATCTATCTATCTATCTATCTATCTATCTATGTCTGCCCATATCTATCTAT